>JAXQQM020059203.1:0-431106 GCA_034641835.2 Pinus albicaulis
ATGGAATAGCAAAGCAAATAAAGGATTGAACAACAATTCTGAAATAGAACAGCAAGTCTAAAATGGAACAGCAATTGAATAACTAAGTCCCGCAGGTTGTAACCAAACTTAATCTATTAACTCAAATGCATTCTTTGCAATCAAATAACATTCTTTCACTCTAAAAGCAATTCACACAAATCACACTAATGGAACAGCAATAACTATTAATGAATTATGGAACAGTACTGATAAATCAGAAACGCGCACAACACGAACGTTTAGTATAACAGCTCTGTAACAAAACAGTAAGAACATGCAATTAACTCTTGAAAGGATTAATAACTTG
Organism: Pinus albicaulis; assembly: GCA_034641835.2. Classification (NCBI taxonomy): domain Eukaryota; kingdom Viridiplantae; phylum Streptophyta; class Pinopsida; order Pinales; family Pinaceae; genus Pinus; species Pinus albicaulis. Next base: position 329 of record JAXQQM020059203.1, read on the forward strand.
ATGCGGAGTCAACACACGATTCTATCTGTAAAAAACCTCAATGATTCAATCTTTAACAAAGCATGTAATATGAACTTATAAAGCATATCAAATTACCAAATAACAATGATAAACAAACCACACAAAAGTCAAGTCGTAATGGTACAGAAGCAAGTGTCCTTCGGGGCCGGGCCCTTAGCCTCCAAGGATACACCGCTTTAAGTTAATCCAGACGCAGAGATGAAATAATCACCAAGCTTTTATTAATGCATCGGTCAAAAATACATTGAACCAGTTCTCAACGAGACTCAATAATCAAAGTTGATGTTTTACAGAAAATTACATAAAAGCGTATCCTATCTATCAAGCTAACAGTGTTGTCCCTTTATATAAAGGTGATGGCGGAGATGTCCAAGTAACATGATAAATAAAGCAGCGATCCCTCAGGATCGAAGATCCTGAGGGATTCGCCAAACTGTTAATTCTTCATCCTTTCCTTTCTTTGGCGCCGAGCTGGTGTCTTCTCCTTCTTTTCCGAGCCGATTTGCTGTAATCTATTTAGCCTTGTTTGCATTCGGTTCTCGTTCAGAGGGACAGCAGTTATCTCGACTTTGTCCTTTCCTTTGGAACGGAAATTCCTCGTTTTCTCCTTTTCCTGTACAGAAAATAACCATTATCAGTGGCTAAGTCTTGCATATCAATTCTCACATGTTTTGTTATGGTTCCTTATTACTTTCCAAATTCATGATACAAAAAGGTTCACAAATTCTATTAAAAAGCCACTGAAATAGTCATCAAAAGCATACCATGGAACTACAATCTAGGCGGCTAACCACTTGCCTCTAAAAGAGTGGAAACTGATCCATTACATGATTTTTTACTCATTTGAGAGTGAATCTTCTAGAAGAGATAAAAACAAGCCAAATTTACATATCAAACATGAATTTACATCATAAAAACCCAAGAATTCTATCCATAAGCAAAACTGGTCCATAATAGGCGAAATACTGAGCTGGCAGCTGAAAACTCAGAAAAATCTCTAGGTGGGTCGCTCCTGAACTGCGTGGGTCGCTCATGTTCCAGGCTGATTTTGAGGTAGCTCCCGACATCCAAATTGAGCTCATGATAGCTCGTTAGAAAGCCCTGGATGTCTAATTTCCAACCCAAGTGGAATTTCTGAATTTGGAGTTGATTTGACCCTCCAAAACCTCATTCTCCCAGAGGTACTTCCTGCTGGTGCAAAAGGTGGCAGCAAGGTGGTTTTCATGGTGTTTTTGAGCTGTTTGACCATCCAGATTTTGATGAAATGCCAAATTGACTTCAGAGGATGCATAATTTGCCATGAAAAATCCAAAAATGTAAAAATATCCTCTATCAAGTGTCCCAAAAAAAAGTGAGCGCATGAGCGCGCGACCCACGTAACTGCAAAACCTGTTTTTCGACCCAAAAATTTGAAAATGACAAAATTTTCTCCGAATTTGCCCAAATTCGGAGCGGAGGTCCTCCATCATGTGTCCTGCCCAGTCAATGAAGCCTCGGCCAAAATCCAAAGTGGATTAGGCCTTTTCTGCCGTCTAAGTGCCTTGCGCAACCTCCTCTTCATGATCTTCATTCTCACTTTGCACACATGCATGCGAGCCCAATAATGGCCTTTCATGTGGCGAAGCATTGTCTTTGTCTCTCACTGTCTTCGCCAAACAATCCTTCCTAGACACATTCTGACCACAGCACAACATTCTGCCGCCTGGTGGCTGCGGTCACTGGGCCTCTTTCGATTCCACTGCCTGTCCTCACGGACTTGGCGCACCTCATAAAATGTGAGCTCATCCTCGAGCTGTTTGTTGCGCTGCTCCAAATAGTTAATCACCCACTGAGCCTTCTGCAATTGGTCTTTCAGCTGGTCATTCTCGGCCCTTTGCTCCTGGATGACTTCCCTCACCTTCGAGCTAGGAGAGCCCGTATCAACATCAATGACTGTCATATCGGTGTCCCGGCCTCCTGATGGGCCCTCATCATGCATGGGCCTCTTGCCCCTGTCTTGTACCTGTACCTGCACTGAAGTAGAAGGTGAGACCCTTTCCACATCATGTGGAGATAATACTCGCCGTGTCGATGAAGTCGGCAAGACCCCTTCCACCTCACGTGGAGATAGTACTCGCCGTGTCGCTGCAAATAAGGCCCTGTGGCCTCGCTGATATGTCTGAACCAGAGGAGTGCTGATATGCTCAACCTCACGCATGTCCGGCTGGTGTGAAGGCTCTCCTGCATCATGAACTGTCTCGGGAGGCTGCTGCGGTACTCTGAAAAAGTCTCTAGAAATGAAATCCTCCCAAGTGATGCCCTGCTCTGCCAACTGATGTGACACCAAGATTTTGATTAAAGAGAAATGATATATACTCCTGTACTGCTGCACTGGGCTCTTCTTCTTCTGCACAAATGTCACCATCCTCTCTATGTTGCGGTGTATGAAATACGGAATATTCATCATACGCACCCTTGTGAAGTGCATCAGCAAACGAATATGGTATGAGAAAAGATGAGCATACCTGCCCTCACAACTAAAATACTGAATGATGAGCCTCATGAGCGGTGCATACTCATCTCTCAAGAATCTGAATGGAAAAACTCTGCTCAAGTAAGCCATATATCCAGTTTTAATGTATGGCTCATAGTGAAATTTCTCTAACTGCTGACCCTTGGTCCATTCCTCGCCCATGTTCGGTATACCAGTGGCTTGAGCAATAGTCAAGGGTGACACAATGAAATCAACCCCAGCAAGGCTTACCCGACCATCCCGTAAATGAAGAACAAACAGACGATCCAATTCACGATGAGGTCGGGTTTGTGCAACCATCTCACAAAATCTGAAACATGACAAATATCGGAAACAATCCATAGCTAATGGACATGCCTGCAACCGAGCCAAAGAAGTAGGCTCCTCTCTGCGATGATCACCACTTCTATGATCTCTGCGGGACCCCCGTGGCACATTACCTTCAGTCACCGAATCACTGCCTGACCCTGGCTCATATTCTGACTCTGTTTCCGACATAGCTCTGACCAAGCTTTTGGCAATGTGTATACTGATATGAAATCAGTGCAAACAAAGTTAGGATGTATGTTTCAACACCCAATCAATATTCCCACCGTCAAAGCACCATAAGGAAACAAACCATGGATAAAATCTCTGTTTTAGATGGATTGGAAAAAAGGCACAATCTCTGTGTTTCAATGCAAGTGAAACTTTGATCAAAGGGAGCGGGCAACTTTCAAAATTTTGAACAAATCTTATCAAAGGAGAGCATGGCATCAATAGAATGTGTTTGTCTATGAGTAATCACAACAAGGGTGTCAATGGGCAGTTTGAAACAAAGTCATAAGAATGTTTTTACATTGGGCAGTGAAACATAATACAACCACAGTCAGCATGGAACAAAGGGTTTTAAACATGGTATAATAATAGCAATGGTCACAATGGCATAATAGGCATGAGAGCAATATGGTTTTGATATTATATGCAAAGCTGGATGTATCACTGCCATAAGATAGCAAACAAACTCATTCAACCATTCATTTTCATTTTAAAACCCTGAAAACGATAATGCTATGACTGTGGGGTTTTAAATCCTCCGTTTGAAACATTTGAAACCACCAATGATGCCACCAACGCACTAAAAACATCAAGCAATTGATAGAAACCTGTTTGAAGGCCAGTTGAATCGATTCCAAGCAAGACTGGGCGCTCAGAATGAATTTTCGAACTTCTGTGTCTGCGTGGGTCGCTCACCTCCTGCGTGGGTCGCTCGGCCCAGGTGGGTCGCGCCCCTTGCAATTTCACACTGCTGAAATGACCTACGTGGGTCGCTCTGCCCAGGTGGGTCGCTCGCGCCCAGGTGGGTCGCTCGAGCCCCACAACACTGTCCACGCAGTTTAAAACTCTGAAATCGGCCCTCCAATCTTCAAAACACGATTTGGGTGCTATGGATTTGTGAAAATGAAACTTGTTTGGCTTTTATACATGATACAAATATCTTCACAATCAGATTTTGTTTCAAATCTAATTGAAAACCCATATTACAATGTCTTTGTAATTTCACCTTTGGCTTTTTAAATACAATCTTCTTTTGGCTTTTTTTGAGGTCGATTTTAATTATTTTACTGTCTTCTTGCAGGGATATGGCTATCTCGGCTAAGGAAAAGACCAGGGGTCTGCCTTTGACAATGTCTTCTTGGCGGAATAATTACAATTTATTACAAAATGATAATGAACAATTTCTAGTTCCAAAACAGAGTTTTGGACTAAAAATATTTTTTAAAATGCTGATGATAACAAAACAAAAAAAATCACAATATGCGGAACTTTCCTCACCTTGCAGGCTTTATGACTGATATACAAATGACTCAAAAACCCTAGACACTAAGACCTAAGACACTTATTGACATTTTTAATGACCATATATGTAATGACAATGACTTTGAGTGATTTTTTGAGAAAATTTTTAAAATAGCACTGCAGGTGTAAATATGAGGAAACATAAGACGACAGACCCCTTCGTCAGTCCATGGCATGATCCTAGTGAAATGCAACGAAGTGGAACAAGCGAGACACCTAATAATGAATATGCAAACGACGAAATGATCACTGACGGAGGGCTGCAAGGGCCGACTCTAACATTGGCACCAATGGGGATGGTGGCTCCATGGAGATGCCAAGAACGGCAGATCTCTGGGGGAGTCAGACAGTGCCTTTCATCCATTGGGCGATGGAATCATTATTTCAACTGATAAAACAAACTTTGGACAATTTTATTGACTGCAGATTTGACTAACGACAGACTGCAATTTGACCAAAACTGACAAGACTCGAACCGACATGACTCAAACTAGAAGACTGATAAAACTTAACTTGACAATTTCACACCAACCAACCTCTATCTCCAGAATTATAGCCTTCGCTCCGGGCCCCAGACTGAAAATGAGAGATCAGTGCACACTTGCAACGAGACAAAAATAAAATGATATATACAATGACAATGAGATCAGCAGCAAGTACTCAGAAATAATAGCGCTTCAGCAACCGACCATTGATCGGTCCTCCAGGACAATCATCTCCATTCATTTATTTGAGAAGAAATGCATTCTGCCCCCGATACGCTGCAATCTTAAAAGGTCCCTTCCACAAATTCTCAAATTTGCCGTGCTTTCCCTTATCTTCATTCCGAGCATCCCATTTCAAAACTACCTCATCCAACTGAAATTTATCTGCTTTTGCCTTTCTGTCGTAGATCTTCTTTATGCGCTCCTGCAACTTGAAAGTGTTTTGAAATACCTCCTCTCGTGTCTGCTGTAAATGAATCATCTCATTAATCCTCCGCGGCATAGGATCCTCTTCACTTCCAGCCTCCTGAAGCAATTTGACCACCGGGACAGCAAGTGAAGTAGGAAAAACTGTATCCGTCCCATACACCAACTCGAAAGGAGACATTCCAATAGACTTTTTCTGACTTACCCTATCAGCCCATAATGCATTCACCAACTTTTTGTGCCATGCCTTTTTGTTGATTTCCAGCAATTTCTTAATGATATTCACCAAGGATTTATTTGAAGATTCCACCAAGCCATTCCCTTGCGGATGGTAGGCGGTTGAATGTCCCAAGGTAATATTGTACTTAAAACAAAAATCAACCATTCTCTTAGACTTAAAGGCTGCTGCATTATCTGTGATTATTTTACTAGGACACCCAAAGCGTGACAGAATATTGTTTTCAAGGAAAGAAATAATTACCGCATCAGTGGCCTGTCGAGTGGGAATCGCCTCAATCCACTTCGTGAAGTAGTTTGTAGCTGTCAAGATCCATCTATGCTGTCCGGAAGATGCTGGGTGGATTTCCCCGATAAAATCCAATCCCCACTGCTGGAATGGTGCACTAACTTCAATTGGTTTTAGAGGCAAAGGCTGTAGTTTCTGCTTCCCTTCGAAAATTTGACACTCATGAAAATTTTTAACAGCCTTGAACACATCAGAAAACAAAGAAGGCCAATAATACCCTGCCCTTAGAATCTTATTCGCCGTGGTCTTCCAAAACAAATGACCTCCACAGTCACCTTTGTGAAAATCCTCCAAAACTCTTTGAGCTTCCTCCTCTACCAAACAATTCAACAACATACCTCCAGGGTCTTTCCAATATAATGCAGAATTCAAAATGCAGAATTTAGCAGCTCTTAACTTCAATGTTCTACTCTTATTTCTAGGCATACCAGGCGGTGTAGACAAATTCTGAAGCACATATAAAATGTCAGCATACCAAGGAGAAGAAACAAAAATATCGGATACCTGAACGGACGCACTTTCCTCTTCTTCATCAGACATGGCAGCAATCAAATTTATGTCTAGAGCATGCAGATTTGTTTCAGCCATGAGCTTGGCGAGTCCTTGTCCTTTGATCAGCTTGGTTGGTTTAATCTCCACATCGTATTCTAACAACGCATCGATCCATTTACCTCTTCTTCCTTCTGGATCTGCTTGTACCAAAACATCCTTAACTGTTGCGTTAGGAACATATGCTGTAATGTGGGAATGCAATATGTACACACGGAAATCCTTCAAAGCCTTTACAAGCGCAAGTGCTTGTTTCTCAATGATATTATACTTCAATGCTCCATCTCTTATGATCCGACTGAAAAAAGCGATGGGCTTTTCAACTCCATCCCTTTTTTGCATCAAAACAGCTGCCAATGTATGCTCAGAAGCGAAAGAAAATAAAATGAAGTCTTGTGTGTAATCGGGGCTGATTAAAATAGGGGCTGAAGAAAGAGCTATCTTTACCAAATTAAATGACTTTACTGCCTCTTCTGTCCATCTTACCTGACTGTCCTTTTTCAGCATGTTTGTGATTTCTCTAAGGTGTTCTGCAAGATTGGGAATGAAACGACGCAGAAAATTCATTTTACCATTAAATGACTGTATCTCTTTCTTGTTCCGGGGCTGTTCAATCTGCTGTATGGCTTCAACACGTGCAGGATCAACTCGAATGCCATCTTTCGATATGATGTGGCCAAGGAGCTTTCCTTCATCCATGGCAAAAAGGCTCTTCTTTGGATTCAGCGAAATGCCATATTTTCTGCACTTCTGGAAAACAATTTTCAGATGATATAAATGTTCCTCATCAGAATTAGAAAATACAGTTAGATCATCAAGGTAAACAACCAAAAACACATATTTCTCATTGGCAAAAGCCATGTCCATTGCACGCTGAAAGGTAGCGCCTGCATTCTTTAAACCGAACGGCATCTTTGCGTAATGAAATGTTCCCCAAGGAGTGGTGAATGCAGTCTTGTCACGATCATCTTCCTGCACTAAAATCTGATTATAACCTGAGTATCCGTCAAGTAGTGACATCCTTGATGCTCCAACTACTCGCTGCAATATGTGATCCATCTTTGGCAGCGGATAATTGTCCTTTAATGATACCTTATTCAGATTTCTGAAGTCAATCCATAAACGGATCTCACCTGTCTTCTTTCTCACGGGCACCAAGTTTGATATCCAATCTGAAAATCGAATAGGCACAATGATTCCTGACTTATACAACCTATTTACCTCTTTTTCGATTGATGGTAGCAGCTTTGGATTGATCCTCCTTAACTTTTGACGAAAAGGCTTCTGATTTGGTTTGATGGGAATAGTATGCTGGATGATGTTGGTATCATATGTTTTAAGATCTGAATAATCCCACGCAAACACATCAGAAAATGAAGATAACAATTTCACATATTCTGCTCTTACCTTTGGTGACAGTGACTTTGACAATTTTACCATCTTGGGATTCTCAGCTGTCCCAATGTTTACCTCTTCGACACCTTTTTCTGTTGGCCTCAATGTAGGTTTACGGGCTACATCATCTTGATCAAACAACTCTTCCAAAGGAATCAATCCCTTAGGAATGATGTTATCCTTCAGTTGCAGCACATCCATTTGATTTATCTGTATGTCATCAATACCATCATCAAATTCTGTATCTATGGAGGTATCTTTAAACTTACCTTTATTCTGCAGAAATTCACCAATCTCCTCATCATCCTCAAAAACTTGCCAACATCGCTGATTGTCTGGAACGGTGGGCCGGTGTTTCACATGTATCTCAAACTTGTTGCTGGAATTCATTGGAATCTTAAGATTTCTTGCTGCCTTAGCAAGTCCATCAGCAACACCATTTTGTATGCGGGGTACACATGTCAAAGTATGATCAGAAAATAACTTCAGAATGTCTAAAACTGCATTTCGGTAAGCCCTCATGCGAGGATGCTTAGCCTGAAACTCACCTTTAACTTGCTTTATCACTAATTCTGAATCACCATATACTGCAATCCTCTTCGCTTTCAGCTTCTTAAGAATCTTAAGGCCAGCAATAAGAGCCTCGTATTCCGCTTCATTATTAGAACAATCGAATGCAAGCTTGTAAGAACACACTCTCACATTGCTCGGAACTTTATTAGGAGCGGAAAATGGACTACGAATCCACACACCAATCCCAGCACCATCGCTACCCACTGCACCATCAAAATCCATGGTCCAAAGACCATCTTCATCGTCCTCTAAATGCTGAAACTGTGTCGGCTCTGTTTTTCCTGTTTGCTGCCCATTGTCTTCAGCTGATTGCTCCAAAACAGCTTGTTTTTCTCTTCTTTCTTTTTGCAAAACTTCTCTAAAATTCTCATTTATTTCCGGTATGTCTTCTGCCTTAACTAATTGACTTTCTACATCATTAAAACTATCAGCAAGCAACACAAACGACTCTAAATCAGTATGTACATAATTCACAGGATGATTGACTGGCTTCTCTTTGCTAGTTATCATGTATTTCATCTTCTGCTCACGATATAACTTTCTCATTTGACTGAAGACTGGAATTGTAGCATAAGAGAAATCTAACTGAAGTGTACCTTTCAACTTTGCCCCCCAAGATCTTGCAAGGAGCATCCCGAACCGTGGAGGAATGTCGGCAACCACCACATCCATCAAAACATTCTTCGCTGGGATTTGATCTAAACTTACCACCAAATCTTTGATGAGTCCTATACACTTTACCCGGCTGGAATCGAATGAATACAAATCATGATACTCTCTTGTAATGTCTAATCCCAACTTTCCATGATTGCCTTTGGCATCAAATTGTGCGAAGCACCCGAATCGAGCATAGCATTGTGCAATATATATTCATGCAACCTCAAACTGATGTAAAAAGGAGGAACATTACTGTCAGGAGACTCACCATTTAATGCAGGCCCAAAAATCAATTCCAGCTGATCATCCTCAACATTTACTGTGTCAATCATTGGATCAAAGTTCAGAATTTTGGTGACTTGACTACGGTAGTTGCTGTTCTTCATAATCTCCGTCAAAGGAATAGATATTTTCAGTTTGGAAATTTCATTTTCCAAACTAAATGCTGAAACCTTCTCAACCTCTTTGACTGAAACTTCCTTCTTTTCAGCTTTGTCTTTCACTATGTTTGACTGATTTACCTTCTCAGCTGATGATACTTTACTTGCTGCGGGGTCAATTGTCTCTTTTCCTCTTTTCTGTGGTATTGGTGAATCTGTCTTCGGTGCTGAAGCTTCTTTTCTTTTCTGAATGGGATTTATGGGCACATCTCGATTTCTCAATGAATATTGTTTCTGCTGGGCAGTCAATGCATTCATATATCCCCTTTGGTATTCATCCGACTCTTCCTCTAAATCTGCATCATTTGTTAGGATGAAATCCTCATCTTTCTGAACAAATGAACTTTCTCCATATTCTTCATCCTCAGTGATATAGATAGGCAAATCATCGGGAGTGAAGAAATGATTTTGCTCACCTGACACATCATCATCATCATCGGAATCATGACTCACAAAATTCTGCAAAAGAGGGGTCTTAATCTGCTGTTGGGTTGCTGGCTCTTGAGCTCTTTGTTCACGCTGCTTAATTCTGAATTGTGGCTGCTGCTGGCCACGGAAATTTGGATTTCGAAACTGTGTTTCTGATTTGTCGAGATTCATTCTTTTCAAAGCCTTTTCCAACTCACGAGCTAAGTACTGTTCTGATATAGATGTAGAAGGCTCTTCCTTTATTGTCACTCTTTTCTCCGCTTTCAACCGTGCTCTTTTATCATTCAGATTTGCCTCAACACTGACAGCGACCTTCTGCATATCTTCTAAAGTAGGTGGATCTCTATCACGAAGGGAATAAGCCATATCCGGATCAAAGCCATCCGGGAATTTAAGGAGAGCAGACTTTTTGGAGGGTCTCAAGTCATCTGGAATAGCATTATACACTGTATTGAATCTAATGATATAATCCTGAACAGACTCACCAGGATTACGTTTGAGGTTTGTATATTCTGAAGTAATCTGCAGTGGATCCTTTTTCATCTCCCATCGATCTAAAAACTGCCTCTGGAGTTCTTCCAATGTATCGATGCTTCTTTGCGGCAAGGCTCTAAACCATTTTCTTACCTCTCCTCCAAAGGTTTGCACAAAAAGCCTCATACTCACATTCTCTTCATCAATCTCAAAACGATCAAAGAAATCTGCCATATTGTCTACATGCTGTTGTGCAGGAAGACTCTGTGGAGTGCCATCAAATGTCGGGATCTTGCTCTGATAGTCTGCGGGCATATCATTCAACTGCTGGGGTAACACAAGAGGTGCAAAACGAGCAGCCATAGCTCTTGGTGGATTGAAGACAATCTGTTGTCGAGGAGATACAGGAGGAGTGGGAGCAGTAGGTCTGCGATATGTATTCAATGGAGACGGAGGAGAAATTACTATTGATTGCTGATCAGAAAACTCAGGCTGAACCGGAATGATAGGGATAAAGGGAGGCTCAATAGGGATCCGTGAACTTGATGCAATTTCAAATGGGTCAAGAACTTGTGACGCAGATTCAGTAAACTCAAGAGTGTTAGTATCCCCAATAGAACTTTGCAACTGTTTATCCAGGTAATGTGAAACAAATCTATATTGCAAATCTTCAGTAAACAATGGATCTGGAACTAATCTTGACAATTCAGTTTCGGAAAAATTTACAAACAAGGATGTTTCAAACCGTGCATCAAAAGGAATTTCATCAACATATATGATTTTGACAGGACAGGATGCAGATCGGGTAAGCACTCTGGAACTCTCAAAACTCAATTGGCTTTCTCTTTCAGAACTCTCTTGACTTCCTTGTTTTCTAAGGGTCCTTGGAATCAGATTCGGATTTTCGAATATTGTTGGTGGATCAGGGTCAGGATTCGCCCTAGTATTCCTTCTTGAAGCCAGTGTATTGATCTTCTCGGAAAAAATTTCAAGGAACACAATCAATTATTTTCAGCCTTTCGACTTCTAGACTCAATCATCCAAAAGGTCTAGAACGAATAAGTATACTGGGGTGATTTACAAATCAAGTACCGAACACACAAGCTTACCGGAGATCGACTGAAGCAACGTTTATCTACTTCCGCTTATGCATAACAAAAGCGTTTCGAAAGCTACCTGGCGTGACTTCAGACTCCGTCTAAGACTCGTGGAACAAACACATCAACAAGCAAACCATTGAGATTGTTTCCCCAGTATGGTCGCCACTATGTTAGCACTCAAATCTACCTCAGGCTGAAATGAAGTAAAACTCAAGGCTACATCAAACCACGCTCAGCCTCGTAGCTAGCCCTACGAGGACAGGAGAGGGCTCTCTCCGTCAATCTCGAGAAATAAGCAATAGGATGCGAGATGACTTACAATAAGAACTGATTTTAGGCTAGTAAAGAGATAGGTATGTTTGATTTTTGATTTTTTGGGTTTTCGCTGGAGTAATGGGAAAACAAGTTTTGGGTCCGGGGATAAGGTCAGACCTTTGCAGAGTTCAAGCTGGGGCGAGATAGGTGATGATCTTGATGCTTTAAATTGGATATGTGGATAGATTAGACCGACGAGGAGCTGAAGAGGGCAAAGAAGAACTTGGATCCTCTCCAAACAGCTGAAAACATATAGAACTAACTGAATTCAAAGGCTAAGCACTGTAAACAATGGATTCAACCTTAATTACTCATTCAATTTAGTTCAGAAGCATAATGAAAGGATGGCAACATTAAACATGAAGAAACTTACAGTAAACAAAGGAGAAACATCATCAAGAACAGAACACCACAAGGATCCCAACAAGTGCCGCAAAACCCCCGATCTTTCCTTAGCCAAAATATGAAAAGTATGTACAATAGTATCAAAAGTATCCCAAGAGTCCAACCTGTAGAATGCCTCAGAAATTACAATATATAGATCACTCTAACCCCTTTTCCCACCTCTAGGGGTCGAATTCCCTCTTCAGGGATCAGTTTCAACCAATTCTAATCATGGAACTACAATCTAGGCAGCTAACAACTTGCCTCTAAAAGAGTGGAAACTGATCCATTACATGATTTTTTACTCATTTGAGAGTGAATCTTCTAGAAGAGATAAATACAAGCCAAAGTTACATATAAAACATGAATTTACATCATAAAAACCCAAGAATTCTATCCATAAGCAAAACTGGTCCATAATAGGCGAAATACTGAGCTGGCAGCTGAAAATTCAGAAAAATTTCTAGGTGGGTCGCTCGTGAACTGCGTGGGTCACTCATGTTCCAGGCTTAATTTGAGGTAGTTCCCGGCATCCAAATTGAGCTCATGATAGCTCGTTGGAAATCCCTGGATGTCTACTTTCCAACCCAAGTGAAATTTCTGAATTTGGAGTTGATTTGACCCTTCAAAACCGCTTTCTCCCAGAGGTACTCCCTGCTGGTGCAAAAGGTGGCAGCAAGGTGATTTTCATGGTGTTTTTGAGCTGTTTGACCATCCAGATTTTGTTGAAATGCTAAGTTGACTTCAGAGGATGCATAATTAATCATGAAAAATCCAAAAATGTAAAAATATCCTCCAGAAAGTGTCTCAAAAAAAAAATGAGCGCATGAGCGCGAACGACCCACGTAGAATCGCAAAACCTCGTTTTTGACCAAAATTTGAAAATGACAAAATTTTCTCCGAATTTGCCCAAATTCGGAGCTAGGAGGTCCTCCATCATGTGTCCTGCCCAGTCAATGAAGCCTCGGCCAAAATCCGAAGTGACTTAGGCCTTTTTCCTCCGTCGAGTGCCTTGCGAACCTCCTCTTCATGATCTTCATCCTCGCTTTTGCAAACATGCAGTGCGAGCCCGCAATGGCCTTTCATGTGGCGAAGCATGTCTTTGTTTCGATTGGCTCGCCAACAACTTCCGCATGTATATTCAACCGCGTGAGTACAGTATCTCCACGTCACCGTGTCATGTCACCTTTTCTTTCGATTCCACTGTCCGTCCTCACGGATTTTCGCGCACTCATAAAATGTGAGCTCTGATGTATCCGTTTGTTGCGTCGCTCCAAAGTAGTACCACCCACTGAGCTTTCTGCAATTGGTCTTTCAGCCGGTCATTCTCGGCCCTTTGCTCCTGGATGACTTCCCTCAGCTTCGAGCTAGGAGAGCCCGTATCAACATCAATGACTGTCATATCGGTGTCCCGGCCTCCTGATGGGCCCTCATCATGCATGGGCCTCTTGCCCCTATCTTGTACCTGTACCTGCACTGAAGTAGAAGGCGAGACCCTTTCCACATCATGTGGAGATAATACTCGCCGTGTCGATGAAGTCGGCAAGACCCCTTCCACCTCACGTGGAGATAATACTCGCCGTGTCGCTGCAAATAAGGCCCTGTGGCCTCGCTGATATGTCTGAACCAGAGGAGTGATGACATGCTCAACCTCACGCATGTCCGGCTGGTGTGAAGGCTCTCCTGCATCATGAACTGTCTCGGGAGGCTGCTGTGGCACTCTGAAAAAGTCTCTAGAAATGAAATCCTTCCAAGTGAGGCCCTGCTCTGCCAACTGATGTGACACCAAGATTTTGATCAAAGTGAAATGATATATACTCCTGTACTGCTGCACTGGGCTCGTCTTCTTCTGCACAAATGTCACCATCCTCTCTATGTTGCGGTGTATGAAATACGGAATACTCATCATACGTACCCTTGTGAAGTGCATCAGCAAACGAATATGGTATGAGAAAAGACGAGCATACCTGCCCTCACAACTAAAATACTGAATGATGAGCCTCATGAGCGGTGCATACTCATCTCTCAAGAATCTGAATGGAAAAACTTTGCTCAAGTAAGCCATATATCCAGTTTTAATGTATGGCTCATAATGAAATTTCTCTAACTGCTGACCCTTGTTCCATTCCTCGCCCATGTTCGGTATACCAGTGGCTTGAGCAATAGTCAAGGGTGATACAATGAAATCAACCCCAGCAAGGCTTACCCGACCATCCCGTAAATGAAGAACAAACAAACGAGCCAATTCACGATGAGGCCGGGTTTGTGCAACCATCTCACAAAATCTGAAACATGACAAATATCGAAAACAATCCATAGCTAATGGACATGCCTGCAACCGAGCCAAAGAAGTAGACTCCTCTCTGCGATGATCACCACTTCTATGATCTCTGCGGGACCCCCGTGGCACATTACCTTCAGTCACCGAATCACTGCCTGACCCTGGCTCATATTCTGACTCTGTCTCCGACATGGCTCTGACCAAGCTTTTGGCAATGTGTATACTGATATGAAAGCAGTGCAAACAAAGTTAGGATGTATGTTTCAACACCCAACCAATATTCCCACCGTCAAAGCACCATAAGGAAACAAACCATGGATAAAATCTCTGTTTTAGATGGATTGGAAAAGGCACAATCTCTGTGTTTAAATGCAAGTGAAACTTGGATCAAAGGGAGCGGGCAACTTTCAAAATTTTGAACAAATATTATCAAAGGAGAGCATGGCATCAATAGAATGTGTTTGTCTATGAGTAATAACCACAAAGGTCTCAATGGGCAGTTAGAAACAAAGTCATGAGAATGTTTTTACATTGGGCAGTGAGACTGATTACAACCACAGTCACCATGGAACAAAGGGTTTAAACATGGTATAATAATAGCAATGGTCGCAATGGCATAATGGGCATGAGAGCAATATGGTTTTGATATTATATGCAAAGTTGGATGTATCACTGCCATAAGATAGCAAACAAACTCATTCAACCATTCATTTTCATTTTAAAACCCTGAAAACAATAATGCTATGACTGTGGGGTTTTAAATCCTCCGTTTGAACATTTGAAACCACCAATGATGCCACCAAAGCATTCAAAAACATCAAGCAATTGATAGAAACCTGTTTGAAGGCCAGTTGAATCGATTCCAAGCAAGATTGGGCGCTCAGAATGAATTTCGAAACCCTGTGTCTGCGTGGGTCGCTCACCCTCTGCGTGGGTCGCTCGGCCCAGGTGGGTCGCGACCCTTGCAATTTCACACTGCTGAAATGGTCTGCATGGGTCGCTCTGCCCAGGTGGGTCGCTCGGGCCCTACGTGGGTCGCTCGAGCCCCAAAACTCTGTCCACGCAATTCAAAACTTGAAATCGGCCCTCCAAACTTCAAAACGCGATTTGGGTGCTGTGGTTTGGTTCAAATGAAACTTGTTTGGCTTTTATACATGTTACAAATATCTTCACAATCAAATTTTGTTTCAAATCTAATTGCAAACCCATATTACAAATGTTTTTGTAATTTCACTTTTGGCTTTTCAAATACAAACTTCTTTTGGCTTTTTTGAGGTCGATACTAATGATTTTGCTGTCTTCTTGCAGGGATATGGCTATCTCGGCTAAGGAAGAGACCAGGGGTCTGCTTTTGACAATGTCTTCTTGGCGGAATAATTACAACTTATTACAAAATGATAATGAACAATTTCTAGTTCCAAAACAGAGTTTTGGACTAGAAATATTTTTTTAAAATGCTGATGATAATAAAATAAAAATCACAAATGCAGAACTTTCCTCACCTTGCAGGCTTTATGACTAATATACAAATGACTCAAAAACCCTAGACACTAAGACCTAGGACACTTATTGACATTTTTTAATGACCATATATGTAATGACAATGACTTTGAGTGATTTTTTGACACATATAGTGAACTTGCCTCAAAGCATAAACAACCCGGATTGATAATAAATAATTGTGTTAGTTTAGGTACATAAATTAGCTCAACAAATATCTAAGTTTTACATTCATTCACTTCCATGCAAAATCAACATTTCTGATGAAGTAGTTTGACATCCAATGTTTAACTGATTTCTTTCACAGCAACCAATTTAAAAATCAAGTTACATAAAGAAAAACTAATAGAATATATAGCAAATGTATTTCTCACAAATGTTTAATACAACAACATACATGTAATATTAAATAAGACATCCAAAAAAGGATAATACAGCAAATTCATATAGAAAGCAAAGACAATACAGATTAAACAGAAGCACTAAAAACAGCCAAAGGTTTGTTCTTCTTATCTTTGAGGTAATTAATTCGAAGGATACTGTGTTGATGGGGACACTACAGATCACATGTTGTAGTCATGATTCGAAGCTTGAGCCTGAGAGAGGTGTTGCACATGTTGTGACACAGAAGCTGAAGTTGGTGTTGCATGCTTGTAATTGGCTTCATCTAACAACTGATCCTCAATATTTCGGGGAAAATAACCCTAGAGGTTTGTTGGGTTTAAACCTCCACAAAGCAGGGCATGCTACTCAAGAAGGACTCACACAACCATACATGTTCATGAAAAACTAAATAGAGCAGATCGAGGAAGTTACCCGTAGGTCCTACGATTGAAGCAGATCCCGCGGGGTCCAAACCCCCAGCAACCCTTCTTCCTTCTTAACCTGAAAGACAAGAAGAAACAAGCACGAAGAACTGGTTGTACAGCATATATCTACTCTAAATGTTAGTGAAATCCATGTGAAACATTAGATAAACCATAATAAATGCTTAAATAACAATATTCTCATATATGCAAGCGGACACTAACACGTATATTTCGGGAACAAGATGGTTCTTCTGTATTATAAATAGCATGTACAGAAATAATGAGTGGAGAGATCACCTGAATCCTTCCACGATCTTCGAGCAGACCGTCGTCCGGATCTGTCCCACCCTTGCCTCGCTAAGATTCCTTCCAAACTGGTGCATACGAGATGACATATAAAGAGATGAGCATCTCCAGGAAACAAAGGTTTCCTGTAATGAACTGGGAAGTGCAGGAGGCACGGGAATTCAGACTTGGATAGGGAATACCAACAGAGTATAATATCAATAATTTCTCTCTCCCCCTTAGGCCATGCACATGAGGGGATTTTATACTCCCTCAAAGTAGTTTCAACAGTTGGAAACAGTTGGCCACGTGCTGGGGTGGTTGAACTACCAGAGTAACCATCAACCCAGCTCGAAAATAGGGATTTTTTATATATTTTTTAATGATTTTAATGGCATACGCGGAAAAGTACATGTGGACTTGCGTATACACGCGGAAAAGTCTGGGCATAACCGCGTATGGGTATTTTTACACTGTTTTTTAGTGAATTTTGTCCAAGTCTGTAGGAATGGGTGCCCAAAGCCATAAAAGCAATCATGAATCATATGAAGGTGAGAAATGATGCTATAACGGATGCCCCCTAATATATGAGGTCAGAAGGGGTACATGATGGCCGAAATGTATTATGCACATAGAAAGAACTTCGCAAGGACAAGAGAGGACTTCACCAGATTTCAGCTTGCCAAAAACCAATGAAAGAAAACAGAGAGTCAACTCATGCTGAGGCGGGCATACCCATGCTCAGTCAAAAATACATCATATAAAAAGTACTGAATAGATCCAACATGTATACAAGTATAACTGAACTGAAAGTACATAATGAATCATCTGAGCATGGCCCGGAAGTATAAGTTTGAATCAATGTCCAAGTATCACATATAGAAAGCTGATCAAGGATGCTGCAACTGGATGTCTGATCAAATAAGTAACTGAATCTCCAAGTACCAAATCATAAGGGGTGGAACAAACGGTACTATCACGCAACTTGGGAGCCAACATATAGGATGCTGCTGTGCTGAACTGCAACATATAAGAGTGGACGGCATCACTGGCAGAAACTGAATGGAATGTCAAAAGTGAATCGAGAAATGCTGATGCAACCCGAGGTCTTCACCGATCACTATGGCACAATTCTACACAATGGGAATAAATGAGCTAAAGTCGACCATGTGAGAAATCGTTGGATTACCGGTCAATGATGTATACCGTTAACCAACGTGAGACAACCCACCAATAATGAAAATGAGTGTCAAGGTGCCCTAGTACAATCTAACAAGTGCAAATGAATGAGTTGAAGTCGAACACTTGAAAGAATCTACCAATCAGGAGGCAATGATGAATCCCCACTGTCGATAGCAAAGAGTCTGCCACTGATGACTGCAAACCCTAAGGTACTGACAAAAGACTCTAGACCTTATTCCCAGAGCAATGAGTCGGAGTCGATGGGAAAAGATCTGCTGGAAGGAAGGCATTAAGGCATCCCACATCAATCCAGCGCGAGTGTAACCCGCAGGCCAAAATTTGGAAGGAATCGGACGAAGCAGAGTGACGGAACCAAACCGAAGTACGTTTCCGACATGCACAAGATGAAGCTAGCGCACGAAAGAAACCCTCTGAACCAACCAATAATGAAAGCTGACACAGAGGCGAGATATCCACCAATAGGGTCAAATGGAAATCAAGGTACTACATGAATCCCAAGTGTGATAATGTATGCTGACGTCGAACACAGGGGAAACCACTCAGTCAAAGACCCATAATGATGATCAAATGCTGAGCACAAGGTCACCTATCAATGATGGAAATAGGGCTAGGGTGTGGCTCTAGGTTTGCTCTCAGAGCAATGTGTCGTAGTAGATAAGAGACAAACCCGCCAGCAAGAAGTCAATGGGGACCTTCTCAAACCAGCACGAGCAGAAGACCAAAACATCTGATGTGATAGAACAAGATACTGACAAGACTGGGAAGGCCGACTGAATAATGAGTCAAGAGACACCGCAGAATGGCCAACTCTGGTTAGACTTCCCTTGAACAAAAGCACGACTCATGATGACCATGGCAGTAAAAAGTGACACTGTATAAGTCTGTTATGCAGGAGGCAGAACAAACTCTCCATATGATTGGAAGAGATAACCAACCGGGGGAGGACTAACAAGTGAAACAAGGTAAAGGTTGAACCTAGGTCAAAACTAAAGACCATCCCAAATTTAGGAAATATATATAAGTATATGTGCTTTGTTCAAGGGCGACAAACTGACTCTGTACTGCCATCAAAACAACAAAGATACATCCCGTTCCCACTCTTTTTGTTATATTTGATTTTTTTGTCTTTTTCATATAATAAGCCTGAAAAAGAATAAAAGAATGCTATGGTACAATGGATAGAACGAGTATCAAGAAATCAGATGCACTAGTTCCTGGGATTGGAACAATCTTATGCTCAATGCAAGGTGGCGAAAACTGGTCAGTGATACTCAGAGGAACGTTCCATCCATGGGTACAAAGGTGTCAAGTCGTGATAGCTAAGTGCATGCAATGGTTAACTTGTACAGAAAGTCAAGGTCAAAAGTTGGCTTAAACATCGAGTCCAAATGAAGCCGGCTAAAGGCCAGGATAAACAAGTAGCCAATATGCAATGCAGTAATACAACTTAACGACACCAGGGAGCCTCTAGGGTAATAGCCAGAAAAATGATAGTGAGGAAGAAGAAGAATGAAGCTTCAACACATAAGTCATGGCGGGACCAAAGAGGACTCCCGAGCCTACATAAAACGCAGCATGGGCAACAAGTGATAGTGAGGAACTAACTAGGAAGCCCATGGAAAGGAAGGCTCTACCATCAAGTCATGATTAAATAATCAGCGAGTGAAATGGGTGTAATATTCATGACCTGATGGGATCGACCCTATGGAAAGTGATCAGTATGGAGGCTAGTATGCAAAATGCAACGAAAATTGGATTTCCTAACCTATATGCCAGTTTTAGTTTATAAAAAAGAGATTTCAAGAAGACCAATTGAACTATCCGGTAACTAAGCAAAACAAACTCTGAATTTCAAGTATAGCTTCAACAAAAATTCTCAAAGCCAACCATGCTACTCTTGCAGCGGGGCTTTATACGAGAAAAAAGGAAGACAAGAAACTCAATAAATCAACTCAGTACAATAGTATAAAATTGCAATAAAAACTTCAAAGAATCAAAAAGAGACTCTTCGAAAATTGCAACAAAACTAGTCTACTTGAACATCAAGGAAACCAAACGCACCAAATAGGTAAAAAATCAAAATGCACAGCCATACACAAGGAAAGAATAAATGAGCATGAGCTCTCTATTCTGATTAAACAGAATAGCCAAGAATCTTGAAGAAAATACCTTGGTACTCAAACCAAAATTGCAAACATAACAACCAAAAATTTCACCAACCAAGAGAGTCTTAACACAAAGGAGAGAGAGATAGACATATAAACACTTTAAACATAGTCCAGAGATTAAAAAACACTGTAGAAACAGGTCCCCATAGGCAGACAATTCCAGAAAAGCTAAAAACCAAAATTTCAAAATTTGCCCCCAGGCATACGTGCTTTAACATTTTAGCAACAGGCATGCATACACGACTGTGGCAAAGGAAACCCGTATATACGCGATTACCTTTGATAGAAAAAGCATGTATACGTGACTGTGCACAGAAAAAATCGCGTATGCAAAAGAAAATAATGAAAAATAAAAATGATCAAGCCTGGATAAAGAACCAGGTCTTCAGTCTGACTGAGAAAGAGTTAACTGGACTAGTAATAAAAGTTAAAAATGTTGGAAACCTTTCAAATAGCTGAAACCACCCAACAGGGGAATCAAAAGAATGCGATCCCCAGTGGAGTCGCCAGTTCTATTTTGGGGAAAATCACCCTAGAGGTTTGTTGGCTTTAAACCTCCACAGAGCAGGGCATGCTACTCAAGAAGGACTCACACAACCATACATGTTCATGAAAAACTAAATAGAGAAGATCGAGGAAGTTACCCGTAGGTCCTACGATTGAAGCAGATCCTGTGGGGTCCAAACCCCCAGCAACCCTTCTTCCTTCTTAACATGAAAGACAAGAACAAACAAGCACGAAGAACTTGTTGTACAGCATATATCTACTCTAAATGTTAGTGAAATCCACGTGAAATATTAGATAAACCATAATAAATTCTTAAATAACAATATTCTCATATATGCAAGCAGACACTAACACGTATATTTTGGGAACAAGATGGTTCTTTTGTATTATAAATAGCATGTACAGAAATAAGGAGTGGAGAGATCACCAGAATCCTTCCACGATCTTCGAGCAAACCGTCGTCCAGATCCGTGTTATGAATATTTTATTAATTATTAGTTAGATATAGTTATATTAGGTTTTATTAACTGAACGTGCATGATCAAAGATCATGCCTCTTCGCCAAGGGTCACCTTGAGGCTATATGTTCCATCCCCAGAATTGAACGAAACATGTGAAGCAACCAACACATCTGAAGCCACTGATATAACACCGGAAGCTGTTGAGGCCTTCGGTGATGAAGCACATATGGTGGTTAAGAACGAAGCGTTTGATGATGAGAAGAAGTTGCATCAAACAATAATTGTTGGTAACTTACCCCTAAATCTAAAAAGGAGTCACAAAAAATCACCAGAAGAACAAGGAATAGTTTGGAAACATGAAAAAGTATTCCAAGATCTACCCATAAAAGTGTCTTCCAATAGGAAAGTCAAACATCCAATAGAAGTCAATACAGTATCCAACTCTGTCAATATCAGATCTTTTCACTGTCCACATCACCAATAGATGGAGCTCGAGAAGATGCTTCATGATCTTTTTAAAATGTGGGAAGCAAGAGCTCATCGCTTGAGAAAACCAGACATTCGTCAACATTGTCCATCATTACGTATGCTTTGAGGACAAAGCATCTTTAAGAGAGGGGCAATGTTATGAATATTTTATTAATTATTAGTTAGATATAGTTATATTAAGTTTTATTAACTGAAAGGGCATGATCAAAGATCATGCCTCTTCGCCAAGGGTCACCTTGAGGCTATATTTAAAGCCTAGGCGATCCCTCATTGTAATCATCTCTTATCTTCATCATTAATAATATATATTTATCAAGTTTACCAGAGTTTTTACACTCCAATCCGTCCCACCCTTGTCTCGCTAAGATTCCTTCCGAACTGGTGCATACGAGATGACATATAAAGAGATGAGCATCTCCAGGAAACAAGGGTTTCCTGTAATGAACTGGGAAGTGCAGGAGGCACGGGAATTCAGACTTGGATAGGGAATACCAACAGATTATAATATCAATAATTTCTCTCTCTCCCTTAGGCCATGCACATGAGGGGCTTTTATACTCCCTCAAAGTAGTTTCAATAGCTGGAAACAGTTGGCCACGTGCTGGGGTGGTTGAACTACCAGAGTAACCATCAACCCAGCTCGAAAATAGGGAATTTTAATATATTTTTTAATGATTATAATGGCATATGCGGGAAAGTACATGTGGACTCGCGTATACACGTAGAAAAGTCTAGGCATAAACGCGTATGGGGAATTTAACACTGTTTTTTAGTGAATTTTGTCCAAGTCTGTAGGAATGGGTGCCCAAAGCCATAAAAGCAATCATGAATCATATGAAGGTGAGAAATGATGCTATAACACTCAGTCATAAAGGACTCCAGAAAATAAGAGAGTATATCTAAATTTCAATCTTCAGTGGTTGGGCACAGTGGCTTTATATTGCCTTGAAGGGTACATGAATTTACACCATCATTTTCCTTGTATCTTTCTTGATGGGTTTCTTCATTGGGTGCACGGTGTTGAACGAAATTAGCTGAAAAAATTTCTTTATATTGATGTCCACCTCTCAAAGCATTTCTAGCAGTTGCTTGATAAACTTGATCTGAGAAATGTGAGGCACTATCTAACCCTAATGAGGGTGCCATGAAAAAGCTACTTTTCAGTGTGTTTGTTCTCAAATATGGAGACCAATCATGGCCCTCTAAGCTCAAATCCTGATTAGGGTAATAATATGGAATCTGTGAGGGTTTATTAACATGAACAGCTCCATTAATTGATTTTTGTGGTAGCTTACCTAATCCTTTTCCTAAATCAGAAACATCAGATGAATAAGTACCCTCACTTCCAATATAAGTAGATTGAGTAGCTTTGGCAGTGCTGGAGGAATTTGCAACAGTGTAAAGGCTATCAATTGCTAATGTATCAGGATGATCATTAATGTTATTGCTCAGTTCTGGGGAATGGAAAATGTTGTCAATAACTTTGCAGGCTTCAATATTGTCAGACATTGTTGTTTCAGTTTCTTGCAGCTAAATTTTCTGAGAATCAGAAGTTGGGTTGTTGGTATCTTCAGAGTTCACGTTGTCAACTCCTTAGATTTTATCACTACGTAACTACTCAAGCTCTGATTCAGCGAGAGTTTTGTGTGTCCTTGGATCTATCCCTTCACTGATCAGTTTTTTACTAAGGTGCGTATTCCAGTAGTTCTTGATTTCATTATCAGTGCACCCAGGCATTCGCCCAGCTATCAAGGACCACCTGAAAATCCAAATGGATGTGATGCACCGACCTTCACTCTAATCCAAACTAACCTAATGTACCCATATATCATTTTTGAATCTCATGAAGGCAAGGAACGTACCTGTTTCCAAGAAGGCGATGCAGTTTGAGAATAAGGTCTTCCTCATTGGGAAAAATTTGTCCTCGTTTAACATCAGGCCACAGATAATTCATCCATCACAGTCTATAGCTTTTGCCACATTGTAGCAACCCTATAATTATACCATAAAATACAATTTAGAGTGCAATATCAATAATTTTCTAACCATCTTCTTATACATTTGTTGCATCGGCCATATTTACTCTGTTTAAAGCCTGTACACAAAATTAAATAGTCATAAAAATAATTCGAACCATGGGAACAAATACTAATTGAAGTCATTTGATTTTCATATACAGTTAGATTCGTGAAAATAAATGACGAGGCAACTTTATGATCATAATTTTTTTCTCTAAAATCCTCACAGACCAGAGAGGGTCAGTCAAGTCCCTCGCTCAGCTAGCAAAAAGATCGATGTGCACAAAGCCCCAGCCACCTCTCCTAAATTTCGGCGAACCAGTGAAAAAATGAGGTGAATCACTCTAATGCCTCCCTCCGACCCTATAATCCAAGTGAATTCCATGGAAATCTGCTCCAACCAAAGAAAATTGGGTGTGAATTTCATTTTTTCAGTTTTATGCGCCTTTTATTTGGTGGGCTAATATTTAATAATTAATTATTTTTAAAATAATTATTGGGCTAACTTTATTAAACTATATAAAATGGTTTTTATATTAAAAATTCGCCCTATTAAAATTTAAAATCCCTTAAAATTCGCCTTTTGGCTAAAATTCGCCCCTAAAATTTTCCCTGCCTTAACCTTAACCTAACTGTAACCTTAACCTTGCCTTAACCTAACTTAGCCTTCACCTTGACCTTGACCTTAATGTTAACCTTACCCTAACCTTACCCTTAACCTTCACCTTAACCTTAACTTTAATCTTAACCTTCCCCTAACCTTAACCCTAAACATAACCTTAACTTTACCCTTAACCTAACCTTAACCTTAACCTTAACCTTACCCTTAACCTTCACCCATAACCTAGCTAAACCCATAACCTTAACCTTAAGCTAACCTTAACCTTGACCTTAACTATAACCTAACCCTAACCTTGACTAAACCTTAACCTTAACCTTAACCTTCACCTTAACCTTCTAATAACCTTAACCTTAACCTTGACCTTAACTATAACCTAACCCTAACCTTGACCAAACCCTTAAAATTCACCTTAAGGTTATAGCTAAGATAAGGATAGGGCTATGTTATAGTTAAGGTTAATGTTAGGTTAAGTTAAGGTTAAGGTTATGGTTATGGTTAAGGTTAAAGTAAAGGTTAAGGTAAAGTTAGGGTTAAGGTTAGGTTAAGGTTAAGATAAGGATAAGGTTAGGTTAAGGTTAAGGTTACATTAATGGTAAGGTCAAGGTTAAGGTTAAGGTTAAGTAAAGGTTAAGGTTAGGGTTAATGTTAGGGTAAGGTTAGGGTTAGGTTATAGTTAAGTTTAAGGTTAAGGGTAAGGGTAAGGTTAAGGTTAAGATTATGGTTAAGGTTTGGTCAAGGCTAGGGTTAGGTTATAGTTAAGGTCAAGGTTAAGTTTAGGTTAAGGGTAAAGTCAAGGTTAAGGGTAAGGTTAGGTTAAGGGCAACGTTAAGGGTAAAGTCAAGGTTAAGGTTAAGGGTAAGGTTAATGTTAAGGTTAGGGTAAGGTTAAGATTAAAGTTAAGGTTAAGGTCAAGGTTAAGGGTAAAGTTAAGTTTAAGGTTACGGTTAAGTGTAAGCTTAACGTTAAGGTTATGGTCAATGTTAGGTTACGGTTCAGGTTAGGGTTAAGGTTAGGGGAAGGTTAAGGTTAAACATAAGGTTAAGGTTAACTATAACCTAACACTAACCTTGTCCAAACCCTTAAGGTTAAGGTTAAGGTTAAAGTGAAGGTTAAGGGTAAGGTTAAGATTAAGGTTAAGGTTAAGGTTAAGGGTTTGGTTAAGGTTAGGTTAAGGTTAAAGTTAAGTTTAAGGGTATGGTTATGGTTAGGGTTAGGGGTAATGTTAGGGTAAGGTTAGGATTAAGGTTATGGGAAGGTTAAGGTTAAAGTTAGGTTAAGGCAAGGCTTAGGCTAAGGTAAGGTTAAAGTTAAGGTTATGGGTTTAGTCAGTTTAAGGTTAAGGTTAAGGATTTGGTACGGGTTAGAGTTAGGTTATAGTTAAGGTTCAGGTTAGGTTAAGGGTAAAGTTAAGGTTAAGGGTTTGGTCAATGTTATGTGTAGGTTATAATTAAGGTTAAGGTTAGGTTAAAGGTTCAGGTTAAGGTTAAGGTTAAGAATTTGGTCAAGGTTAGGGTTATCGTTAATGTTAAGGTTAAGCTTAAGGGTGTAAGTTAAGGTTAAGGATTAAGCTTAAGGATAAGGTTAGGGGAAGGTAAAGGCTAAGGTTAAGGTTAAGGTTAAGGGTTTGGTCAAGGTTTGGGTTAGGTTATAGTAAAGGTTAAGGTTAAGGTTGAGGGTTAGGTCAAGGTCAAGGTCAAGGTTAACGTTAAGGTGAAGGTTAAGGTTAAGGGTTTGGTCAAGGTCAAGGTTAAGGTGAAGGTTCAGGTTAAGGGTTTGGTCAAGGTTAAGGTTAAGGTTAAGGTCTGGGTTACGGTTTTAGTAAGTTTAAGGTTAAGCTTCAGGTTAAGGGTAAGGTTAAGGTTAAGGTTAAGGTTTTGGTCAAGGTTAGGGTTAGGTTATAGCGAAGGTTAAGGTTAAGTTAAGGGTAAAGTCAAGGTTAGGGTTAAAGTTAAGGTTAAGGTTAAGGATAAGGTCAAGGTGAAGGTTACGGGTCTCAACCTTAACCTTCACTATAACCTAACCTTAACCTTAACCTTAACCTTAACCTTAACCTTAGCTTTAGCTATAACTTAACCTAACCTTAACCTTAACTATAACCTAACCCTAACCTAGACCAAAACCTTAACCTTAACCCTAACTTTAACTTTAACCTTAACCTTAACCTTAACCTAACCTTAACCTTAACCTTAACCTTCCCATAACCATTACCTTAGCCTTAGCCTTAACCTTAACTATAACCTAACCGTAACCTTACCTGATCCATAACCTTAACTATAGCCTAACCCTCACCTTAACCTTACCCTTAACCTAACCTTCACCTTAACCTTGACCTTGACCTTAAGATTAAGGCTAAGGTTAAGGTTAAGGTTACATTAAGGGTAAAGTAAAGGTTAAGGTTAGGTTATGGTTATGGTTAAGGTTAAGGTTATGGGAAGGTTAAGGTTAAGATAAGGTTAATTTAAGGTTAAGGTTAGGTAAGGCTAAGGTTAAGGTTAGGTTAAGGGTTTGGTCAAGGTCAAGGTTAAGGTTAGGTTAAGGGTAAGTTTAAGGCTATGGGTAAAGTTAAGGTTAAGGTTAGGATAAGGTTAGGGTAAGGCTAAGATTAAGGTTAGGTTAAGGTTAAGGTTAGGGGAAGGTTAAGGTTAAAGTTAGGTTAAGGTAAAGGTTATGGGAAGGTTAGGTTAAGGTTAAGGTAAAGGTAAGGTTAAGGTTAAGGTAAAGGTAAGGTTAAGGTTAAGGTCAAGGTTAGGTTAACCTTGACTTTACCCTTAACCTAACCTTAACCTTAACTATAAACTAACCCTAACATTGACCTTAACTTTACCCTTAACTTTAACCTCAACCTTAACTATAACCTAACCCTAACCTCACCCTAACTAGAATCGTAACCTTAACCTTACCTTAACCTAACTTAACCTTAACCTTGACCTTGACCTTAACCTTAAGCTTACCCATAACCTTAACCTTAACTTTATCGTTAAGATAACCTAAACCTTAACCTTACCCTTAAGGTCAAGATAAGTTCAACGGTAAGGTCAACGTTAAGGTTAAGGTTATGGTTATGGGAAGGTTAAGGTTAAGGTTAGGGAATGTTAAGGTTAAGGTTAAGGTTAAGGTTTGGTCAAGATTAGGGTTAGGTTATGGTTAACTTTAAGGTTAGGCTAAGGGTAAATTCAAGGTTAAGGTTATGGTTATGGGAAGGTTAAGGTTAACGTTAAGGGGTTCAGTTTAGGTTAAGGGTAAAGTCAAGGTTAAGGTTAAGGTGAAGGTTAAGGTTATGGTTCTGTGAAGGTTAAGGTTAAGGTTAGGTTAAGGTTAAGGTTAAGGTTAAGGGTTGGGTCAAGGTTAGGGTTAGGTTATATTTAAGGTCAAGGTTAGGTTAGGTTATAGTTAAGGTTAAGGTCAAGGTCAAGGTTAAGGTTAAGGTTAAGGTCAAGGTCAAGGTTAAGGTTAAGGTTAAGTTAATGGTAAGCTTAAGGTTACGGTTAGGTTATAGTTAATTTTATGGTTAGGGTAAAGGTAGGGTTAGGTTATAGTTAAGTTTAAGGTTAGGTTAAGGTTAAGGTTAGGTTAAGGTTAGGTTAAGGTTAAGCTTAAGCTTAAGGTTAAGGTTAAGGGTTTGGTAAAGGTTAGGGTTAGGTTATAGTTAAAGTTAAGGTTAGGTTAGGTTGTAGTTAAAGGTAAAGTTAAGGTTAAGGCTAAGGTTATAGTGAAGGTTAAGGTTAAGACCCATAACCTTAACCTTGACTTTACCCTTAACCTTAACCTTAAATTTAACCTTTAACCTTAACCTTAACCTTAATAAACCCGTAACCTTAACCTTAACCTTAAACTTAACTATAACCTAACCCTAACCTTGACAAAAATCTTAACCTTAACCTTGACCAAACTCTTAACCTTAACCTTAAACTGAATAAACTCGTAATCTTAACCTTAACTATAACTTAACCATAACCTTGACCTAACCCTGAAAATTAACCTTGAACTTAACCTTAACCCTAACCTTACCCTAGCCTTAACCTTAACCTTAACCTTAACCATTAACCTTAACCTTACCACCTTAACCTTAACCTTAACCTTGACCAAACCCTTAACCTTAACCTTAACCTGAACCTTTACCCTAACCTCAACCTTAACTATAACCCAACCCTAACCTTGACCAAATCGTTAACCGTAACTTTACCCCTAACCTAACCTTAACCTTAACCATAACCTATCCCTAACGTTGATAAAACCATTAATCTTAACCTTAATATGACTATAACTGTAATATTAACCTTAACCTTACCTTAAACTTAAACTTTCCTTAACCTAACTTTAACCTTAACCTTCCCCTAACCTTAACCCTAACCTTACCCTAACCAAACCCTTAACATTAACCTTAACTTAACCCTTAACCTTCACCTTAACCTTAACCTTGGCCTTAACCTTAACCTGACTAACCCCGTAACCCTTAACCTTAACCTTACCCTTAACCTTCACCTTAACCTTAACCTTTAATTTACCGTTAACCTAACCTTAACCTTAACTATGACCTAACCCTAACCTTGACCTTAACTTTACCCTTAACCTTGACCTTAACCTTAAAATTAACCTTGACCTTTACCTTAACCTAACCTTAACCTTAAGGGTTTGGTTAGGGCTAAGGGTAAGGTTAATGTTAAGGTTAAGGTTAAGGGTAAGGTTAATGTTAAGGTTAAGGTTAATGTAAAGGTAAGGTTAAGGTTAATGTTAGTGTTAAGGCTAAGGTTAAGTTTAAGGTTAGGGTTAAGGTTAAGGGTAAAGTTAAGGTCAAGGTTAAGGCTAGGTTATAGTGAAGGTTAAGGTTAAGTTTAAGGTTAAGGTTATGGTTAAGGTTAAGGGTTTGATTAAGGTTAGTTTTAGGTTATAGTTAACGTCAAGGTTAAGGTTAGGTTATGGAAAAGGTTATGGGTTTAGTCAGGTTAAGGTTACGGTTAAGGGTAAAGTCAAGGTTAAGGTTAGGTTAAGGTTAAGGTTAGGGTTAAGGTTCAGGTTAACGTTAAGGTTAGGGTTAGGGAAAGGTTAAGGTTAAGGTTAAGTTTAAGGTTAAGGTTAAGGTTTGGTTAAGGTTAAGGGTGAAGGTTAAGGTTACGGGTCTTAACCTTAACCTTAACCTTAACCTTCACCCTTAACCTTAACCTTAACTTTTACCTTAACCTTCACTATAACATAAACTTAACCTTGACCTTACCTTTAACTTAACCTTATGTTGTGTAACCAACTCCAAAAATAGAAGAAAAGAGAGATCAACGCCTTAGAAATAAGCCACTTCGAGGGGGCAACCTCCAATACATTACATAAATGAACAATTCTTGGATGATAAAATTTACAAAACCTCCTTTCTATATATAGGAGTCCATGGGGCCATAATGTAATCCTAGTGGGCCACAATGTAATCCTAGCCGACCTAGCAATAATAATTTAAGGGCACAATAATAACCAAATGGGGGTTACAAGGGTACAATAATAACAATAAGGGGGTCTACAATAACATAATAAGGGGCCATACTATTAATATAGGGACTTCTCGATTATTTCTTGAGGCTTCCGTATAAAATTCTCATCCTCCCATGTGAAATATTTTACAGGAAAGTTCTTCCACTTCCTGAGATATTCTGAAATTGATCGTACTTGTCGATTTATTTTTTCTCTGAATTCTTCATAACTTCTTTCGATGTGATGTTGATCTTCCTGTTGTTTCATTAGATTCTGTACCAAAGTTGGGTTATCCTTTGAGAGTTGGAGAACTTGTTGTTGATGCTCGATGTGATCTTCCATTAATTTATCATCCATATTTTCCATTATTTGATCCTTCAAACCATCCAAATTAGCCTCCATTTCTTCTTTTAAACCATCTATTTCATCTTCAAGTTCTCTTCGTAAGATTGAAAATTGTTGCACCTGGTACCGTAATTTTGATATCTCATATTGCAATTCTTCCTCCTCATGCGTCATAGTATAGCTTTCAGAGGGCTTAATGAGTATGGAATTATTTTTTGGAGGCATAATAGAACCCATTACTAACAAAAATTCTTCAATATTCCCTTGGAATCAATTCAACTTGATTCTTCAAACAAGACTTATGCAATTCGGAAAAACAAATACACACCTTTTACTTGCTTTGAGGAGCTCGATATTGAAATTGAAGTATCTCTGTAATTGAAAATATTCGATATCTGAAATTTAGCCCTGTAGTAGCCCTCTGAAGCTTCTTTCAGATGCCACATGCCTGACATGATTTGGATTCTCCAAGACAAAGTTGTGTCCAATCTCCCACAATGACCTAATTCTGGACTCGTTCAGTAGAGAAAACTTGTAGGACTTGCCACATGTCACTGTTTCATCCTTTGTCTCTAAAATTGATAGCCAAGAAACTAAAGTCTGTGTACTTGTGACCACTTTTTACGTCACTCAAATCCACTGCCCAAAGAGAGAGTTATTGAACTTTTCCCACGATCACCTCTTTGAGATGAAATTGAGGAGCCTGAAAAAGCACTACCTTCCACAGATCATATCTCCAACATTTTTGTGAACCAAGCTCTAAAATTTTGTGACACATTTCCTCAGGATTTCAGCTTCACACCATACAAATTTCAGATTCTGAAACTTCGTAGAAAACAATTTATAGCGAAAATGCCACGATGACCTGTTTAGGAGCTTGAAAAAAGACCTAACTTCCACGGATGATATCTCTAAAAATGTTGCGAACCAAGCTCTGAAATTTGTAGACAAGCTTCATCAGGATTTCGGCTTTGCACCCTAAAAATTTCAGCTTCTGAAACTTCGTATAAACAAATTTATAATGGAAGTGCTACGATGACCTGTTTGGAGCAGCGAAACCCAAGAATCCAAACCTCTGATACCAAATGTTGTGTAACCAGCTCCAAAAATAGAAGAAAAGAGAGATCAACGCCTTAGAAATAAGCCACTTCGAGGGGGAAACCTCCAATACATTACATGAATGAAAAATTCTTGGATGATACAAATTACAAAACCTCCTTTCTATATATAGGAGTCCATGGGGCCACAATGTAATCCTAGTGGGGCCACAATGTAATCCTAGCCGACCTAACAATAATAATGTAAGGGCACAATAATAACAATATGGGGGTTACAGGGGTACAACAATAACAATAAGGGGGCCTACACTAACATAATAAGGGACTACACTATTAATATAGGGACTTAACACCTTAACCTTAACAGTAAACATACACCCTCAACCTTAACCTTACCCTTAACTATAAGCTAACCTTGATCTTAACCTGAACCTTACCTTTAAGTTATCCTTAACCTTAACATTAGCCTTACTCTTAACATTAACCAAACCCTTAATCTTAACCTTAACCTAACCTTAACCTTACCCTTAACGTTGACCTTAACCTTAACTTAACCTAACCTTAACCTTAACCTTAACAATAACCTAACCCTAAACTTGACCAAACCCTTAACCTTAACCTTAATATTAACCTAACTATAACCTTACCATTACCCTTAACCTTGACCTTAACTATAACCTAACCCTCACCTTGACCAAACCCTTAGCATTAATCTTAACCTAACCCTAACCTTGACTAAAACCTAACCTTAACCTTAACCTTAGCCTAATCATAACCTTAACCTTAACCTTAACCTAACCTTAACCATGACTTTACCCTTAACGTAACCTTAACCTTAGCCTTAACCTCAACCTTAACCTAACCATTAACTTAAACCTTAACCTTAACCTTACCTTGACCTTACCCTTAACCTAATCTTAACCTTAACCTTAACCTTAACCTTAAACCTTAACCTAACCTTAACCTTAACATTAACCTTACCTTAACTTTAACCTTACCTTGACATTAACTATAACCAAACCCTAAGCTTGACCAAAACCTTAACCTTAATCTTAACCTGAACCTTTACCCTAACCTTATCTTAACCTTAACCTAACCTTAACCTTGACTTTTCCCTTAACGTATCCTTAACCTTAACCTTAACCTTAACCTAACCCTTAACCTAAACCTTAACCTTAAGCTTAATCTTAACCTTACCTTGACCTTACCCTTAACCTAATCTTAACCTTCACCTTGACCTTAACCTTAGCCTTAACCCTTAACCTTAACCTTTACCTAACCTTACCCTTAACCTAACCTTGACCTTAACTATAACCTAACCCTAACCTTAACCTTAACCTAACCTTAACCTTGACCTTAAGTGTAACCTAACATTAACCTTGACCAAACCCTTAACTTAACCTTAACCTTGACTTTACCCTCAACGTAACCTTAACCTTCACCTTAAATTTACCCTTAACATTAACCTTAACCTTAACTTTACCCTTAACCTTAACCTTAACCTTACCCTAACCTTAACCTTAACCTTGACATTGACCTTAACCTTAACCTTACCTTAACCTAACTTTAACCTTAACCTAAACCTTAACCTTAACTTTAACCTTAACCTAACCTTAAGGGTTTAGTCAGGTTAAGGTTAAGGTTAAGGGTTTGGTTAAGATTAGGTTAAGGTTAAGGGTAAGGTTAAAGGTTTGGTCAAGATTAGGGTTAGGTTATAGTTAAGGTTAAGGTCAAGGTCAAGGTTAACCATAAATTTACCTTTAACTTAACCTTAACAATAACCTTACCCTTAACCTTAACCCAACCCTTAATCTTATCCTTAACCTAATCTTAACCTTAACCTTAACAATAACCTAACCCTAACCTTG
Source organism: Pinus albicaulis (assembly GCA_034641835.2). Taxonomy (NCBI): domain Eukaryota; kingdom Viridiplantae; phylum Streptophyta; class Pinopsida; order Pinales; family Pinaceae; genus Pinus; species Pinus albicaulis. The sequence goes on from JAXQQM020059203.1 coordinate 33,525, forward strand.
ACCAAAGCCTTAACCTTAAACTAATATTAACCTTAACCTAACCTTAACCTTAACCTTAACCTTAACCTTGACCTTAACTATAACCTAACCCTCACCTTGACCAAACCCTTAACATTAACCTTAACCTAACCCTAACCTTGACCAAGCTCTTAACATTAACCTTAACCTTAACCTTAACCTAATATTAACTTTAACCTAACCGTAACCTTAACCTAACCATAACCTTAATCTTAACTTTAACCGTAGCCTAACCATAACCTTAACCTTAACCTTAACCTAACCCTAACCTTAACTTTACCCTTGACCTAACCTTAACCTTAACCTAACCCTAACCTTAACTTTACCCTTAGCATTAACCTTAACTTTAACCTTAACCTTAACCTAATATTAACCTTAACCTAACCGTAACCTTAACCTAACCTTAACGTTAACCTTAACCTTAGCCTAACTAGAACCTTAACGTTAACCTTAACCTTGTTAGCCATCAGTAAATTTTGATTGAGAAAATGATGGCTTAAATGAGTCTCAAAACTTCAAGAAATTGTTTTTATGAAAAACTTCTCATTCTTGAAGTCTTATGATGTTCTTTATCCTTGAGATTAATCTTCACTGTTGTTTCACTATGGAACCGTCAAGGACCTTGCTGTTTATAAAGAAAACTATCTTTTATGGCCTATTTCCATCTTCTTCCCCTCTATTTTTACCCTCAGATTCCCCCTCATATCATTTATTTTTTCCTTCAAAACTTATAAATTCCCTTTATCAATTTTGAAAACCTCCTTTCCCTCCCATTGGAACCCCTAAAAAGCCAAAAAATCCAACTTTTTAGGCTAAAAACCCATTCTGCGAACAAACAGGTCCTAAGCTCTTTTTTAGCTTAGCCCTCATCCTCTGCTCCCCATAAAATCTCAGTGATATAACCAAGCGCTTTAAGGACTAAGCTCTTTCAACATCGCTCCTAGTCACGCATCTCTCCATATGCCCCAGTTTCACACTCGGCGCTAAGCCCTCTCTTTCCTCCCCGATCCCTTTTTATTGTATATTTTATTTTCATTATTTTAAAAGCCCACTGTTCACCTTGGACCATTCATCTAAATATATCAATGAACATCGCGCCCCTTTCTCCTATTCTGTTGTGTAATCAGCTCCAAAAATAGAAGAAAAGAGATATCAACGCCTTAGAAATAAGCCACTTCGAGGGGGAAACCTCCAATACATTACATAAATGAAAAATTCTTGGATGATACAATTTACAAAACCTCCTTTCTATATATAGGAGTCCATGTGGAAATAATGTAATCCTAGTGGGCCACAATCTAATCCTAGCCGACCTAACAATAATAATTTAGGGGAACAATAATAACAAAATGCGGGTTACAAGGGTACAATAATAACAATAAGGGGGTTACACTAATAACAATAAGGGACTATACTAGTAATATAGGGACCTAACATGCTCCTCTCCTTCAAAAACGTGTTGTCCTCAATGCTTGAGTAGCTCTGGGTGCTTCTGTATAAACTTCTCATCCTCCCATTTATAATCTTTAGTGGGTAAGTTCTTCCACTTGATGAGATACTCTGAAATTGATTGATTCCGTAGCTGTCGAGTTCTTGTTTCCGTGATCGCTTCAGGTTCCAATATGATTTTTCCTTCCTCATAAAGTTCTATCAATATTGTTTTAATTGGAATATTTTCACCTATAACCTTCTTTAAGCATGAAACATGGAAAACTGGATGCACTCGCAAAGAAGCAGGAAGCTCCAATTTGTATGCCATAGTACCAATATTTTGCAACACCTTGTAAGGACCATAGTACTTTGGCGATAATTTATTATCCTTCTTAGCTTGCTTGAGGGACATTTTTTATATGGTTGTAGCCATAAAAATACCCAATCTCCTACAAAAAAACATCTCTCGCTGCGATGTTGATCTGCCTGTTGTTTCATTCAATTTTGTGCCAAATTCAGGTTATCCTTTAAGAGTTGGAGAAATTCTTGCTAATGCTCAATGTGATCTTCCACTGCTTGAACCTTCGAATTTTCCCTTAAATATGATGTGATGGATGGTGGATGATATCCATAAAGTGCCATAAATGGGGTCATTTTTGCTATAGTATGGAAGGAATTGTTATACCACCATTCAGAGAGAGTTAACCACTTGACCCATTGTGTTTGTTTATCAGATACAAAGCAACGAAGATATCCTTCCAAACATTTATTTAATATCTTAGTTTGACCATCAGATTGAGGATGATAAGATGAGCTATGAGCTAATTTAGTACCCAAACAAGAAAATAGCTCCGTCCAAAAATTTCCAGTAAAAATGGGATCTCTATCGCTCACAATAACCCTTGGGCTTCCATGTAGCTTTTGAATTATGTCCATATTAATTTCAGATTATGACCCTACGTAGAAAAATAGTTATAGCACAAATTACACGGTGACCTGTTTAGGAGCCTGAAAAATACCTAACTTCCACAGATGATATCTCCAAAAATACTGAGAACCAAGCTCTGAAATTTTTAGAAAATCTTCCTCAGGATTTCAGCTTCGTACCCTAAAAATTTCAGCTTCTAAAACTTCGTAGAAAAATTAATAGCAAAAATGCCACGATGACCTGTTTCGAGCAGCAAAACCATAGAATCCAAAGCTCTGATACCAAATGTTGTGTAACTAGCTCCAAAAATAGAAGAAAAGAGATATCAATTCCTTAGAAATAAGCCACTTTGAGGGGGCAACCTCCAATACATTACATAAATTAACAATTATTGGATGATACAATTTACAAAACCTCCTTTCTATATGTAGGAGTCCATGTGGCCATAATGTAATCCTAGTGGGCCACAATGTAATCCTAGCCGACCTAACAATAATAATTTAGGGGCACAATAATAACAAAATGTGGGTTACAAGGGTACAATAATAACAAAATGGGGGTTACAAGGTTTATATAATAACAATAAGGGGGTTACACTAATAAAAATAAGGGACTATACTAGTAATATAGGGACCTAACATATTCCCCCTTCCTTCCAAATCCTATCATTTACTCACCCTTGCGAGTGAATCCTATCCGTCGATCCGTTTGATCTAACGGTCCACATTAAACCCGATGACCCAGCTCCACTGGGGCCAACCATCCACCATATACAAATGCCTGCCCAATCTAATTATGACACCTGGCCTCCACTCCAACGACTCATCGCTCAACTTTTTCATTGCGCTCATTCCGCATCATTGGATCTGGAGCCTTCGATCCAACGGTTGACGACGCATATCGCAAAATTTCTGTGCCTAGGGTTTAGCGCTTCAAATTTTTTCAAAATCGACGGTATCGAAAAAGACAGGTGTCGACTGATGTATGGAATCGCATTGCCTTTGGGAAAAACCACTTACTACCTTTTGATTATGCGATAACCACTCATGGTATTGCGAAAAATGATTTCGCCCAATACACACCAAATACTCTTTTGAACTGGTTTTCTCTCGCTTTTTTTTTCAAAAGCCCCCTCTACCATTGCAAAGCCTTTTTCCCCCTCACTGCTCCTCACCCTCATTAACCTCTAACGCAGTTATCCCCCATTATCGCAGGGTTTTATAATATGGTTTATGTTTTATGTTGCCGGAAAACATGGAAAATGGGCCACAGAGCCATCCCATATTGATGATAAGGTGACCAAGGGCTAAGGATGACGATCCTCAGGCCAGTATTCACGAAGAAAAGGAATCCACAGGGTTCAAAACCATGATTTGACCCGTGACTCATGAGCATTGGTTATACCATGAAACCCTCGACACGCCCATGCACCTGCCAGCAAACAGAAACACAGTGAGCATCAATCAATTAAAGGATCAGAGCATAATAAAAGGATTAAAGGTGTGAAACACAGATAAAGCAAACAAGCACAACCATCAAAATTTGACATATGGTCTAAAAAGGCTTAGTGCTAAACAGAGAGCCTAATCAGCCATAAACACAATATTAAATTAAATCAGTGTTTGAAGGGAAGTAAAAGAAGACAAAACAATGAAGGACACCTTAGTGCCACCTTCGAGGGGTTAATTGAATCCCAAACTACTCAAATGCCACCTGCAGATCTATTTTTGCAAAAAAATTCACAACGAATGCACAGTTAGAGATCTTTTGCCAAATAAAAGCTCAAAATTTATGGTCGGCCTACTACAGCCTCCGAAGTCAACAATAATAACCAAGGTTGATGAAATGCAATGTAAAAACATTAAAACAGAGATGAGCGCTTGAAATATTCTCCCTTAGGCCTCCCAAAGGTCAAGGCACCATTACTATGTATTAATTGAACTAATGAACCCTTCCTACACTCCACCTCCTCATTCTTCTATAAATACTATTATAGAAGACATTATAGGGGTATGTATCTGGATATTTGTTGCATGTAAATAGATTTTTGAAGCTGTTGTAGCTCTGCTTGTAATTGAAGACACATAAGATGAGATGAGAAGTTTGAAGCTATAGAGACCCATTGGACATGAAGATTGTAACTGGTTTTAACATCAAATACAAATAGCTGATTTATGGGATCCTGGTCTATGTCAATGGTGATGTGTTCTTCACTATAAATTGTTATTTTCTTTTGTTCCCATTCTGTCCACTTTTCTTTCATAAATAACAACAAATATAGATTAGGATTTACTTCTGAAGTACCCTAAATCTCACTGAAAATCTTTATCCTTTATGTTTTTTGCTGATTGTTTATTTAAAGATGATTCAATAGAGTATAACCAGGGAAGTGTTGGTGAGCCCATGTTTCCTGAGTACATCTTGAGATGTTGTTTTTGAATGTCCTTGATAAGTTTTCTAATTAAATATTGAACTAGGGAAGTCTATGGTTAGCCCTATCCTCTGTTTTCTTCTCCAATAGTTTCTTTGAAAAGTTCCCTTAAGAGCATGTTGAAAGCAGACTAGTTTTGAAGTACTTACCTAATCTTAGACTAATTTTTTTGTGTTATCATGAATGTTTTCCTTTGAATATGCTGAAATCATGCAAATTTAAAAGTCTTTACTTGATCTTAATATGTTCTGTGTGTTTTAAATGTTTTCTCTTGAAAGTACATCAAAAGAAGGCTATTTTAAAAGTACGTACCTGATCTTAGATTACTTTGTGTCTTTCCTTAAGTGCATGCCAAAAGCAGGATAAGTTAAAAGTATTTACTTAATCTTAGTCTGTTCTTTTTTCCTTCATCTATTTGATTTCCTTCACTCCACTTTTTAATGTTTCATTCCATAAAATCAACTTAAAGAGATCCTTTGACATAGATGACTTTCCCCATGGACCACTCTAGAACCTTGCTGTCCAATTAAAGCCTATTATGACTCCATAGCCCAATGGATTGATGTTTCTCCTTGCCTATCTTATCAGTTGAACCATTCCTTCACCTATTTCACATCTTCACCCTTCATAAAGACTTCCCTCATATTCATTATATCCTTGACCAACCAAACAAAACAAACAAAAACCGTTGTTCTTCATAACTAGACTAAAATTACATTTCAAGCCTTAAAGATCACATCTTTAAACACATAAATAGAGAGATACTATTAGGTCCCTATATTACTAGTATAGTCCCTTATTGTTATTAGTGTAACCCCATTATTGTTATTATTGTACCCTTGTAACCCCCATTTTGTTATTATTGTGCCCTTAAATTATTATTGTTAGGTCGGCTAGGATTACATTGTGTCCCACTAGGATTACAGTATGGCCACAAGGACTCCTATATATAGAAAGGAGGTTTTGTAAATTGTATCATCTAAGAATTTTTCATTTATGTAATGTATTGGAGGTTGACCCCTCGAAGTGGCTTATTTCTAAGCCGTTGATATCTCTTTTCTTCTATTTTTGAAGCTGGTTACACAACATTTGGTATCAGAGCTTTGAAGAAAGGCGTGGAAGCTAAGATGGATCGCATGGAAGCTGGCATGGAAGCTAAGATGGATTAAATGAAATACAACATGGAAAACAACATGGAAAACATGAATAATGATCTAAAAGCAGACATCGAAGTTTTGACAAAGTTGATACAAGAAATGTTTCCTAATGGTGAAAAGATAGTAGAAGAACCTCATGATGAGAACAAAATAAATGTTAATCGTGATTTCTTAAACTCTAATGTTGGCGGGAAGAACCACCATATTCAAAAAATGGATATGAGGAAGTTTGATGGAAAGGATCATGTAACATGGATACTACAGATGGAGCAATATTTTGATCTCCAAAACGTGCAAAACAAACAAAAGGTACGCATTGAAACTTTACATTTAGAACAAAATACATTTGTATGGTATCGATGGCTTTGCTCCCGTAAAAAAATTGTCTCTTGGTCATATTTTACGGTGGAAATGATAGCACATTATGAGGATACAAAGAGCAACACCTTCTTTATCCAATTGATAAATCTCAAACAAAATGGTTTAGTGGGGCAACATATTGAGGAATTCCAAAAATTGAATATAAGGGTAACTCATATTCCAGAGGAACACAAGATTGACCTCTTTATAGGCACTTTAAAGGATAACATCCAACATGAAGTTCGCGTTTTGGAACCGGATTCATTGGAGAAGGCATTCAGGTTGGCAAGAAAATTTGAATGTAAAATAATGGCGACAAGGAAGCCTACCACTCAATTCTATAAAGAAGGAAGTGTTGCTACGCATAGATTTCCACAACCTACAAGGTTGACACCACAACAATTGGAAGAAAAAAGAGCAAAAGGGCTTTGCTACAGTTGTGATAGCAAATACACTAAAGGTCATAAGTGTTCTGAGAAGAAATTATTTTACATAGATTGTGAAGAGGAAGAAGAAAATGAACAAGAAGAGGATATACACCAGGAACCAGCCCTATAAGAGGAAGAAATGAATCCGACCATATCGTGTAATGCAATGGTAGGAATTACCACTCCTCAAACTCTAAAGATAGAAGGACATATCAAGAAGAAAAAGGTAATAGTGTTGATTGATTCAGGTAGCACTCATAATTTTATTCATTATAAGGTAGCCAAGGAGTTAATTTGTTTCCTATACCCAGCACCAGAATGTCAAGTGATGGTTGCAAATGGAGGAATGATAAATTGCTCTAGAAAATGCCATAATATCAAGCTAACCATGGGGGAATATGTATTGACTATTCCAATGCTTTCCATTCCTATGGGAGGTGTTGATGTTGTACTAGGAGTAAAATGGTTACAATCTTTGGGGACAGTAGCTTTTAATTTTCAAGAAATTTTCTTGAAATTTTTTTCAGAAGGAAAGGAAGTCAAATTACGAGGTATTGCGGGGAAGCCAAGAAAGATAATAATCTCTAATGTCATGACAAAGCTTCTAAAGAAAGAACAACGAGGCCTAATTGCACAATTATGCTCACTAGAAGTTCCAACATCAAAATCATCTATTTCTATAGATCTCCAAGAAGTCTTGGACAATCATTCCAAGGTGTTTGAAACTCCCAAAGGACTCCCACCTATTCATGATCATGATCATGCTATTCATTTGATTCCAGGAAGTGTTCCTCCAAACATCAGACCTTATAGATATCCTTACGTCCAAAAGAGCGAAATTGAACGTATGATTGCAGAAATGTTAGAGGCGGGTATAATTCAACCTAGTCAAAGTTATTTCTCTGCTCCTGTAGTATTGGTACACAAGAAGGATGGATCATGGCGAATGTGTCTAGATTATAGGAAGCTAAATATGCTCACCATTAAAGATAAATTTCCCATTCCTGTGATTGATGAATTATTGGATGAATTACATGGAGCAATTTATTTTACCAAGTTGGATCTTCGTTCAGGATATCATCAAATTAGAATCAAGACTGAAGATATTCCAAAAACAGCATTTCGAACTCATGAGGGTCATTATGAATTTTTGGTCATGCCTTTTGGCCTTACCAATGCACCTTCTACATTTCAAGGGTTGATGAATTCCATTTTCAAACCCTTCCTTAGAAAATTTGTGTAGTATTTTTTGATGATATACTAATCTACAGCAGGTCTTGGAAGGATCATGTTGAACATGTTGACAGGGTGCTCAAACTATTGCAGGAGAAACAATTATATACAAAAACATCCAAATGTTTCTTTGGAGTACAAGAGGTGGAATATCTGGGTCATATTGTATCTCACGAGGGTGTTAAAGTAGACCCTAACAAAATTAAAGCCATTAAGGAATGGAAAGTCCCCACAACCATAAGGCAGTTGCGAGGATTTCTCGGGTTAACAGGGTATTATCGCAAGTTTGTTAAGAATTATGGGAGAATAGCAGCACCTCTAACAACATTATTGAAGAAAGATGCATTTTCATGGACTTCTGAAGCAACTAAGGCCTTTGAACATCTTAAAGAGGCAATGTGCCTAGCACCGGTCTTAGCTACGCCAGACTTCACAAAAACCTTTATTGTGGAATGTGATGCCTCAAAAAATGGAATTGGTGCGGTTTTAATGCAAGAAGGAAGACCCATTGCTTTTGAAAGTCGTCCAATCAAAGGAAAGTATTTACAGAAACCTATTTATGAGAAGGAAATGTTAGCAATGCTGCATGCACTAAAGAAATGGTGAACTTACCTAATGGGAAGACACTTCAAGGTAAAAACTGATCATGATAGTCTTAAACACTTTTTGGAACAAAGACTATCTTTAGAAGAGCAGCAAAAATGGGTCACAAAGATGTTGGTTTATGACTTTGAAATAATCTACAAAAAAGGAAAGCTTAATGTTGTTGCAGATGCACTCTAAAGAAAGAATGAAGAGGTGGAAGCATTGCTTTGTGCCATTTCTATTATCCAACCAGATTGGATAACCGAAGCAAGAGATGAATGGAAGAAGGACAAAGATGTATGGACAATCATTCAAAATTTGCAGCAAGATCCTAGTACATCTGATACATTTAGTTGGAAAAATGATTCCTTATGGTACAAAGATCGCTTATATATTTGCAAGAATTCCAAACTAAAACAAAAGATTCTTTTGGAATTGCACACTTCTCCTTTAGGAGGACACTCGGGATTTTTAAAAACTTACCACAGGGTGAAGAAAGAATTTTTTTGGGATGGCCTTAAATATGATATTCAAAAGTTTGTGGTGGAATGTTTGGTTTTCCACCAGAATAAAGTTGAGACAATTAAGACCCCAGTACTTATACAACCTTTATCCATTCCAAGTCAATGTTGGGAGGAGATTTCAATGGATTTTATCACAGGTTTACCTAAGTCCGAAGGAAAGAGTGTCATAATGGTGGTAGTTGATAGACTTACCAAGTATGTACACTTTTGTGCATTATCTAATCCATTTAAATCAAGTACAGTTGCTACTACATTTATGGACAAAATTCAAAAGCTATGTGGAAGCCCAAGGGTTATTGTGAGTGACAGAGATCCCATTTTTACTGGAAATTTTCGGACAGAGTTATTTTCTTGTTTGGGTACTCAATTAGCTCATAGCTCATCTTATCATCCTCAATCTGATGGTAAAACTAAGATAGTAAATAAATGTTTGGGAGGATATCTTCATTGTTTTGTATCTGATAAACAAACACAATGGGTCAAGTGGTTACCTCTCCCTGAATGATGGTATAACACTTCCTTCCATACTGCAACAAAAATGACCCCATTTATAGCACTTTATGGATATCATCCACCATCCATCACATCATCTTTAAGGGAAAATTCGAAGGTTCAAGCAGTGGAAGATCACATCGAGCATCAGCAATAATTTCTCCAACTCTTAAAGGATAACCTGAATTTGGCACAAAATCGAATGAAACAACAGGCAGATCAACATCGCAGCGAGAGAAGTTTTGATGTAGGAGATTGGGTATTTTTACGGCTACAACCATACAAACAAATGCCCCTCAAGCAAGCTAAGAAGGATAATAAATTATCGCCAAAGTACTATGGTCCTTACAAGGTGTTGCAAAATATTGGTACTATGGCATACAAATTGGAGCTTCCTGCTTCTTCACGAGTGCATCCAGTTTTCCATGTTTCATGCTTAAAGAAAGTTATAGGTGAAAATATTCCAGTTCAAACAATATTTCCAGAACTTGATGAGGAAGGAAAAATCATATTGGAACCTGAAGCGGTCACGGAAAAAAGAACTCGACAACTACGGAATCGATCAATTTCAGAGTATCTCATCAAGTGGAAGAACTTACCCACTGAAGATTCTACATGGGAGGATGATAATTTTATACAGAAGCACCCGGAGCTACTCAAGTGTTGAGGACAACACTTTTTGAAGGAGAGGGGCATGTTAGGTCCCTATATCACTAGTATAGCCCCTTATTATTGTTAGTGTAAACCCCTTATTGTTATTATTGTACCCTTGTAACCCCCATTTTGTTATTATTGTGCCCGTAAATTATTATTGTTAGGTCGGCTAGGATTACATTGTGGCCCACTAGGATTACATTATGGCCACATGGACTCCTATATATAGAAAGGAGGTTTTGTAAATTGTATCATCTAAGAATTGCTCATTTATGTAATGTATTGGAGGTTTCCCCCTCGAAGTGGCTTATTTCTAAGGCGTTGATATCTCTTTTATTTTATTTTTGAAGCTGGCTACACAACAGATCCCTCTCTGAATCTAGGATGGATAGGTCCTCGGATTCCAAAGCGGTTTTGATGTAGGCTCTGCAGCGTTTGTACTTGTCAATCTTGAAAAATACGGAGACACCAACATACTGGCGACCATACTAGGGAATTCTGAGCAGAATCCTTAAAAAAAAACACTCAGTATTCAGTACAAAATGAATAGTTTTCTCCAAGCACTACCAAGCATATTGGTTATTATGTTAGGACTTGTTTGAATCAGTGGCAATCTAAGTACTCCTTAGGATTCTTACAGAACCTTATCAAACCTTGGAGAAATCATCTAGTAAGCCACAGAGTAAACTATGTTTGTCTCATCACCGTAAATAAGTGCTGAAATAGATTTAGGACACTCTCATAACCCATAGGACTACAAAAACTCAGAAAACCCAAAAATATTTCAGATTGGTATTCAAACCTATTACTGGTGGTGGACCATAAAACATTTTACCTTCTAAAGCTAAAAATTTCCACCTGGTGACTCCACAAACCTGAATAGACCTAAAGACTCCACTAGGAAACCCATTTATATCATAAACATCATATAAACTCAGTTAAGGAAACTTCAATTATTGAGTTGTCATGTTAAAAGATTAGTTAGCCTAACAAAGATTGTTATATTCGGGTGAACTTTTCTTATCATTGGGTCTGCAAACATGGCATAGTGGCTTCTAGAAGAGTTCATACTAGAGCCTATCTTGACCCAAACCCTCCTGAGATAGTTTAAAATCTGGAAAGTATACTTAGGAAGTCTCCTAAAGCCAAAACTTCAACTATTATCAGGCCAGTCTATAGAGCTAATTCTGTTCCTGAAGACCTTAGAGCTCTACAAGATTCACAGGTTGACTTAATAAATCCATTCAGAACCAGGTCACTTGATGATATAGATCAGATAGATTTTGAGTCTCCACCTTCATCCCAAGGTAGAGGTGAACATCCTGGTAGCAAAGAAACTACCCCTCCTGATTTCCATATTGTTCATAGTTTTGGTTTCTCTAATCCAAGATCCACTCAATAGTCTCTTGTTGATCCATCCACATCTGTTCTTCACACACCCACTATTCAAACCACTTCATTCCATCAACCCCCTCCCATCTTACATCCTCCACCTGTAAACCTCTTGTTTTTCCCACAACCTCCTATCATGGAAACATGGTATGCCCCTCTAGTCCTTCCTTTACCTTTAGTCAATCTGCCATAGGACTATCAGTCCAAAATACCATTGTATGATGCTAGTGGCGCAACTACTGCTTCACAACATGTGGATAAGATGAATGACCATTTTGATAGAAATGAGATTGATGATGAAACTGTCAAACTCAGATTGTTTGCTCAAAGCTTAGGGGGAGAAGCAATAAAATGGTTTAAAGGCTTAAACCCTCATAGTATTAATGACCTTTAGACCCTCCATTAGTCATTCCTTAACAAATGGGAAGTCAGAAAAACCCCTCTTCAAATACTTTCAAACTACTATAACCTTAAAAGAAACACTGGGGAAATTGTTCAAAATTATTGCACTAGGTTCAATAGTGTTTATAATGCACTACCCCCAAACTTGAAACCTCCTCAAGGCTTAGCCTTGGCCAAATTTCCTGAAGGATTTGATCCTGAAATGGCCTATCAGCTAAGAGAAAGAGACCCCTTGACTTTAGAAGACATGCATAAGAGAGCTCTAGTTGTGGAAGTGAATCTGGTTGAGAAAAGAGTTAGAATGAGGAATGAAAATAAATTATCATTTAGGGAGGAAACTGCACCATCCAAATCTAACTCAAAAATGGAAAGAATGATGGAGGAAATGATGAAGAAAATGAACATACTTGAGAAAGAACAATCTAAAGAAAACCAATCAGCCCCCCAAAATAGAAATCAGTCTCAAAATTAAAATTAGAAATTTAGGATAAATCAACCTCAAAATAGTCAAAGAGAGGATGATCAACATATCAGACCTCCTTTCCAAGAAAATTATGTTAATGAGGATGAAGAAGTCAATGAAGAAACAGAGGATTACAACATGAATATGTTGGGAGTAAGTAATGACGATTCTGATCTCATTTATGAAAGAAAACAAGGTCTGTATACACCTTATGATGACAGAAGACTACAAACTGACTATTATGATCAATATTCTGAAAATGCCATCATAGGGTCACCTATACAGTATGACCTAAAAAGTAAAAAGAATAAAGAAACTCCCAAGAAAAAAACCTCTAATAAATATACCAAAAACAGCCCTGAAAATACACCCAAAAAGACAATTGAAAATCATAAAACAGTGGCTGTAAATTCTGATTTAAACTAAGGGAAAAATGCTCAAACTAGTGAAAAACAGAGTATTAACCCTAGTAGCACTATCACCTTAGCTAATGATCCTGAAAAAACCATTCTAACTATTGTAAATAATAAAAATCAGCAAGCTGAAGTTGTTGATCAGATAGTGACTAAGAAGGCTGAACTAAACATGTTGAAAAACCAGATCCCCTTCAGCCTAGAGAGTGAAATATCCAAAATCAAAATCTCTGTCCCTCTCACTAAATTAGTCACCCAAAATGTATATAGAGGTCAAATTTTGAAATCTTTGAACATAGAAGATACTCATGACACAGTAAACTTAAATGATGACACTCCAGAACTAATTTTTGGACCGAAAATCGAAGGGAAATTTCAAGAAGGAACCACCCCTCCTTTCTACATCAGCTTAAAAATTCATGATAATATTTTACACAATGCCATGCTTGATTCAGGAGCATCACACAACCTCATGCCCAAGGTGATAATGGAAAGATTAGGCTTAGAGGTGACTAGACCCTACAAAGACTTATATTCCTTTGACTCAAGTAGGGTGAGATGCGTGGACCTAATAAAGGATCTGTGTGTCAAATTAGCCCAAATACCAACCAAAAGTTTAGTAATGGACATTGTAGTGGCTGATATACCCCCCAAATATGGAATTATCCTCTCAAGATCGTGGGGTGCTAAGTTACAAGGTACAATGCAGATGGATATGACTTACGGCACCATCCCTGTCTTCAATCAACCTAGAAAACTATATAGGGAAACACACATGAAATATATGGTAAGTAACCAATATATACTAGAGAATTCCCCTCTTTACTCCATACACACTGACCTTGACTCTTTTATTCTTTTTAATGATGATATTCCAAGAGAGCAAGAACTAATTAGTGGAAAAACATAAAATGATGTAATCACTTCACATTCAAACATAGTTGCAGTCATGGATGATAAGGAAAATAGAGAGAAAATTAAAAAAAAAAATCTGATGATTGGGAAATTCACAGCAAACAGATTAGAATTCTTGATGTCCAATACAGTCATGTGAATAATGTAGATCATGAAAGTGAGAAGGTAAAACCTCAAAACATTGAAAACCTTGAGGACCAAAACACAGAGAAATATAGTGTAGACCCTTGTACAAAACAGAATGATAAAAAAGACAAAGAGGACAGTAATGAAAGAAATCTCAAATCTAAAACAGTCCTCTTTGGAACATGAATTTTGATGGGTCTTGCACTAAAAATGATGCATGAGCTGGCATATGGTTACACAACACACAAAAAAATCATGCTGAGGTGAATTCCTACAAATTAAAATTTCAATGTACCAACAAAATAGCTGAGTATGAAGCTCTCCTTTTAGGCCTGCATTTATTAAAAAAACTAGGGGCCAAAAGGATAAAGGTTCATGGGTATTCTGAATTGATCATTAGGTAAGTAAATGGGGCATATAGTGCTAAGAATCCCAGACTTAGAGCCTATAGAGATGATGCCATGGATTTTTTAAGAATTTTTGATAAATTCCAACTTATCTTTGTCCGAAGAAACCAAAATATCCTTGCCAATGGTTTAGCCTTTGCTGCTAGAACTTTTCTTACACCTTATGAAACCAAGCAATGCACCACCCAAGTCAAATTTAGACCATCTATCCTAGACAATGAAAGATACTGGCGATTTTTTGAGGGAGATAAAAAAAATAGAAGACTTCTTACAATCCAAAAATGAATTTGAGACATTAAGCTCAGATTTAGATTATGATAAAGACTGTCCTATTGAAGAAAATCCACATGTTAAGGAAGAGAAATCTCCCAAGATTGCTAAAATAAATGTGTTAACCTGTGAATCCAGTCATGAAATAGAGAATAACATTGATTCAGAAAATGAAGACCTGGAGCTGCTCTAATCTAAAGACCAAATCTTGTCACAAGAGTCGGTCCCCTTAGAAGAACTTTTTGACTTGAATGATGTGGCCAAAAAGCCAAAACTAGAACCCATAGAATTTGAAGTAGAAGAATTCAATATAGATAGTGAGGAAAAGCCCCAAAAAATCAAAATATCTAAAACACTGCCAGCTCACATTAAACTAAAATACATTGAGCTCTTTAAGGAATTTTCTGATGTGTTTGCATGGAGCTATGAAGATCTAAAGTCCTATGATACAGAAATATTTCAGCATAAGATACCCCTCAAAGAAAACTAGAAACCTTTTAAACAGAAATTGCGCAGAATCAATCATGTTCAATTACCTCTGGTAGAGAAAGAAATTAAAAAGATGTATGAGGCTGGAATTATTGTCCCTGTTAGATACTCAGAGTGGGTGTCTAATCTTGTATCAGTGAGGAAGAAAACATGAGAGATAAGGATTTGTATTGATTTTAGGAACTTAAACAAAGCCTCACTGAAGGACAAATATCCTTTGCCCAAAATGGATCACATTTTAAAAAAGGTAGTTGGGTCCAAAAGAATTTCTTTGCTATATGGCTTCTCAGGTTACAATCAATTTTTGGTACATCCTGATGATCAACTTAAAATAGCCTTTACCACACCCTGGGGTACTTTCATGTATTTGCAGATGCCTTTTGGTTTGATGAATGTTGGTGCCACATTTTAGAGAGCCATGGATATTGCATTTTCGGAAGAAATAGGTTACTTCATTATAATTTACCTTGATGATATAATTGTTTATTCTAAAACAGATGAAGAACGCCTAATACATTTGAGAAAAGTCTTTGAAAAGTGCAGAAAATTTGGACTGTCCTTAAACTGAAAAAAAACATTGTTTGGTCTCCAAGAAGGAAAAATTCTTGGACATATCATATCAAAAGAAGGGCTAAGGATATACCCAAAGAGGATTGATGGCATATTGAAAATCAGCCATCCCAGAAACATCAAGGAAATTCAATCTTTCATTGGAAAGATTAATTTCTTGAGAAGGTTCATACCCAATTTGGATGAACTCCTTAGAAACATAAAAAACATGCTTAAAAAGGAAGAAGGAGTTAAATGGACCTTAGAAGCAAAGAAGTCATTTGAACTGGTAAAACAGGTACTCACCAAAACACCAATTCTTATTAGTCCTGATTTTTTCAAAAATTTCTTCATTTTTTCATTTGCATCAGAACACACTATAGCTGTTGTCCTATTAGAGAAAAATTTGAAGGGACAAGAGCAGCCCATTGCATTTTTTAGAAAGGCATTAAGATATGCACCTCTGAAGTATAACATAATGGAAAAACAAGCCTTTGCCTTAGTCAAAGCCTTAAAGGACTTCAAATTTTACATTTTACATTCCCACATCATAGTATTTGTGCCTCATTCAGTGGTGAAAGACATATTGACCCAAGATCCAGATGGAAAAAGAGGAAAGTGGATTGCTATAATTTTAGAGTATGACTTAGAAATGAAGACCACTAAACTCATAAAGGGTCAAGGACTAGCAAAACTAATGGCTGAATCCAACTTCCAAGCTCTTGATATAAACATGTTTAATACATTAGATGAACAAGAGGAGTTTTTAACTCCAATTATTGAAGATAATTTCCTAAATTCATCTTGGTATGCTGACATTTTGTTTGTTTTTCCCAATCTCAATGTTCCTCCCGGTTTGTCTAAAACAAAGGCAAGATTTTTAAAGTTAAAAGCTGTAAATTACTACATTTTGAATAAATGTTTATATTGGAAAAATGCTAGTGGATTATTGCTTAAATGTTTTTCTGAGAATGATGTAGATAAGATCAAGCATGAGTTTTATGAAGGAGAATGTGGAGGCCACCTCTACTGGAAATAAACTATCAACAAAATCCTTAGAGCTGGTTTTTACTAGCCCACTCTCTTTCAGGATGTCCGTAAGATGATTATTGCCTGCCACAAATGCCAAATATTTGAAGGCAAAAGAAAACTGCTCCCCTTACCTCTGCAACCAATCAATGTTGAAGCACCTTTTCAACAGTGGGGTCTAGACTTCATTGGGGAAATCCATCCTCCCTCATCTACCCAACATAGATGGATCCTCACAGCAACAGTCTATTTTACCAAGTGGATAGAAGCCATCCCATCTAGGAATTCCATAGACTCAGTCATCATCTCATTCCTTGAAAACCATATACTTTCCATATTTGGTTGTCCTAGAAATATCATCACTGATAATGCTACTACATTTAGTTCCAAGAAGATGGTATAATTATGTCATAAGTATCAGATTATATTGGGTAATTCCACAACTTATTACCCTCAAGGTAATGGGTTTGTAGAATCATCAAATAAAATTTTGGTTAACATTATCAAGAAGTTGCTGGAAGATAATAAGAAATCATGGCACAATAAGCTAGTACATGCTTTATGGGCAGACAGATTGAAAATTAAAAAATCCATTGGAAGGTCTCCTTACCAGCTAGTTTATGGAATTGATTCAACATTTCCAACTATTTTAGGAGTGCCAGTCATGAAGCTCATCCAAGAAGTACAGTCTGAAGATGATGATGTAACAAGAAGAATAAAACAGACTATACATTTACAGAAAACTAGAGAGGAAGTATACATTAGAGCACACCAACTACAAGAAAACATCAAGAAGCTATTGGAAAAAAGAACCAAGGCAAGTGATTTCAAAATTGGTGATAAAGTTTTGAAATGGGACTCAAGAAGAGAAGATAAGGGAAAACATGGAAAATTTGATAACCTATGGCAAGGCCCCTATCTCATCCAATCTGCTATTGGAAACAATGCATTATTTCTGCAAGAATTGGATGGAGTTGAATACTTTGGAGGTCCTGTTAATGGTAGGGTTCTCAAACATTATTTTTGTTGACCAATATTTTAATTCCAAGGATTTTTATCCATTGTATATAACATTGTTTTCCAAGTTGAAGAAAGAGAAAAGACAAAAACAAAAGAAAAAGAAAAAGAGGGCAGAATAAAACAAGAAAGGTACAGCCCCATACCAAAAAACAGAAAAGAAAATCTGAAGTGTGCAAGCTTAAATGCCACTACCAAAAACAACACTACTATGTTAGTCATACAACCTAACCATGACTAAGATAGCTTTCAATTTTTCTACTGATAAACTAGTGAAGAAGATTTGCCAAACTGTTCAATCTTGGCTTATAAATAGATTAGATTAGGATAGAAAACAACGATTCACACAATCTGAAAATATGGACCTATGATATTGATAAAAGATTGGTTCTAATATGCTCAAAATATGAACCAAGAGAAGATAAAATAACAACTCAAATAGATTAAAACCAGAGCTGAAATAAAGGATGAAGGATGTTCTATATTTTCAGATTTCTAGCCTTCATATTTTTGTTTTGAATTTCTGCAAATAAATTCTGTGTGCAGCTTGTACATTCAGCCATAGACATCATGGCAAATCAGACAGCCTAACCCTGATTTGACTATGTTTAAATTTCTGTTTTATAAAATAGAGAATAAAATCTACTAGACAGTCTAATCCTGGCAAATACTAGCTTAGGTAGAGAATTCATGAGTTGAACAGTCTAATTTGAACTCATGGAAGAAATAAGGGTAGACTTAGACTAGTTTTTCATGTTTTAAAAAGAATAAAATGATGATGTTCAAGGTCTCCAAGTCCAAATGCACTTGCTGAAGAAAAAATGTTAGGAAGTAGGCTGTGTAGGTAGTTGTTTGGGGAAGTAACTTTGTTTGATATAAATACTGATCATCTTTCAAAAATGCATGATCAAAGGAGAATTTGTTATGGATAAAAGAATAGTTCTAAATCCCAGAGATCAAATTCTAAGATTCTTGACACCTCCAAGGAGTTTCCATCCCCAAGTGGAGCCACTGTTAGCTATCAGTAAAATTTGATTGAGCAAATGATGGCTAAAATAAGTCTCAAACCTTCAAGAGATTTATTTTATGAAAAAATTCTCATTCTTGAAGTCTTATGATTTTCTTTATCCTTAAGATTAATCTTCACTGTTGTTTCACTATGAAACCCTCAAGGACCTTGCTGTTTATAAAGAAAACTATCTTTTATGGCCTATTTCCATCTTCTTCCCCTCCATTTTTACCCTCAGATTCCCCCACATCATTTATTTTTTCCTTAAAAACTTATAAATTCCCTTTATCAGTTTTGAAAACCTCCTTTCCCTTCCATCGGAACCCCTAAAAAGCCAAAAAATCAAAAATTTTAGGCTAAAAACCCATTCTGCGAACAAACAGGTCCTAAGCACTTTTTTAGCTTAGCCCTCAGCCTTTGCTCCCCATAAAATCTTAGTGCTATAACCAAGTGCTTTAATGACTAAGCTCTTTCAACACTACTCCTGGTCATGCATCTCTCCATATGCCCTAGTTTCACACTTGGTGCTAAGCCCTCTCTTTCCTCCCCGATCCCTTTTTCTTGTATATTTTCTTTTCATTATTTGAAAAGCTCGATGTTCACCTTGGACGGTTCATCTAAACAGATCAACGGCCATCGCACCCCTTTCTCCTATTCCCCCTTTAGTCCAAATCCTATCATTTACTCACCCTTGCAAGTGAATCCTATCTGTCGATCCATTTGATCTAACGGTTCGCTTTAAACCCGATGACCCAGTTCTGCCGGGGCCTACCATCCACCGTATAATAACTCCCGCCCAATATAATTATGACACATGGCTTCCACATCAACGACTCATCGCGCATCTTTTTCATTGCGCTCATTCTGCATCATTGGATTTGGAGCCTCTGATCCAATGGTTGATGATGCATATCGCAAAATTTCTATGCCCGGGGTTTAATGCTTCAAAATTTTGTGAAATCGGTGGTATCAAAAAAGACAAGTGTCAACTGATGTATGGAATCACATTACCTTTGGGAAAAACCACTTACAACCTTTTGATTATGTGATAACCAGTTGTGGTATTGCGAAAACCACTTTCACCCAATACGCACCAAATACTCTTTCGAACTGGTTTTCTCGCCCATTTTTGTTCAAAAGCCCCCTCTGCAACTGCAAAGACTTTTTCCCCCTCACTGCTCCTCACCCTCATTAACCTCTAACACATTGATCCCCCATTATTGTAGGCTTTTATAATATGGTTTATGTTTTATGTTGCAGGCAAACATGGATGACTATCCTCAGGCTAGTATTCACGAAGAAAAGGAATCCCTAGGGTTCAAAACCATGATTCGACCCGTGCCTCATGAGCATTGGTTATACCATGAAACCCTCGACGCGCCCATGCATCTGCTAGAAAATAGAAACATAGTGAGCATCAATCAACTGAAGGATCAGAGCATAATCAAAGGATTAAAGGTGTTAAACACATATAAAGAAAATAGGCACAGTCATCATTCTAAAAAGGCTTAGTGCTAAACAGAGAGCTTAATCAGGCATAAAAAAAATATTAAATTAAATCAGTGTTTTAAGGGAATGAAAAGAAGACAAAACAATGAAGGACACCTTAGTGCCGCCTCAGAGGGGTTAACTGAATCCCAAAATACTCAAATGCCACCTGCAAATCTATTTTTTCAAAAGAATGCACAATGAATCCACAGTCAGAGATATTTTGCCAAAAAACATCTCAGAATTTATGGTCGGCCTACTACAGCCTCCGAAGTCAACAATAATAACTAAGGTTGATGAAATCCAATGTAAAAACATTAAAACAGATATGAGCACTGGAAATATTCTCCCTTAGGCCTCCCAAAGTTCAAGGCACCATTACTCTGTATTAATTGAACTAATGAACCCTTCCTACACTCCACCTCCTCATTCTTCTATAAATACTGTTGTAGAAGACATTATAGGGGTTGGTCTCTGGATATTTGTTGCATGTAAATAGATTTTTGAAGTTTTTGTAGCTCTGTTTGTAATTGAAGACACATAAGTTGAGATGAGAAGTTTGAAGCTGTAGAGACCCATTGGACTTGAAGATTGTAACTGGTTTGAACATCAAATACAAATAGCTGATTTATGGGATCCTGGTCTATGTCAATGGTGATGTGTTCTTCACTGTAAATTGTTATTTTCTTTTGTTCCCATTCTGTCCACTTTTCTCTGATAAATAACAAAAAATACAGATTAGGATTTACTTCTGAAGTACCCTAAATCTCACTGAAAATATTTATCCTTTATGTTTTCTACTGATTTTTTATTTAAAGATGATTCAATAGATTATAACCAGTGAAGTTTTGGTGAGCCCGTGTTTCCTGAGTAAAACTTGAGATGTTGTTTTTGAATGTCCTTGATAAGTTTGCTAATTAAAGATTGAACTAGGGAAGTCTATGGTTAGCCCTTTCCTCTAGTTTCTTCTCCAACATTTTCTTTGAAAAGTTCCCTTAAGAGTATGTTGAAAGCAGGCTAGTTTCGAAGTACTTACCTAATCTTAGACTAATTTTGTGTGTTATCATGAATGTTTTCCTTTGAATATGTTGAAAGCAGGCTAAGTTAAAAGTATTTACTTGATCTTAAGATTTTATCTATGTTTTAAATGTTTTCTCTTGAAAGTACATCAAAAGCAGGCTAGTTTAAAAGTACTTACCTAATCTTAGATTACTTTGTGTCTTTCCTTAAGTGCAGGCCAAAAGCAGGCTAAGTTAAAATTATTTACCTGATCTTAGGCTGTTCTTTGTTCCTTCATCTGTTTGACTTCCTTCACTCCACTTTTTAATGTTTCATTCCATAAAATCAACTTAAAGAGATCCTTTAACATAGATGACTTGCCCCATGGACCACTCTTGAACCTTGTTGTCCAATTAAACCCTATTATGACTCCATAGCCCAATGGATTGATGCTGCTTCTTGCCTATCTTATCATCTAAACCATTCCTTCACCTATTTGACATTTTCACCCTTCATAAAGACTTCCATCATCCTCATTATATCCTTTCCCAACCAAAAAAAACAATAAAAAACCCTTTTTCTTCATAACTAGCCTAAAATCACACTTCAAGCCTTAAAGATCACATCTTTAAACACATAAATATGGAGATCCCTCTATGAATCTAGGATGGCTAGGTCCTTAGATTCCAAAGCAGTTTTGATGTAGGCTCTGCAGCATTTGTACTTGCCAATCTTGCAAACTATGGAGACACCAAAAAACCTAACCATAACCTTAACTTTACCCTTAACCTAACCTTAACCTTAACCTTATCTTAACCTTAGCCTAACCTTAACCTTGAATTTAACCTTAACATAACCTTAACCTTAACCTTATCTTTACCTTAACTATAACCAAACCCTAAACTTGACCAACCACTTAACCTTAATCTTAACCTGGACCTTTACCCTAACCTTATCTTAACCTTAACCTAACCTTAACCATGACTTTACCCTTAACGTAAAATTAACCTTAACCTTAACCTAACCCTTAACCTTAACCTTACCTTGACCTTACCCTTAACCTAATCTTAACCTTAACCTTAACCCTTACCCTTAACCTTTACTTAACCTTAGCCTTAATTTAACCTTGACCTTAACTATAACCTAACCCTAACCTTAACCTTAACCTAACCTTAACCTTGACCTTAACTGTAACCTATCCTTAACCTTGACCAAACCCCTAACGTAACCTTAACCTTTACTTTACCCTCAACGTAACTTTAACCTTGACCTTAACCTTACCCTTAACATTAACCTTAACCTTAACTTTACCCTTAACCTTAACCTAACCTTGACCTTAACCTTACCTTAACCTAACTTTAACCTTAACCTTTACCTTAACCTTCACTTTACCCTTAACCTAACCTTAAGGGTTTAGTTAGGTTGAGGTTAAGTGTTCGGTTAAGATTAGGTTAAGGTTAAGGTTAAGGGTTCGGTTAAGGTTAGGTTAAGGTTAAGGTTAATGTTAAGGGTTTGGTCAAGGTTAAAGTTAGGCTATAGTTAAGGTTAAGGTCAAGATCAAGGTTAACCTACCTAACCTTCCCCTAACCTTAACCCTAACCTTAGGTAAAGTTAATGTTAAGGTTAAGGGGTTAAGGTTAGGTTAAGGTAAAGTCAAGGTTAAGGTTAGGTTAAGGTTAAAGTTAAGGTTAAGGTTAAGGTTTGGTCAGGTTAAGGTTAAGGTTAAGGTTAACCTTACCCTTAACCTTAACCCTAAGCTTAACCTTAACCTTAACCTAAACCTAACCTTAACTATACCCTTAACCTAACCTTAACCTTGACTTTACCCTTGACTTAACCTCAACCTTAACCAAACCCTTAACCTTAACCTTAAGCTGAACCTTAACCTTACCCTTAACCTTGACTTTAACCTTAACTTAACCTAAACATTAACCTTAACCTTACCCTTAACCTTATCTTAACCTTAACCTTAACTTTAACCTCCCCAAACCCTTAAGGTTAGGTTAAGGTCAAGGTTAAGGTTAGGGTTAAGGTTAAGGTTAGGTTAACTTTAGGTTAAGGTTTGGTCAAGCTTAGGGTTAGGTTACGGTTAAGGTTAAGGTTAGGTTAATGTTAGATTTAGGTCATAGTTAAGGTTAAGGGTAAAGTCAAGGTTAAGGTTACGTTAAGGGTAAAGTCAAGGTTAAGGTTAGGTCAAGGTTAAGGTTAAGGTTAAGGTTAAGGTTAAGGTTAAGGTTATGGTTAAGGTTAGGTTAACGGTAAAGTTAAGGTTAATGTTAGGTTAAGGTTAAGGTCAAGGTTATCATTAAATTTAAGGTCAAGGTTAGGGTTAGGTTATATTTAAGGTTAAGGGTTTGGACAAGCTTAGGGTAAGGTTAAGGTTAAGGTTAAGGTTAGGTTAGGATAAGGTCAAGGTTAAGGTTAAGGTTACAAGTTTATTAAGGTTAAGGTTATGAGTTTATTTAGGTTAAGGTTAAGGTTACGGTTAAGGTTAAAGTCAAGGTTAAGGGTTTGGTTAAGGTTAAGGTTAAGGTTAGGTTAAGTTAAGGTTAAGGCTAGGTTAAGGGTAAAGTTAAGGTTAATGTTAGGGTTAAGGTTAGGGGAAGATTAAGGTTAGGTTAAGGTCAAGGTTAGGTTAAGGTGAGGGTTAGGTTATATTTAAGGTTAAGGTTAGGTTAAGGGTAAGAGAAGGTTAAGGTTAAGGTTAGGTTAAGGTCAAGGTCAAGGTTAAGGTCAAGGTTAAGGGTAAATTTAAGGTCAAGGTCAGGGTTTGGTTATAGTTAAGGTTAAGGTTAGGTTAAGGGTAAAATCAAGGTTAAGGTTAAGGTGAAGGTTAATGGTAAGGTTAATGTTATGGGTTATGAGTTTAGTCAGGTTAAGGTTAAGGTGAAGGGTAAGGATAAGGTTAAGGTTAAGGTTAAGGTTAAGGTTAAGTTATGTTAAGGGCAAGGTATAGTTAGGTGAAGGTTAAAGTGAATTCTTGTGTAACTAAGACCGGTGCTAGGCACATTTCCTCTTTAAGATGTTCAAAGGCCTTAGTTACTTCAGGAGTCCATGAAAATTCATCTTTATTCAATAATGGATTTAGAGGTGCTGCTATTCTCCCATAAGTATTAACAAATTTGCGATAATACCCTGTTAACTTGAGAAATCCTCGCAACTTCTTTATGGTTGTGGGAAATTTCCATTCCTTAATGGAATTAATTTTGTTAGGGTCTACTTTAAAACCCTCATGAGATACAATATGACCCAGATATTCCACCTCTTGTACTCCAAAGAAACATTTGGATGTTTTGGCATATAATTGTTTCTCCTGCAATAGTTTGAGCACCCTATCAACATGTTCAACATGATCCTTCCAAGAGCTATTGTAGATTAGTATATCATCAAAAAATACTAGCACAAATTTTCTAAGGAAGGGTTTGAAAATGGAATTCATCAACCCTTGAAATGTAGAAGGTGCATTGGTAAGGCCAAAATGCATGACCAAAAATTCATAATGACCCTCATGAGTTTGAAATGTTTTTTTTGGAATATCTTCACTCTTCATTCTAATTTGATAAAGGTGAAGGATTTGGTAAAGGTTAGGGTTAGGTTAAGGTTATTTTTATGGGGTTTTTAATGTTAAGGTTAGGTTAGGTTAAGCGTAAGGTTAAGGGTTACCAGTTTAGTCAGGTTAAGGTGAAGGTGAAGGTGAAGGTTAAGGGTAAGGTTGAGGTTAGGGTTAGGGTTAGGTTAAGGGTAAGGTTATATTTAAGGTTAAGGCTAGGTTAAGTTAAGGTTAGGTTAATGGTAAAGTTAAGGTTAAGGTTAGGGTAAGGTTAGGTTTAGGTTAAGGTTAAGTTTAGGTAAATGTTAAGGTTATGTTCATGTTAAGTTTAGGTAAGGGTAAGGTTAACCTTAATGTTAAGGTTATGGTTAAGGGTAAAGTTAAGGTTAAGGTTAAGGTTACAGGTTTAGTCAGGTTAAGGTTAAGGTTATGGGCTTAGTCAAGTTAAGGTTAAGGTTAAGGCTAAGGGGGTAAGGTTAAGGTTAAGGGTAAGGGTAAGGTCAAGGCTAAGGTGAAGGTTATGGTTATGGGAAGGTTAAAGTTAAGGTAAAGGTTAAGGGTTTGGATAAGGTAAAGGTTAGGTTATAGTTAAGGTTAAGGTTAAGTTTATGGTTAAGGGTAAGGTTAAGGTTAAGGTCAAGGTTAAGGTTAAGATTAGGTTAAGCGTAAGGTTAAGGTTAAGGTTAAGTTAAGGTTAAGGTTAAGGCTAAGGGTTTGGGATGATTAAGGTTAAGTTTAAGGTTAAGTTAAGGTTAAATTTAGGTTAAGGTTAGGTTAAGGTTAAGGGTTTAGTTAAGATTAAGGTTAGGTTAAAGTAAAGGTTAATGTTAAGGGTTTGTTCAAGGTTAGGGTTAGGTTATAGTGGTCAAGGTTAAGGTTAGGTTAAGTTAAGGTTAGGTTATAGTGAAGGTTAAGGTTAAGACCCGTAACCAAAACCTTAACCTTAATATTTAATTTACCTTAACCTTAAATATAACCTAACCCTAACCTTGACCAAACCCTTAACCTTAAACTTAACCTAACTAAACCCATAACCTTAACCTAACTTAACCTTGACCTTGACCTTGACCTTAACCTTAACCTTAGCCTTAACCTTCACCTTAACCTAAAATTAACCTTGACCTTAAGTATAACCTAACCCTAACCTTAACCTTTACCTAACCTTTACCTTTATTTAAGGTTAAGGTTAAGGGTAAGGTCAAGGTTAAGGTTAGGTTAAGGGTAAGGTTAAGTTTAAGATTAGGTTAAGGTTAAAGTTAAGGTTGATGTTAAGGGTTTGGTCAAGGAGGTTAGGGTTATGGTTAAGGTTAAGGTTAAGGCTAGGGTTAAGGTTAGGGTTAGGTGAAAGTTAATATAAGGATAAGGTTAAGGTTAAGGTTAGGGTTAGGTTTAGGTTAAGATAATGATAAGGTTAAGGTTAAGGTTACGGTAAAGTTTAAGGTTAAGGTTAAGTTAAGGTTAAGGTTAACTTAAGGGTAAATTCAAGTCGTAACCTTAACCTAACCCTAACCTTGAACAAACCCTTAACCTTAACTATAACCTAACCTTAACCTTTACCAAAAGCTTAACCTTAACCTTGACTTTAATCTTAACTTAACCTTAACCTTAGCCTGAATTGTAACCTTAAGCTTACCTTAACCTAACTTAACCTTAACCTTGACCTTGACCTTAACCTTAACCTTAACCTTACCCTCACCTTAAAGGTTTAGTCAGGTTAAGGTTAAGGTTAATGGTTTGGTCAAGATTAGGTTTAGGTTAAGGTTAAGGGTGAAGGTTAAGGGTACGGTTAAGTTAAGTGTTAAGGTTAGGGTTAAGGTTAGGGGAAGTTTAAGGTTAAATTCAAGTTTAAGGTTAAATTCAAGTTTAAGGGTAAGTTTAGGGTAAGGTTAAGGTTAAGTTAGCTTAAGGTAAAGTTAAGGTTACGGTTAGGTTAAGGTTAAGGTTATGTTAAGGTTAAGGTTAAGGTTAGGTTAAGGTTAACATTAGATTAAGGGTAAAGTTAAGTTTAATGTTAGGTTAAGGTCAGGGTTAAGGTTAGGTTAAGGGTAAAGTCAAGGTTAATGTTAGGTTAAGTGTAAGGGTTTGTTCAAGGTTAGGGTTAGGTTATAGTTAAGGTTAAGCTTAAGGGTAAAGATAATTTTATGGTTAAGGTTTAGGTTAGGGTTATGTTATAGTTAAGGTTAAGATTAGGTTAAGGGTAAAGTTAAGGTTAAGGTTAGGGTTGAGGTTAGGGGAAGCTTTTAGTCAAGGTTATGGTTAAGGTTAAGGTTAGGTTAAGTTTAAGATAAGTTAAGGTTAAGCTTAGGTCAAGGGTAAAGTTAAGGTTAAGGTTGAGGTTAAGGGTTTGGTCAAGGTTAGGGTTAGGTTATAGTTAAGGTTTGGTTAAGGATAGGTTAAGGGTAAAGTCAAGGTTAATGTTAAGGTTAAGGTGACGGGTTTAGTCAGGTTGAGGCTACGGTTAAGGGTTTGATCAATGTTAGGGTTAGGTTAAGGTTAAGGTTAATGTTAGGTTAAGGGTAAATTCAAGTTTAAAGTTATGCTTAAGGTTAAGGGTAAGATAACATTAAGGTTAAGAGGGTAAGGTTAAGGTTAAGGTTAAGGTTATGGTTAGGTCAAGGTTAAGGTTACAGTTAGGTCAAGGTTAAGGTCAAGGTTAAGGTTAAGGATAAGTTAAGGTTAATGGTAAGATAAGGTTAAGGTTAAGGTTAAGGTTGAAATTAGGTTAAGGGTAAAGTCAAACCTTAACCTTAACCTTCCCTAACCTTAACTCTAACCTTAAAATTAACCTGTAAATTAGCCTAAACTTAACCATAACCTTAACCATAATATTAACCTTAACTTTATGCTTAACCTAACCTTAACCTTACCCTAACCATAACCTTAAATTTACCCTTAACCTAATCTTAACCTTAACCTAACCTTAACCTTGACTTTACCCTTAACCTAAAATTAACCTTACCTTAACCTTAACCATAACCCTAACCTTGACCTTAACTATAACCTAAGCCTAACATTGAACAAACCCTTAACCTT
Organism: Pinus albicaulis; assembly: GCA_034641835.2. Taxonomy (NCBI): domain Eukaryota; kingdom Viridiplantae; phylum Streptophyta; class Pinopsida; order Pinales; family Pinaceae; genus Pinus; species Pinus albicaulis. The sequence goes on from JAXQQM020059203.1 coordinate 61,317, forward strand.
AACCTTACCCTTAACCTTAACTTATCCTTAACCCTAACCTTAACCATAATCTTAACCTCAGGTTAAGGTTAAGGTTAAGGGTAAGGTTAGGGTTAAGCGTAAAGTTTAAGGTTAAGGTTAAGTTTACAGGTTTAGTCAGGTTAAGGTTAAGGTTAACGGTTTGGTCAAGGTTAGGGTTATGTTATAGTTAAAGTCAAGGTTAAGGTAAAGGTAAAGGCTAAGGTTAAGGTTAAGGTTAAGTTTATGGTTAAGGTTAGGTTAAGGTTAAGGTCAAGGATAAGGTTAAGGATAGGTTATCGTTAATGGTGAAGGTCAAGGTTAAGGTTAAGGTTATGGTTAAAGTTAGGTTAAAGTTCAGGTTAAGGTTAAGGTTAGGTTGTAGTAAGGTTAACGTTAAGACACGTAACCTCAACCTTGACCTTACCCTTAATCTTAACCTTAGCCTAACTTTAACCTTGACTTTACCGTTAATTTAACCTTAAACTTCACTATAACATAACCCTAACCTTGACCAAACCCTTAACCTTAACCTTAATCTTACCCTTAACCTTAACCTTACTAAACTCGTAACCTTAACCTTATCCTTAACCTTGACCTTAACTATAACCTAACCCTAACCTTAACCGTAACCTTAACCTTAACTTTACCCTTAACCTAACCTTAACCTTAACTATACCTTTAAGCTAATCTTAACCTTAACCTAACCTTTACCTTACCCTTAACCTTGACCTTGACCTTAACTTAACCTAACCTTAACCTTAACTATAACCTAACACTAACCTTGACCAAACTCTTAACTTTAACCTTATCTTAACCTTATCCTAACCTTAACCTTAACCTTACCCTAAATATAACATTACGCTTAACCTTAACCTTGACCTTAACTATAACCTAACCCTAACCTTGACCAATCCCTTAACCTTAACCTTAAGCTGATTAAACACGTAACCATAACCTTAACCTTAACCTGACTAAACCTGTAACCTTAACCCTAACCTTACCCCCTTAACCTTAACCTTGACCTAATATTAACCTTAATTAAAACCTAACCCTAACCTTAATGAAACCCTAAACCTTAACCTTAACCTGAACCTTAACCTTAGCCTTAACCTTAACCTTACCTTAACCTTAACCTTAACATTAACCTAACTTTAACCTTAACCTAACCTTAAAGTTAACCTTAACCTAACCATATCCTTACCCTTAACCTTAACCTTAACCTAACTAAACTTGTAACCTTACCCTTAACCTTAACCAAACCTTAACCTAACCTTAAACTAACCCTTAACCTTGACCAAACCCTTAACCTTAAAATTATCCTTAACTTTACCCTTAACCTAGTATTACCCTTAACCTGACCTTAACCTTGATGTTACCATTAATAACCTTAACTTTGACTTTAACCTGAGGTTAATATTATGGTTAAGGTTAAGGTTAATTGTAAGGTTAGGGTAAGGTAAGGGTTAGGTGAAGGTTAAGGTTATGTTAGGTTAAGGTTAGGTTAAGGTTAATGTAAGGTTAAGATTAAGGTTAAGGTTAAGGTTAGGTTAAGGTTAAGGTTAAACTTAGGGTTAGGTTATAGTTAAGGTTAAGGTTATGTTAAGGGTAAGATAAGGTTGAGGTCAAGGTTAGGTTAAGGTTAAGGTTAGGTTATGGTGAAGGTTAAGGTTAAGATAAAGTTAACGCTAAAGTTAGGGGTTTGGTCAAGGTTAGGGTTAGGTTATAGTTAAGGTCAAGGTTAAGGCTAGGTTATAGTGAAGGTAAAGGTTAAGATAAGGCTAAGGTTAAGGTTAATTTTGAGGGTCTGGTCAAGGTTAGGGTTAGGTTATAGTTAAGGTTACGGGTTTGGTCAGGTTAAGGTTAAGGTTAAGGGTAAGGTTAGGCTAAGGGTAAAGTTAAGTGTTTGGTCAATTTAGTGTGTCCTAAATTGCTGCATTTAATTTGTCAATCTGGGAATCTTAAGCTGATGAAGTGCGGCGCACTATATGTGCAAGATAACCTATTTCTTAACTTTTTGTCATTTTTGGTTTTCTAAGGTGAAATGGAAATTCTAAGATGAAAACAAGTTTGGTTATGTTTTTTCAAGGAAATGATATCCCCTATAATGATTTACCAACTTGAAACTTTTAAAAAGAAATTTGAAATTTACAATGACAAGACTTGAAAGGAAATGAAAATGTGCTGCTGAAATGAAAAGGTGCTGCTAGTCTAATAAATCAAAACAGTGAACTATTGAGCATGAAAACCAAACTATTCTTGCTGTTGACTAAACACAAAAGAAACTTGTTTAAGGAAATTCAAAATTGCAACAAAATAAATCTAAATCAGATTACATCAATTTATCTTCTGATCCTTCATCATTAGTCCAGCTATGATTTTTGGAAGTAATCATAAACAACTTGAGTAACTGATATCTAACTTGCAGAAAGAAAACTAATATCAAACCATACATTCATGATTCAATCCCTCACCATCAGTCCAGCTGTGGCTTTCAGAGGCAACTGAAGATGTTATGCACAATTTAATATATCTAATTTTGCATAAAAGAAACTAATACTAAACTACACATTTCATAATACAATCCCTCACCATCAGTCCAGTTGTGGCTTTCGGAGGCAACTGAAGATGCTATGAGCAGCTTAATATATCTAAATTTAACTAATGGAACAAATAAGCAAAACTGAAATGAACAAAGCAATACTGAAATTAAACAGAAACTATGAAAATCAAATTAGCAGCAGAACAATGTTAGTTCCATGTCATTAGTAAAAAAGCTATGAAAATGCCCGGGCTGCCTATCTATAACCTGAAACAAGAACACTGATCAGTGATTAACAACATAAAACATGAAAGAAAGAAATGAAATGGAAATTATGGAAGTTTATAAACAAAAATGAAGCAAATGCAATGTATAAACATATGAATGGATTATGGCACAATGAGCTTTAAAGAAAAGAAATGAGAACTTTACACTAATGCACAAAACCTTAGCTGAGCAGGGGCCCTCTACACCAGCCTTGGAAACGGTCTTCAAATACGAATTTCGGTTAAAAACAGAGTCTTCTTATATTAAAAAGCAGTCATTACAGAAAGGTGATGTTACGGCACAAGTGCAGCGTAATCACACTACAGAGCAGACCTATAAAATATAACAGAGACTAACATCGACTAACTCTATATGCGTATGCAAACGCATTATATATAACAAAAGAAATATAACTGTCTCCTAAAGTTCATGCTGGTGGAGAGCACGTAGACCACTACGTCCACGAATCTAGGATCATGGCCGTGTTGGAAAGTAAATCTACGAGGAGTGGATGCTTGAATTCGACTAAGGAGCCATGCACAGATGTCGATTTATCCTCAGCAACTTAGAAACGGCCGTATGAATCTTCATGTGACACGAAACAGAGTCCGGCCGACATGAGACTCTATGGTTGAGTTCCATGTGGACGCCTTTGACCGCAGCTTCTTTAGATGAGTTTTCTCGAGCCAATAGGACACGAACCATGTCCACGTCATTCCTGACCTGCCCATGTGGCTCGTTTTCCTTGTAGACACCTGTAACATAGAGTTTCACAAAATAGCTGCGGAAAGTTGCAGCAGCTGCGGAAAGTGGCAAGATTCCGCAGCTGAATGAACAAAATATAAATCAAATAGCAAACACAAAAATATAATTAAAAACCATGTTAGATGCTCTTTTGCACATGTTATTGACAATTTGAGAGGTTCAGGTGAGTGAGAAAGGTATAGAAAAGTGTATGGAAAAGATGCAGATTTGAGACTCAACATACCCCCACTGTGAAGGTGTTGCATGTCCTCATGCAACCAAAATTTTGATAATATTTCTTCAGTTCATGTGCCTTGACACTTCAGCCAGCACATCCAATCCTCTCCTCTTCTTCCTTGGTACTGCCAACATTCTAGGTTTCTTCATTAAGCACCTAAATTTGATATTAACGAGTGCTCTGCTCAACTTCTGGCATTTCCTTTTCAATTTCTTATTCTTCTTCCGCCATATTCCCAAATGTAGCATGGTATTATCATGGATGATTTTGTCCAGTTTGCCTTGTTCTTTCAATGTCTCATTTTCATTTTTGATGTGCCTATTTAAAAGCTCTAGCTCAAAAATTTCATGTTTTAGTGATTGGACTAAATCATCCTGTAATGTATGAGGCTGAATGGACGAAGTACTTGGACCTGTAGCTGCCTTTTCCAAAGATTATATATAGTCATATACTTCCTGCTGCTTGGGGTCTATTTCAGGTGTCATTTTTATTGGGCTGTCCCCAAAATGCCGTGAAGGAGAGTTATTTTCAAAATCTGGCTCAGAAGGGCTCACATCAATATCTTGTTGAGAATGGGATGGAGTATGTTCAATGTCTGATTGGGAATGAAATGAACCAGGTTCACTAACTGACTGAGATGGACTATGGTCAGCTGGGGACTGTTCAGATGTCTCCTCACCCAAATCAATGAAATGAGGACCCTTAATTTGCGTTTTCCTCAATTTCCCTTTAAGTCTGCTGCTTCTTCTCACACGCTGTGGTACACTATCCTTTTGTTTTTGTTTTCCTTTCTCTGTCTTCTTGGGTATAGATGACTATTTTTGAAGATAAACTAATCTTTCAGATAAGACTTGATGATCTTCTTCTTCAGAAGAAGAAGTTTTATGTACAGCCTCAATAATTTTTCTCTCTTTTGGTGTTATTGGCTTCTTACCCTTGATTTCTTTCTTCTTCCTCTTTGACAGTCTCTCTTCTTTATCAGTTCTTTCAATTGCAGTAGTAGGAGTATTTTGGATTTCATCAATTATTATTTTTCTCCTACTTCTCCTTGCTGTGTTACCTTCAGGAATTTCTTGAGTAGGAGTAATTTGGGTTTCATCATTTATTCTTTTTCTTCTACTCCTTCTTGCTGTACTACCTTCAGGAATTTCCTGAGGTTCCTCAAAGAAATTTCTAACTAGAAATTGTTCCCATGTGTCTTTCTTTTCCTTTAACTCCTTTTCAATCAGAATTTTTACAAGGCCGTGGTGATATAGATGAGGTTCTACATCTCCTAAGTGTTTCTGAACAGTCACATCCATTTTCTTCAAGCTATTGAATAGAAAATATGGGAGATTGAGAGTTTGATTCTCTAGAAAATTCATTAGTAACCTGGTATGGTACATGTACATGGACCCAAAATGGCCTTCACATGTAATGAATTTCTGAACAACTAGCAATAAAGTAGTCCATTCCTCTTTCAATGCATGCACAGGAATTCCTCTTTTAAAAACAGTTATGTCCATACCTTGGTTTCGTAAGATTGTTCTCCATGCTTCATCACTGATGCTTTTATTTTTAAACCAACGATCACCCTCCTGAAGAAGTTCTGTGGCTGTTGCTATTAATGCTTCATTGACCGCAAACTTAAGGTCTCCAATCTCTGCTTCCAAGCCATTAAACGACCTTGCAAATTCCTTCGTCACTTCTTTATGATAACCTCTGAATTTCTGGATAAACCGCAGCCAACTTGCTTTCTTCAATATCTCCTTTACTTGCGGATATCCCTCTATAAACTTAGGACCTTCCGGCTCTGCTCTTAGCAATTTACCCATTTCTCTTTTCTGCTCTTCACAAATTTACCTGCGTGAGGGTTCAAGTGGAAATAGAACGGTTGAATGCACAGGAACGAGCACAATGACTATGGGAATGTATCATAAAATGGGAATGAGCACCATAAATGGAATGGAGTGAGACTGTGGGTAGATATCCGAGAGTGAGAATGAGCACAATGAACGAAATGGAGTGAGACAGAACAGAGTGGGGTTTCGTAAACACGACAGAGACACGACAGAGAGATTAACAAAGTATAACACATTCGGCAACATTTTGAATTTTGGTGGCTGCACCATAAATATGAGCACGTTTCAATCAACGGTTATGAGTTTATGTGGCTGTAAGAGTCCCTGGTCAAATCAAATACGTCTCATTATCACTGGTGGAATATTGGATCATGAGTGAAAATTGGGAATTTAATGATGGAACCGTTTGTGAATGAATGCGAGAGGATAATATGGAGATCGTGAAGGGTTACGGAATTGTCAATATAATAATTGCACGTAATGGATAGAGCTCATGGTTCAGAACTATATAAAAATGTGTTTTTCAATGCTATTTGAAATAAATTTTATTCATACATTTGGAATCTTTGCCTTTTCCCTTGGTCTTCAACTAATTGATCTTCATTGGTGTCTTGAATGCTCCATGTCTTCATTTTTTATCCTCTCACCTGCATTTTATTTCATAATTATGGAAATAACGTCTGACTGTACATTCTTTTTGAAAACAAAGTAGTAGCTGCGGAATCTTCTTCTGGCTGCGGAAACTGGAGTCAGCTGCGGAAACAAATGTCAGCTGCGGAAAATGACACAGCTATTACTTGGATGAATGGAAATGAACAGATGACAAATGACCAGATGGAAATGGTCATGAAAAAGATTTTTATTGATGGAATGGAATGAAATGGATAAAATGAAGTGGAATGGGGTGAAATGAAATGAAATGAAATGAAGTGGAATGAAATGAAGTGGATGGTGACAAAACTTGTGAAATGAAAGAAAGAGATTTTTTTTTTTGGAAAATATAGTGTCAGGTGTTCCTGATTTTCACCCTATATTTTCTGTATAAGATTGCCAATCAATGATTGGTTTTCAGGCTTATACCATTTTTTTTATTTTTTTTAACTGAAAAGAACAAAAGCTAGGCTGGTGGAGAAGAAGAATTCTTCTGTACCAGCCTGATTGCAGAACTTTCTTGAAACAATTTGACAAAATCCTCTTTTGAGAGTGGCTTATGATAAATTTTCAATCTATGGCCATTCACAATAAGAGGAGTTTGAAACTCATCAATGGTCTTGATTCTTACCGCTCCATTGCTAAAGATCTTGTCAATTTCATATGGCCCAAGCCAATGAGTATGAAATTTTCCTTGAAAATCTTTAAACTTGGAATCAAATAACAATGCCCAATCTCCTTCTTGAAACTTCTTCTCTTTGATATATTTTTCATGCCATTTAGCTCTTTGATATTGAACTAGATCAGTTCTTAGAATTGCTTCTTATCTGATCTCATCTAGCTCATTCGATTGCTCCATTCTATGCTTTTGGGCTTCTGATAAGTCCATCCCCAACTGAACTGCTATCTTGAAGGTCTTGATTTGAAACTCAATGGGGAGCAAGACTTCTTTCCCATAAACAAGTTCATAGGGAGAATGTCTTGTTGTATTCCTCCATGTAGTTCTGTAGGCCCACAAGGCTTCAGGAAGCCTTTCTGCCCAATCTCTTCTATGTAGATGAACAGTTTTGGTGATGATACTTTCAAGAACTTTGTTTGTGGACTCCACTCGACCATTTGCTTGCGGATGGTAAGGAGTAGATCTTTTGTGCTTGATTTTGTATTCTTCCATCAACTTCTCCACCAAATTGGATGTGAATTGGCTCCCCTGATCTGTCACAATTTCTCTTGGAACACCAAAGCGAGTAAAAATATCCTCATAAAGAAAATGAACAAGTGAATTTTCAGTAGCAGATACTAATGCTTTGGCTTCTACCCATTTAGTAACATAATCAGTACAAACCAATATATACTTCTTTTGCTTAGATGGTGGATTAATAGGTCCAATGAAATCTAAAGCCCACTTTTCAAAGGGTTCAATGAGTACCTGTGTTTGCAATGGCATTTCATTTGAAAGGGTAGGTTTCCCTACTCTTTGGCAGCTATCACACCTTTTGGCATATTGTTTTGCATCTTTGAAGAGGGAAGGCCAATAATATCCCAAGGAAAGGATTTTATAGGCCATCCTTTTGTCCGCAAAGTGTCCGTCGCATGGTTCATCATGACATGCCTTAAGAATATCAGGCATTTCATCTTCCCTGACACATCTTCTGATCACAAGATCTGGCCCTGTTTTAAACAATTCGTTAGAAATCCATGAATATTTTGAACTCTCCTGAATAATTCTTCGTTTTTCTCTTGGAAATAAATGTGAAGGTAGTTTCCCCGTAACCAAATAGTTAGCAATATCTGCATACCAAGGGGTCTTAATAGTTACTGCAAACAAGTATTCATCAGGAAATTTATCTTCTACAGGAGAATCTTCTTTAGTATTCTCAATCCTAGACAAGAAATCAGCTACTGTATTCTGTTTTCTTGGTCTATCCAACACAGTAATATTGAATTCTTGCAAAAGTAAAAGCCATTTTGTCACTCTGCCATTAGTAACAGGTTTGTTCATTAAATATCTAATTGCAGAATGGTCAGTATGAATAAAAGTTTCATAGCCTATTATGTAATGTCTAAATTTATTAATTGCATGAACAACAGCTAAGAACTCTTTTTCAGTCACAGTATAATTCAACTCTGTAGGAGTCAAATTTTTACTGGTATAATAAATGGCATAAGGAATTAAATCTTTTTGACCCAACACAGCTCCAAGAGCTGTATCTGAAGCATCTGTAGAAATATGGAAAGGAAGTTTCCAATTTGGTCCTCTCAAGATAGGTGCTTCAGATATTCTTGTTTTGAAAGTTTCAAAAGCTGATTGACAATCAGGATCCCATTTAAATTCACAGTCTTTTGTAAGCAACTTGAAGAGTGGAGATGCTATTTTAGTGAAGTTTTCTATAAATCTTCTATAGTAACCGGTAAATCCTAGAAAACTTCTAACATCTCTTTGACAATTTGGAATAGGCAACTTGGAGATGACTTCAACTTTTGATCTATCAACCTTAATCCCATCTCCCGAAATATGATGTCCTAAAACAATCCCTTCAATAAACATCATAAAGCATTTTTCATGGCTTAATGAAAGGTTTGTTTCTTTACATCTTATAAGAACTTTTTCCAAATTTTCTAATGCCTCTTCAAATGAATTACCATAAACTGTAAAATCATCCATATAAACCTCTACACAATCATGGATTAGGTCAGAAAAAATTCCTAGTACTGCTCTTTGGAATGTTGCGGGTGCATTACATAACCCAAAAGGAAGCACTCGGTAGGAAAAAGTTCCCCATGGACAAGTAAATGTGGTCTTATCTTGATCTTCAGGTGCTACCCGAATTTGATTATAGCCACTAAAACCATCCAAAAATGAAAAGTACTTTTTACCTGCTAATGTATCTAATACCTGATCAATAAAAGGCAAAGGAAAGTGATCCTTCAAAGTTTCTTTGTTCAATTCCCTGTAATCAATGCATACCCTCCATTTACCATTATTTTTAGGCACTATAACCAAAGGAGAAACCCATCGGCTATTTGAGATTGGATAAATGAAGTTTACATTGAGAAGTTTTTGGAGCTCTTCTTTCACTATCTCCCTAAGATTTGGATTCATCCTTCTTTGAGGTTGTCTGATTGGTCTACTGTTTTACTCAATATAGATATGATGGATGCAAGTCTTAGGATCAATACCTTTCATGTCAGTATACTCCCATGCAAATGCAGTAGAATGTTTTTGCAAAATTCTGGTTAGTTCTTCTTGTTGTGACTTCTCCAAATGTTTGTTGATATTCAATGTTTTTCCTGGAAAAATCTCAATAGTATAACTACCAAACTCTTCCATAGAGTAAAGAGACATTTGTCTTGATGATAAATATTCTATGTCAGATTCCAACTGAAATTGTGTGGGGTCATATCCTGAAGTTATCTCAAAATTTTCTAATGTGTTCAGAATTTGACTATCCTCACTAATTTCAGAAATGGTAAAGACAGGTTGTATAGTGTTCTCATCATCGACCCATTCATTGTCTCCTATTTCTGTAATTGCTCTTGCCGGAGGATACAAATTGAATTTCTTTGTCGAATTACCATTAGAAATGTACATGTCTCCAGATCTACAACTAATAAAAGCATCAGCTGTGGCTAGCCAAGGTCTTCCTAAGATAAGTGGGTGTCCTCCTAGATTACTCTTGGGAGTCAAAATCATAAAATCTACTGGATATTCCCAAGAATCTAAAGAGACTGAAATATCTTCTAATACACCATCCGGTTTAATAATTGATCGATCTGCAAGTTGCAGTAAAGTAGGTGTAAAAAGAAGGTTAGGAAGTTTTAGCTGGTCCATAGTCTGTCTACTCATAATGTTGATAGCAGCCCCTAAGTCAATCAATGTGTTTGGAACTTCTATCCCATTTATATGTGTCTTGACAATTGGACTTCCTGGATCTACATACTTCTGCATGGTAATTTTTCCCATCATAATATCCGCAATCTTTCCTACCAGGTGGATTCTTCTTGTGTCTTTTAGTTTCCTTCCTGGTCTTTTGAAACTCAACTCCTTTATGGTTTTTGCTAGAATAGGAATCTCTCGAATAGCTTGTAGCAAGGGAATCTTGATACAAACATTCTTCAATTCATCTAGAAAGTCATAGTTAGGCAACAAGATTTGTTTTTCCACCCCCTTATCAATTTGTAGTCTTTCCGGAAAAGGAGGTGTAGATGAAGATACAGGTTGCTCAACTATAGGAGTTGTGGGTGTTAAATTTTCTTTTTCTTTTTGCATGCTTGAATTTTGAAGAGATTCTTCCTCAGAACCCTTATTAACTTGAAGAGAGTCCTCCTCAGAGGTATCTTGCTCTTGAATCTCTATAGAAGGTTTTTCTAAAACTCTACCAGATCCGAGTTGTACATCGTTGAGAGGAACAATCATATAGGTAGGAAATTGTTGTCCTTCTACCATATAAGTATTCTGAGGATTCTTATTGTTAGGATTTGGCAGTGGCTGAGCTGGAAGTTGATTTGTCTTCTGTTGGTATGGGAGCATGAGTTGAGGATTTGTATTTTGTTGAGAAGGTTGTTGTTGTGGAAATGGTAATGAAAGTTGTGGATTTGGGTTTGGAAGTTGTGGAGTTTGTTGATTTTGAAAAGATGGAGGATATTGATAAAATTGAGCAAATCTCCCATAAGGATTTTGCATCCCTTGTACCCATGGCTGATATGAATTTTGATGTTGGGGCCAAGGTTGTTGCCAAGGATTCCAATTTGGTGGGGTTTGAAGATTCATAGGGTTGTTAAACCCTTGAGTTTGTTGTCCCCGCCAAGGTCTCCTTGCGACAAAACAAAGAGATTATACTGAATTTGGGTCTTCTTGAAAAACAGCTTTGAGTCCAGGAATTGAAGGACAATCCTTGATCTCATGATTCTCTGAGCAAATCATACATGTTTCTACAACTTTTGCATCCAAGGGACATTCTCTTAAAGCATGTTTCTTCCTACATTTCGGACAAAAGATGGCTAAAGCATATGTTTCTGCTTTCTGCTTGTTTTGGATTTTAAGGGTGTCTAGTTGTTCACTAAGGCTCCCTAAGATATCAGTTTTGAACTCATCAAGCATATTACCAATCTCTACCCTACTTACTGATCCAGTTGCAGATTTGTTAGCCCTAATAAGATAAGGATCCCTAGGCCCTTTTCCTATTTTAGATTTTCCTCTTGAGAGATGGACACATAGTTCTGTTATATCACGAAGTGGAAGTTGAGAAATGTATCCTTTCCCCATCATGTTTAAAATATCTATCCATTCATCTCTAATGGCTTTTAATATGAGGGATTTCAAGGTTTCATCTAAAATATCTATCCATTCATCTCTAATGGCTTTTAATATGAGGGATTTCAAGGTTTCATCATCTAAGTTGCTCATCTTTGCTCTTTTCAAGTTGTATTGAAATCTTTCAAGTAAATGTTCCAAATTTTCATCTTCTTTTTGCATCATTTTTAATACCTCATCCTTGTGATTGGTGGGCATACAATAGTCCAAGTATATATCCAAATTTTTTTGTTTCATATCATTCCAAGTCCTGATAGATTGAGTGGCTAATCCCATGAACCATTTCAAAGCAGATCCCTTCAATGTTGAAGGAAACAGTTTGAGTTTTTGAGAGTCTTCCATATAGTCATAAGTTCGGCACACAACTTAAAACTCAAACAGAAATGTTTCAGGATCCTCACTTCGCAATCCATAAAATTTAGGGAGAACAAATGGTGAGATATTTTTCATTGTTGCATGAGTTTCCTCATCAACTATAGGGAATCCAAACAAATTGTCTCCTTCCCTATTTCTACCATTATTTCCTTCACCATTGTTGTCTCCATTGTTTCCTCCTCTTCTACCTCTACCTATACCTCCATCTATTACTTCCTCTGCCATGATAGTTTCTTTAGAGTTATTAAATTCCTCTAGTTCTTCTACCAAGGGAGGATGAGAGAGAGTCTCTTTGTTTTCTAAATGGGTTTTAGTAGGTGGTATAGGAGAATCCTCTAATTCAGTTGTTCCTTGACTTCCAAAAATCTTAAGGCTAGGGGTAGATGGTCATGAATCTGGTCTATGCCTTGAAGAAGATGGAGATGTGAAAATAGAACTCTTGGCTTTAGCTATAAACCTTCCCCTAGAATCTCTTGCTCTATGCATGTCAATTTTTTTTTATTTTTTTATTTTTTTTTTAAAGTTGGGCTAATAATTCTCTTTCTGATCTTCCAGGTCACACTAGGTGCAAGAAGAGAGCATACTTAAGAAATTACTGAACCAATAACTCTCTTTTCTGATCCTCTAGATCACACTAGGTGCAAGAGGAGAGCATACTTCAAGAAGTTATCAAGTTTTCCCTTCTTTTAGAATTTTTGTGTTTTTTTTTATTTTAAGAAATTGGCTACCTAGTTACACTTCCCCGGCAACGGCGCCAAAATGTTTGGTCAATTTAGTGTGTCCTAAATTTCTGCATTTAATTTGTCAATCCAGGAATCGTAAGCTGATGAAGTGCGGCGCACTATATGTGCAAGATAACCTATTTCTTAACTTTTTGTCGTTTTTGGTTTTCTAAGGTGAAATGGAAATTCTAAGATGAAAACAAGTTTGGTTATGTTTTTTCAAGGAAATGATATCCCCTATAATGATTTACCAACTTGAAACCTTTAAAAAGAAATTTGAAATTTACAATGATAAGACTTGAAAGGAAATGAAAATGTGCTGCTGAAATGAAAAGGTTCTGCTAGTCTAATAAATCAAAACAGTGAACTATTGAGCATGAAAACCAAACTATTCTTGCTGCTGACTAAACACAAAAGAAAATATGTTTAAGGAAATTCAAAATTGCAACAAAATAAATCTAAATCAGATTACATCAATTTATCTTCTGATCCTTCATCATTAGTCCAGCTATGATTTTCGGAAGTAATCATAAACAACTTGAGTAACTGATATCTAACTTCTTGATCAAACCCAAATTCAATATACATTCATGATTCAATCCCTCACCATCGATCCAGCTGTGGCTTTTTTAGTATAACGAAGATGTTATGCAGAATAATATATCTAATTTTTTACGACCGTGGCGCCATAAATACTAAACTACACATTTCATAATACAATCCCTCACCATGGTCAGTGCTAGGAGCGAAGATGCAAGGCGACAATATCCATTGAGAAAAAGAAACTAATACTAAACTACATTTTCATAATACAATCCCTCACCATCGATCAGTTGTGGCTTTCGGAGAACAGCCAGAGCCTGCTATGAGCGGCTTAATATATATAAATATATAAGTTAACTGTTTAGGGAACAAATAAGCAAAGGCGAAATGAACAAAGCAATACTGAAATTAAACAGAAACTATGAAAAGAAAATTAGCAGCAGAACAATGTTAGTTCCATGTCATTAGTCAAAAAGCTATGAAAATGCCCGGGCTGCCTATCTATAACCTGAAACAAGAACACTGATCGGTGATTAACAACATAAAACATGAAAGACAGAAGTGAAATGGAAATTATGGAAGTTTATAAACAGAAATGAAGCAAATGCAATGTATAAACATATGAATGGATTATGGCACAATGAGCTTTAAAGAAACGAAATGAGAACTTTACACTAATGCACAAAACCTTAGCTGAGCAGGGGCCCTCTACACCAGCCTTGGCAACGGTCTTCAAATACGAATTTCGGTTAAAAACAGAGTCTTCTTATATTAAAAAGCAGTCATTACAGGAAGGTGATGTTACGGCACAAGTGCAGCGTAATCACACTACAGAGCAGACTTATAAAAGATAACAGAGACTAACATCGACTAACTCTATATGCATATGCAAACGCATTATATATAACAAAGAAATATAACTGTCTCCTAAAGTTCATGCTGGTGGAGAGCACATAGACCACTACGTCCACGGATCTAGGATCATGGCCGTGTTGGAAAGTAAATCTACGAGGAGTGGTTAACGATTATTGCAGTGTGAATGAGAAAGCCTGAAGCAACTTAGAAACGGCCGTATGAAGGAATCTTCATGTGACACGAAAACGATCAAACCGACATGTGAGACTCTATGGTTGACTTCCATGTGGACGACACGGCTTCTTTACTCTGATGAGTTTGCTCGAACCAATAGGACCAGATAGCATCATTCCTGACCTGCCCATGTGGCTCGTTTTCCTTGTAGACACCTGTAACATAGAGTTTCACAAAATAGCTGTGGAAAGTTGCAGCAGCTGCGGAAAGTGGCAAGATTCCGCAGCTGAATGAACAAAATCTAAATCAAATAGCAAACATAAAAATATAATTAAAAACCATGTTAGATGCTCTTTTTCACATGATATTGACAATTTGAGAGGTTCAGGTGAGTGAAAAAGGTATAGAAAAGTGTATGGAAAAGATGCAGATTTGAGACTCAACATTAAGGTTAAGGGTAAAGTCAAGGGCTTAGTCAGGTTAAGTTTAAGGTTAAGGGTTTTGTATAGGTTAAGGTTAAAGTTAAGGTTAAGGTTAGGTTAAGGTTAAGGTTAAGGTTAAGGGTTTGGGAAGGTTAAGGTCAAGGTCAAGGTTAAGTTAAGGTTAAGGTTGGGCTAAGGTTAAGGTTAGGTTAAGGTTAGGTTAAGGTTAAGGTTAAGGGTTCAGTTAAGGTTAAGATTAATGTTAAGGGTTTGGTCAAGGTTGGGGTTAAGGTTAAGGTTAAGGATAAGTTAAGGTTAAGGGTAAGATAAGGTTAAGGTTACAGTTAAGGTTAAGGTTAGGTTAAGGGTAAAGTAAATGTTAAGGTTAAATTAAAGTTAGGTTAAGGTTAAAGTTAAGGCTACGGTTAAGTTTTGGTCAAAGTTAGGGTTAGGTTATAGTTAAGGTTAAGATACGGTTAAGGTTAAGCTTAGGTTAAGTTAAGGTTAAGGTTAAGGTTTGGTCAAGGTTAGGGGAAGGTTAAGGATTATGGTCAAGGTTATGTGTTAGATTAGGGGAAGGTTAAGGTTAATATTAGGTTAAGGATTATGGTCAAGGTTAAGGGTTAAGTTTAAGGTTAAGGTTATGGTTATGGGAAGGTTAATGTTAAGGTTAAGGATAATTTAAGGTTAATGTTAAGGTTTGGTTAATGTTAGGGTTAGGTTATAGTTAAAGTTAAGGTTAAGGTTAAGGTTAAGGGTAAGTTAAGGGTAAGGTTAAGGTTAAGTTAAGGGTAAAGTTAAGGTTAAGGTCAAGGTTAAGGTTAAGGTTAAGGTAAAGGTTAATATTAAAGTAAAGGTTAAGGTGAAAATGGTTACAATCTTTGGGGACAGTAGCTTTTAATTTTCAAGAACTTTTCTTGAATTTTTTTTTAGAAGGAAAGGAAGTCGAATTACGGGGTATTACGGGGAAGCCGGGAAAGATAATAAGCTCTAATGTCATGAAAAATCTTCTAAAGAAAGAACAACGAGGCCTAATTACACAAGTCTTGGACAATCATTCCAAGGTGTTTGAAACTCCCAAAGGACTCCCACCTATTCGTGATCATGATCATGCTATTCATTTGATTCCAAGAAGTGTTCCTCCAAACATCAGGCCTTATAGATATCCTTACGTCCAAAAGAGAAAAATTGAACGTATGATTACAAAAATGTTAGAGGCGGGTATAATTCAACCTAGTCAAAGTTATTTCTCTGCTCCTGTAGTATTGGCACACAAGAAGGATGGATCATAGCGAATGTGTCCAGATTATAGGAAGCTCAATAAGCTCACCATTAAAGATAAATTTCCCATTCCTGTGATTGATGAATTATTGGATGAATTACATGGAGCAATTTATTTTACCAAGTTGGATCTTCGTTCAGGATATCATCAAATTAGAATGAAGACTGAAGATATTCCAAAAACAGCATTTCGAACTCATGAGGTCATTATGAATTTTTGGTCATGCCTTTTGGCCTTACCAATGCACCTTCTACATTTCAAGGGTTGATGAATTCCATTTTCAAACCCTTCCTTAGAAAATTTGTGCTAGTATTTTTTGATGATATACTAATCTACAACAAGTCTTGGAAGGATCATGTTAAACATGTTGACAGGGTGCTCAAACTATTGTAGGAGAAACAATTATATGCAAAAACATCCAAATGTTTCTTTGGAGTACAAGAGGTGGAATATTTGGGTCATATTGTATCTCACGAGGGTGTTAAAGTAGACCTTAACAAAATTAAAGCCATTAAGGAATGGAAAGTCCCCACAACCATAAAGTAGTTGCGAGGATTTCTCGGGTTAACAGGGTATTATCGCAAGTTTGTTAAGAATTATGGGAGAATAGCAGCACCTCTAACAACATTATTGAATAAAGATGCATTTTCATGGACTCCTGAAGCAACTAAGGCCTTCGAACATCTTAAAGAGGTAATGTGCCTAGCACCAGTCTTAGCTATGCCAGACTTCAGAAAAACCTTTATTGTGGAATGTGATGCCTCAAGAAATGGAATTGGTGATGTTTTAATGCAGGAAGAAAGACCCATTTCTTTTGAAAGTCGTCCAATCAAAGGAAAGTATTTACAGAAACTTTTTTATGTGAATGAAATGTTAGCAATACTGCATGCACTAAAGAAATGGAGAAATAACCTAATGGGAAGACACTTCAAGGTAAAAACTGATCATGATAGTCTTAAACACTTTTTGGAACAAAAACTATCTTCAGAAGAGCAGCAAAAATGGGTTGCAAAGATGTTGGGTTATGACTTTGAAATAATCTACAAAAAGGGAAAGCTTAATGTTGTTGCAAATGCACTCTCAAGAAAGAATGAAGAGGTGGAAGCATTGCTTTGTGTCATTTCTATTATCCAACCAGATTTGATAACTGAAGCAAGAGATGAATGGAAGAAGGACAAAGATGTATGGACAATCATTCAAAAGTTGCAGAAAGATCCTAGTACATCTGATACATTTAGTTGGAAAAATGATTCCTTATGATACAAATATCGCTTATATCTTTGTAAGAATTCCCAACTAAAAAAAAATATTCTTCTGGAATTGCACACTTCTCTTTTAGGAGGACACTCAGGATTTTTAAAAACTTACCACAGGGTGAAGAAAGAATTTTTTTGGGATGGCCTTAAATTTGATATTCAAAATTTTGTGGCGGAATGTTTGGTTTTCCAGCAGAATAAAGTTGCGACAATTAAGACCCAAGTACTTCTACAAACTTTATCCATTCCAAGTCAACGTTGGGAGGAGATTTCAATGGATTTTATCACAGGTTTACCTAACTCCGAAGGAAAGAGTGTCATCATGGTGGTAGTTGATAGACTTACCAAGTATGCACACTTTTGTGCATTATCTCATCCATTTAAAGCAAGTACAGTTGCTACTACCTTTATGGACAGAATTCAAAAGCTACATGGAATCCCAAGGATTATTGTGAGCGACAAAGATCCCATTTTTACTGGAAATTTTTGGACGGAGTTATTTTCTTGTTTGGGTACTCAATTAGCTCATAGCTCATCTTATCATCCTCAATCTGATGGTCAAACTGAGATAGTAAATAAATGTTTGGAAGGATATCTTCGTTGTTTTGTATTTGATAAACAAACACAATGGGTCAAGTGGTTACCTCTCGCTGAATGGTGGTATAACACTTCCTTCCATACTGCAGCAAAAATGACCCCATTTATGGCACTTTATGGATATCATCTACCATCCATCACATCATCTTTAAGGGAAAATTCGAAGGTTCAAGTAGTGGAAGATCACATCGAGCATCAGCAAGAAGTTCTCCAACTCTTAAAGGATAACCTGAATTTGGCACAAAATCGAATGAAACAACAAGCAGATCAACATCGTAGCGAGAGAAGTTTTGATGTAGGAGATTGGGTATTTTTACGGCTACAACCATAAAAAAAAATGTCCCTCAAGCAAGCAAAGAAGGATAATAAATTATCGCCAAAGTACTATGGTCCTTACAAGGTGTTGCAAAAGATTGGTACTATGGCATACAAATTGGAGCTTCCTGCTTCTTCGCGAGTACATCCAGTTTTCCATGTTTCATGCTTAAAGAAGGTTATAGGTGAAAATATTCAGTTCAAACAATATTTCCAGAACTTGATGAGGAAGGAAAAATCATATTGGAACCGGAAGCGGTCACGGAAACAAGAACTCGACAACTACGGAATCGATCAATTTCAGAGTATCTCATCAAGTGGAAGAACTTACCCACTGAAGATTCTACATGGGAGGATGAGAATTTTATACAAAAGCACCCAGAGCTACTCAAGCGTTGAGGACAACACTTTCTTTGAAGGAGAGGGGCATGTTAGGTCCCTATATTACTAGTATAGTCCCTTATTGTTGTTAGTGTAACCCCCTTATTGTTATTATTGTACCCTTGTAACCCCATTTTGTTATTATTGTGCCCTTAAATTATTATTGTTAGGTCGGCTAGGATTACATTGTGGCCCACTAGGATTACATTATGGCCACATGGACTCCTATATATAGAAAGGAGGTTTTGTAAATTGTATCATCTAAGAATTGCTCATTTATGTAATGTATTGGAGGTTTCCCCCTCGAAGTGGCTTATTTCTAAGGCGTTGATATCTCTTTTATTTTATTTTTGAAGCTGGCTACACAACAGATCCCTCTCTGAATCTAGGATGGATAGGTCCTCGGATTCCAAAGCGGTTTTGATGTAGGCTCTGCAGCGTTTGTACTTGTCAATCTTGAAAAATACGGAGACACCAACATACTGGCGACCATACTAGGGAATTCTGAGCAGAATCCTTAAAAAAAAACACTCAGTATTCAGTACAAAATGAATAGTTTTCTCCAAGCACTACCAAGCATATTGGTTATTATGTTAGGACTTGTTTGAATCAGTGGCAATCTAAGTACTCCTTAGGATTCTTACAGAACCTTATCAAACCTTGGAGAAATCATCTAGTAAGCCACAGAGTAAACTATGTTTGTCTCATCACCGTAAATAAGTGCTGAAATAGATTTAGGACACTCTCATAACCCATAGGACTACAAAAACTCAGAAAACCCAAAAATATTTCAGATTGGTATTCAAACCTATTACTGGTGGTGGACCATAAAACATTTTACCTTCTAAAGCTAAAAATTTCCACCTGGTGACTCCACAAACCTGAATAGACCTAAAGACTCCACTAGGAAACCCATTTATATCATAAACATCATATAAACTCAGTTAAGGAAACTTTAATGATTGAGTTGTCATGTTAAAAGATTAGTTAGCCTAACAAAGATTTTCATATTTGGGTGAAATTTTCTTATCATTGGGTCTGCAAACATGGCATAGTGGCTTCTAGAAGAGTTCATACGAGAGCCTATCTTGACCCAAACCCTCCTGAGATAGTTTAAAATCCGGAAAGTATACTTAGGAAGTCTCTTAAAGCCAAAACTTCAACTATTATCAGGCCAGTCTATAGAGCTAATTCTGTTCCTGAAGACCTTAGAGCTCTACAAGATTCACAGGTTGACTTAATAAATCCATTCAGAACCAGGTCACTTGATGATATAGATCAGATAGATTTTGAGTCTCCACCTTCATCCCAAGGTAGAGGTGAACATCCTGGTAGCAAAGAAACTACCCCTCCTGATTTCCATATTGTTCATAGTTTTGGTTTCTCTAATCCAAGATCCACTCAATAGTCTCTTGTTGATCCATCCACATCTGTTCTTCACACACCCACTATTCAAACCACTTCATTCCATCAACCCCCTCCCATCTTACATCCTCCACCTGTAAACCTCTTGTTTTTCCCACAACCTCCTATCATGGAAACATGGTATGCCCCTCTAGTCCTTCCTTTACCTTTAGTCAATCTGCCATAGGACTATCAGTCCAAAATACCATTGTATGATGCTAGTGGCGCAACCACTGCTTCACAACATGTGGATAAGATGAATGACCATTTTGACAGAAATGAGATTGATGATGAAACTGTCAAACTCAGATTGTTTGCTCAAAGCTTAGGGGGACAAGAAAGAAAATGGTTTAAAGGCTTAAACCCTCATAGTATTAATGACCTTTAGACCCTCCATTAGTCATTCCTAAACAAATGGGAAGTCAGAAAAACCCCTCTTCAAATACTTTCAAACTACTATAACCTTAAAAGAAACACTGGGGAAATTGTTCAAAATTATTGCACTAGGTTCAATAGTGTTTATAATGCACTACCCCCAAACTTGAAACCTCCTCAAGGCTTAGCCTTGGCCAAATTTCCTGAAGGATTTGATCCTGAAATGGCCTATCAGCTAAGAGAAAGAGACCCCTTGACTTTAGAAGACATGCATAAGAGAGCTCTAGTTGTGGAAGTGAATCTGGTTGAGAAAAGAGTTAGAATGAGGAATGAAAATAAATTATCATTTAGGGAGGAAACTGCACCATCCAAATCTAACTCAAAAATGGAAAGAATGATGGAGGAAATGATGAAGAAAATGAACATACTTGAGAAAGAACAATCTAAAGAAAACCAATCAGCCCCCCAAAATAGAAATCAGTCTCAAAATTAAAATTAGAAATTTAGGATAAATCAACCTCAAAATAGTCAAAGAGAGGATGATCAACATATCAGACCTCCTTTCCAAGAAAATTATGTTAATGAGGATGAAGAAGTCAATGAAGAAACAGAGGATTACAACATGAATATGTTGGGAGTAAGTAATGACGATTCTGATCTCATTTATGAAAGAAAACAAGGTCTGTATACACCTTATGATGACAGAAGACTACAAACTGACTATTATGATCAATATTCTGAAAATGCCATCATAGGGTCACCTATACAGTATGACCTAAAAAGTAAAAAGAATAAAGAAACTCCCAAGAAAAAAACCTCTAATAAATATACCAAAAACAGCCCTGAAAATACACCCAAAAAGACAATTGAAAATCATAAAACAGTGGCTGTAAATTCTGATTTAAACTAAGGGAAAAATGCTCAAACTAGTGAAAAACAGAGTATTAACCCTAGTAGCACTATCACCTTAGCTAATGATCCTGAAAAAACCATTCTAACTATTGTAAATAATAAAAATCAGCAAGCTGAAGTTGTTGATCAGATAGTGACTAAGAAGGCTGAACTAAACATGTTGAAAAACCAGATCCCCTTCAGCCTAGAGAGTGAAATATCCAAAATCAAAATCTCTGTCCCTCTCACTAAATTAGTCACCCAAAATGTATATAGAGGTCAAATTTTGAAATCTTTGAACATAGAAGATACTCATGACACAGTAAACTTAAATGATGACACTCCAGAACTAATTTTTGGACCGAAAATCGAAGGGAAATTTCAAGAAGGAACCACCCCTCCTTTCTACATCAGCTTAAAAATTCATGATAATATTTTACACAATGCCATGCTTGATTCAGGAGCATCACACAACCTCATGCCCAAGGTGATAATGGAAAGATTAGGCTTAGAGGTGACTAGACCCTACAAAGACTTATATTCCTTTGACTCAAGTAGGGTGAGATGCGTGGACCTAATAAAGGATCTGTGTGTCAAATTAGCCCAAATACCAACCAAAAGTTTAGTAATGGACATTGTAGTGGCTGATATACCCCCCAAATATGGAATTATCCTCTCAAGATCGTGGGGTGCTAAGTTACAAGGTACAATGCAGATGGATATGACTTACGGCACCATCCCTGTCTTCAATCAACCTAGAAAACTATATAGGGAAACACACATGAAATATATGGTAAGTAACCAATATATACTAGAGAATTCCCCTCTTTACTCCATACACACTGACCTTGACTCTTTTATTCTTTTTAATGATGATATTCCAAGAGAGCAAGAACTAATTAGTGGAAAAACATAAAATGATGTAATCACTTCACATTCAAACATAGTTGCAGTCATGGATGATAAGGAAAATAGAGAGAAAATTAAAAAAAAAAATCTGATGATTGGGAAATTCACAGCAAACAGATTAGAATTCTTGATGTCCAATACAGTCATGTGAATAATGTAGATCATGAAAGTGAGAAGGTAAAACCTCAAAACATTGAAAACCTTGAGGACCAAAACACAGAGAAATATAGTGTAGACCCTTGTACAAAACAGAATGATAAAAAAGACAAAGAGGACAGTAATGAAAGAAATCTCAAATCTAAAACAGTCCTCTTTGGAACATGAATTTTGATGGGTCTTGCACTAAAAATGATGCATGAGCTGGCATATGGTTACACAACACACAAAAAAATCATGCTGAGGTGAATTCCTACAAATTAAAATTTCAATGTACCAACAAAATAGCTGAGTATGAAGCTCTCCTTTTAGGCCTGCATTTATTAAAAAAACTAGGGGCCAAAAGGATAAAGGTTCATGGGTATTCTGAATTGATCATTAGGTAAGTAAATGGGGCATATAGTGCTAAGAATCCCAGACTTAGAGCCTATAGAGATGATGCCATGGATTTTTTAAGAATTTTTGATAAATTCCAACTTATCTTTGTCCGAAGAAACCAAAATATCCTTGCCAATGGTTTAGCCTTTGCTGCTAGAACTTTTCTTACACCTTATGAAACCAAGCAATGCACCACCCAAGTCAAATTTAGACCATCTATCCTAGACAATGAAAGATACTGGCGATTTTTTGAGGGAGATAAAAAAAATAGAAGACTTCTTACAATCCAAAAATGAATTTGAGACATTAAGCTCAGATTTAGATTATGATAAAGACTGTCCTATTGAAGAAAATCCACATGTTAAGGAAGAGAAATCTCCCAAGATTGCTAAAATAAATGTGTTAACCTGTGAATCCAGTCATGAAATAGAGAATAACATTGATTCAGAAAATGAAGACCTGGAGCTGCTCTAATCTAAAGACCAAATCTTGTCACAAGAGTCGGTCCCCTTAGAAGAACTTTTTGACTTGAATGATGTGGCCAAAAAGCCAAAACTAGAACCCATAGAATTTGAAGTAGAAGAATTCAATATAGATAGTGAGGAAAAGCCCCAAAAAATCAAAATATCTAAAACACTGCCAGCTCACATTAAACTAAAATACATTGAGCTCTTTAAGGAATTTTCTGATGTGTTTGCATGGAGCTATGAAGATCTAAAGTCCTATGATACAGAAATATTTCAGCATAAGATACCCCTCAAAGAAAACTAGAAACCTTTTAAACAGAAATTGCGCAGAATCAATCATGTTCAATTACCTCTGGTAGAGAAAGAAATTAAAAAGATGTATGAGGCTGGAATTATTGTCCCTGTTAGATACTCAGAGTGGGTGTCTAATCTTGTATCAGTGAGGAAGAAAACATGAGAGATAAGGATTTGTATTGATTTTAGGAACTTAAACAAAGCCTCACTGAAGGACAAATATCCTTTGCCCAAAATGGATCACATTTTAAAAAAGGTAGTTGGGTCCAAAAGAATTTCTTTGCTATATGGCTTCTCAGGTTACAATCAATTTTTGGTACATCCTGATGATCAACTTAAAATAGCCTTTACCACACCCTGGGGTACTTTCATGTATTTGCAGATGCCTTTTGGTTTGATGAATGTTGGTGCCACATTTTAGAGAGCCATGGATATTGCATTTTCGGAAGAAATAGGTTACTTCATTATAATTTACCTTGATGATATAATTGTTTATTCTAAAATAGATGAAGAACGCCTAATACATTTGAGAAAAGTCTTTGAAAAGTGCAGAGAATTTGGACTGTCCTTAAACCGAAAAAAAAACATTGTTTGGTCTCCAAGAAGGAAAAATTCTTGGACATATCATATCAGAAGAAGGGCTAAGGATAGACCCAAATAGGATTGATGGCATATTGAAAATTAGGCATCCCAGAAACATCAAGGAAATTCAATCTTTCATTGGAAAGATTAATTTCTTGAGAAGGTTCATACCCAATTTGGATGAACTCCTTAGAAACATAAAAAACATGCTTAAAAAGGAAGAAGGAATTAAATGGACCTTAGAAGCAAAGAAGTCATTTGAACTGGTAAAACAGGTACTCACCAAAACACCAGTTCTTATTAGTCCTGATTTTTTCAAAAATTTCTTCATTTTTTCATTTACATCAGAACACATTATAGCTGTTGTCCTCTTACAGAAAAATTTGAAGGGACAGGAGAAACCCATTGCATTTTTTAGCAAGGCATTAAGAGATGCACCTCTGAAGTATAACATAATTGAAAAACAAGCCTTTGCCTTAGTCAAAGCCTTAAAGGACTTCAAATTTTACATTTTACATTCCCACATCATAGTATTTGTGCCTCATTCAGTGGTGAAAGACATATTGACCCAAGATCCAGATGAAAAAAGATGAAAGTGGATTGCTATAATTTTAGAGTATGACTTAGAAATCAAGCCCACTAAACTCATAAAGGGTCAAGGACTAGAAAAACTGATGGCTGAATCCAACTTCCAAGCTCTTGATATAAACATGTTTAATACATTAGATGAAGAGGAGGAGTTTTTAACTCCAATTATTGAAGATAATTTCCTAAATTCATCTTGGTATGCTGACATTTTGTTTTTTTTTCCCAATCTCAATG
This sequence comes from Pinus albicaulis, assembly GCA_034641835.2. NCBI lineage: Eukaryota > Viridiplantae > Streptophyta > Pinopsida > Pinales > Pinaceae > Pinus > Pinus albicaulis. The sequence goes on from JAXQQM020059203.1 coordinate 86,108, forward strand.
TTCCTCTCGGTTTGTCTAAAACAAAGGCAAGATTTTTAAAGTTAAAAATCTGTAAATTACTACATTTTGAATAAATGTTTATATTGGAAAAATGCTAGTGGATTATTGCTTAAATGTTTGCCTGAGAATTATGTAGATAAGATCAAGCATGAGTTTTAGGAAGGAGAATGTGGAGGCCTCCTTTACTGGAAATCAAATATCAACAAAACCCTTAGAGCTGGTTTTTACTAGCCCACTCTCTTTCAGGATGTCCATAAGATGATTATTGCCTACCACAAATGCCAAATATTTGAAGGCAAAAGAAAACTGCTCCCCTTACCTCCACAACCAATCAATGTTGAAGCACCTTTTCAGCAGTGGGGTCTAGACTTCATTGGGGAAATCCATCCTCCCTCATCTACCCAACATAGATGGATCCTCACAGCAACAGACTATTTTACCAAGTGGATAGAAGTCATCCCATCTAGGAATTCCACAGACTCAGTCATCATCTCATTCCTTGAAAACCATATACTTTCCAGATTTGGTTGTCCTAGAAAGATCATCACTGATAATGCTACTACATTTAGTTCCAAGAAGATGGTAGAATTCTGTCATAATTATCAGATTATATTGGGTCATTCCACAACTTATTACCCTCAAGGTAATGGGCTTGCAGAATCATCAAATAAAATTTTGGTTAACATTATCAAGAAGTTGCTGGAAGATAATAAGAAATCATGGCACAATAAGCTAGTAAATGCTTTATGGGCAGACAGATTGAAAATTTAAAAATCCATTGGAAGGTATCCTTACTAGCTAGTTTATGGAATTGATTCAATATTTCCAACTAGTTTAGGAGTGCCAGTCATGAAGCTGATCCAAGAAGTACAGTCTGAAGATGATGATGTAACAAGAAGAATAAAACAGACTATACATTTACAGAAAACCAGAGAGGAAGTATACATTAGAGCACACCAACTACAAGAAAACTTCAAGAAGCTATTGGAAAAAAGAACCAAGGCAAGTGATTTCAAAATTGGTGATAAAGTTTTGAAATGGGATTCAAGAAGAGAAGATAAGGGCAAACATGGAAAATTTGATAACCTATGGCAAGGCCCCTATCTCATCCAATCTGCTATTGGAAACAATGCATTCTTTCTGTAAGAATTGGATGGAGCTGAATACTTTGGAGGTCCTGTTAATGGTAAGGTTCTCAAACATTATTTTTGTTGACCAATATTTTAATTCCAAGGATTTTTATCCATTGTATATAACATTGTTTTCCAAGTTGAAGAAAGAGAAAAGACAAAAAAAGAAAAAAGAAAAAAAAGAGGGCAGAATAAAACAAGGTACAGCCCCATACCAAAAAAGAGAAAAGAAAATCTGAAGTGTGCAAGCTTAAATGCCACTACGAAAAACAACACTACTATGTTAGTCATACAACCTAACCATGACTAAGATAGCTTTCAATTTTTCTACTAATAAACTAGTGAAGAAGATTTGCCAAACTGTTCAATCTTGGCTTATCAGTAGATTAGATTAGGATAGAAAACAATGGTTCACACAATCTGAAAATATGGAACTATGAGATTGATAAAATATTGTTTCTAATATGCTCAAAATATGAACCAAGAGAAAATAAAATAACAACTCAAATAGATTAAAACCAGAGTTGAAATAAAGGATGAAGGATGTTCTATATTTCCATATTTCTAGCCTTCATATTTTTGTTTTTAATTTCTGCAAATAAAGTCTGTGTGCAGCTTGTACATTCAACCATAGACATCATGGCAAATCAGACAGCCTAACCTTGATTTGACGATGTTTAAATTTCTATTTTATAAAATAGAGAATAAAATCTACTAGACAGTCTAATCCTGGAAAATACTAGCTTAGGTAGAGAATTCATGAGTTGAACAGTCTAATTTGAACTCATGGAAGAAATAAGGGTAGACTTAGACTAGTTTTTCATGTTTTAAAAAGAATAAAATGATGATGTTCAAGGTCTCCAAGTCCAAATGCACCTGATGAAGAAAAAATGTTAGGAAGTAGGCTGTGTAGGTAGTTGTTTGGGGAAGTAACTTTGTTTGATATAAATACTGATCATCTTTCAAAAATGCATGATCAAAGGAGAAGTTGTTATGGATAAAAGAATAGGTCTAAATCCCAGATTTCAAATTCTAAGATTCTTGACACCTCCAAGGAGTTGCCATCCCCAAGTGGAGCCACTGTTAGCTATCAGTAAAATTTGATTGAGCAAATGATGGCTAAAATAAGTCTCAAACCTTCAAGAGATTTATTTTATGAAAAAATTCTCATTCTTGAAGTCTTATGATGTTCTTTATCCTTAAGATTAATCTTCACTGTTGTTTCACTATGGAACCCTCAAGGACCTTGCTGTTTATAAAGAAAACTATCTTTTATGGCCTATTTCCATCTTCTTCCCCTCCATTTTTACCCTTAGATTCCCCCACATCATTTATTTTTTCCTTAAAAACTTATAAATTCCCTTTATCAGTTTTGAAAACCTTCTTTCCCTCCCATCGGAACCCCTAAAAAGCCAAAAAATCCAAATTTTTAGGCTAAAAACCCATTCTGCGAACAAACAGGTCCTAAGCACTTTTTTAGCTTAGCCCTCAGCCTCTCCTCCCCATAAATCTTAGTGCTATAACCAAGCGCTTTAATGACTAAGATCTTTCAACACTACTCCTGGTCACGCATCTCTCCATATGCCCCAGTTTCACACTCGGTGCTAAGCCCTCTCTTTCCTCCCCGATCCCTTTTTCTTGTATATTTTCTTTTCATTATTTGAAAAGCTCGATGTTCACCTTGGACCGTTCATCTAAACATATCAACGGCCATCGCACCCCTTTCTCCTATTCCCCCTTTTGTCCAAATCCTATCATTTACTCACCCTTGCAAGTGAATCCTATCTTTTGATCCATTTGATCTAACGGTACACATTAAACCCGATGACCCAGTTCTGCCCAGGCCTACCATCCACCATATAATAACTCCCCCCAATCTAATTATGACACATGGCCTCCACTCCAACGACTCATCGCGCAACTTTTTCATCGCGCTCATTCTGCATCATTGGATTTGGAGCCTCTAATCCAATGGTTGATGACGCATATCACAAAATTTCTATGCCCGGGGTTTAATGCTTCTAAATTTTGTGAAATCGGTGGTATCAAACAAGACAGGTGTTAACTGATGTATGGAATCACATTACCTTTGGGAAAAACCACTTACTACCTTTTGATTATGTGATAACCACTCGTGGTATTGTGAAAACCGCTTTCGCCCAATACGCGCCAAATACTCTTTTGAACTGGTTTTCTCGCCCATTTTTGTTCAAAAGCCCCCTCTGCCACTACAAAGACTTTTTCCCCCTCACTGCTCCTCACCCTCATTAACCTCTAACACATTTATCCCCCATTATTGTAGGCTTTTATAATATGGTTTATGTTTTATGTTGCAGGCAAACATGGATGACGATCCTCAGGCTAGTATTCACAAGGAAAAGGAATCCACAGGGTTCAAAACCATGATTCGACCCGTGCCTCATGAGCATTGGTTATACCATGAAACCCTCGACGCGCCCATGCATCTGCTAGAAAATAGAAACATAGTGAGCATCAATCAACTGAAGGATCAGAGCATAATCAAATGATTAAAGGTGTTAAACACAGATAAAGAAAATAGGCACAGTCATCAGTCTAAAAAGGCATAGTGCTAAACAGAGAGCCTAATCAGGCATAAACAAAATATTAAATTAAATCAGTGTTTTAAGGGAATTGAAAGAAGACAAAACAATGAAGGACACCTTAGTGCCACCTCAGAGGGGTTAATTGAATCCCCAAATACTCAAATTCCACCTGCAAATCTATTTTTGCAAAAGAATGCACAATGAATCCACAGTCAGAGATATTTTGCCAAAAAACATCTCAGAATTTATGGTCGGCCTACTACAGCCTCCGAAGTCAACAATAATAACTAAGGTTGATGAAATCCAATGTAAAAACATTAAAACAGAGATGAGCACTTGAAATATTCTCCCTTAGGCCTCCCAAAGTTGAAGGCACCATTACTCTGTATTAATTGAACTAATGAACCCTTCCTACACTCCACCTCCTCATTCTTCTATAAATACTGCTGTAGAAGACATTATAGGGGTTGGTCTCTGGATATTTTTTGCATGTAAATAGATTTTTGAAGTTGTTGTAGCTCTGTTTGTAATTGAAGACACATAAGTTGAGATGAGAAGTTTGAAGCTGTAGAGACCCATTGGACTTGAATATTGTAACTGGTTTGAACATCAAATACAAATAGCTGATTTATGGGATCCTGGTCTATGTCAATGGTGATGTGTTCTTCACTGTAAATTGTTATTTTATTTTGTTCCCATTCTGTCCACTATTCTCTGATAAATAACAAAAAATACAGATTAGGATTTACTTATGAAGTACCCTAAATCTCACTGAAAATATTTATCCTTTATGTTTTCTGTTGATTTTTATTTAAAGATGATTCAATAGATTATAACTAGTGAAGTTTTGGTGAGCCCATGTTTCCTGAGTAAAACTTGAGATGTTGTTTTTGAATGTCCTTGATAAGTTTTCTAATTAAATATTGAACTAGGGAAGTCTATGGTTAGCCCTGTCCTCTGGTTTCTTCTCCAACAGTTGCTTTGAAAAGTTTCCTTAAGAGTATGTTGAAAGCAGGCTAGTTTCGAAGTACTTACCTAATCGTAGACTAAATTTTTTGTGTTATCATGAATGTTTTCCTTTGAATATGCTAAAAGCAGGCTAAGTTAAAAATATTTACTTGATCTTAAGATGTTCTCTATGTTTTAAATGTTTTCTCTTGAAAGTACATCAAAAGCAGGCTAGTTTAAAATTACTTACCTAATCTTAGATTACTTTGTGTCTTTCCTTAAGTACAGGCCAAAAGCAGGCTAACTTAAAATTATTTACCTGATCTTAGGCTGTTCTTTGTTCCTTCATCTGTTTGACTTCCTTCACTCCACTTTTTAATGTTTCATTCCATAAAATCAACTTAAAGAGATCCTTAACATAGATGACTTTCCCCATGGACCACTCTTGAACCTTGTTGTCCAATTAAACCCTATTATGACTCCATAGCCCAATGGATTGATGCTGCTTCTTGCCTATCTTATCAGATAAACCATTCCTTCACCTATTTGACATTTTCATCCTTCATAAAGACTTCCATCATCTTCATTATATCCTTTCCCAACCAAAAAAAACAATAAAAAACCCTTGTTCTTCATAACTATCCTAAAATCACACTTCAAGCCTTAAAGATCACATCTTTAAACACATAAATATGGAGATCCCTCTCTGAATCTAGGATGGCTAGGTCCTTAGATTCCAAAGCAGTTTTGATGTAGGCTCTGCAGCATTTGTACTTGCCAATCTTGAAAACTATGGAGACACCAAAAAACCTAACCATAACCATAACCTTACCCTTAACCTAACCTTAACCTTAACCTAACACTAACCTTAACTTTACCCTTAACCTAACCTTAACCTTAACCTTAACTTAACCTTAGCCTAACCTTAACCTTGACTTTAACCTTAACATAACCTTAACATTAACCTTACATTTACCTTAACTATAACCAGACCCTAAACTTGACCAAACCCTTAACCTTAATCTTAACCTGAACCTTTACCCTAACCTTATCTTAACCTTAACCTAACCTTAACCATGACTTTACCCTTAACGTAAAATTAACCTTAACCTTAATCTAACCCTTAACCTTAACCTTACCTTGACCTTACCCTTAACCTAATCTTAACCTTAACCTTGACCTTAACCTTAACCTTAACCCTTGACCTTAACCTTTACTTAACCTTAGCCTTAATTTAACCTTGACCTTAACTATAACCTAACCCTAACCTTAACCTTAACCTAACCTTAACCTTGACCTTAACTATAACCTATCCTTAACCTTGACCAAACCCCTAACGTAACCTTAACCTTGACTTTACCCTCAACGTAACTTTAACCTTGACCTTAACCTTACCCTTAACATTAACCTTAACCTTAACTTTACCCTTAACCTTAACCTAACCTTGACCTTAACCTTACCTTAACCTAACTTTAACCTTAACCTTAACCTTAACCTTCACTTTACCCTTAACCTAACCTTAAGGGTTTAGTTAGGTTGAGGTTAAGTGTTCGGTTAAGATTAGGTTAAGGTTAAGGTTAAGGGTTCGGTTAAGGTTAGGTTAAGGTTAAGGTTAATGTTAAGGGTTTGGTCAAGGTTAAAGTTAGGCTATAGTTAAGGTTAAGGTCAAGGTCAAGGTTAACCTACTTAACCTTCCCCTAACCTTAACCCTAACCTTAGGTAAAGTTAAGGTTAAGGTTAAGGGGTTAAGGTTAGGTTAAGGTAAAGTCAAGGTTAAGGTTAGGTTAAGGTTAAAGTTAAGGTTAAGGTTAAGGTTAAGGTTTGGTCAGGTTAAGGTTAAGGTTAAGATTAACCTTAACCTTACCTTCAACTTACCCTTAACCTTAACCCTAACCTTAATCTTAAACTTAACCCAAACCTAACCTTAACTATACCCTTAACCTAACCTTAACCTTGACTTTACCCTTAACTTAACCTTAACCTTAACCAAACCCTTAACCTTAACCTTAAGCTGAACCTTTACCTTACCCTTAACCTTGACCTTAACCTTAACTTAACCTAAACATTAACCTTAACGTTACCCTTAACCTTATCTTAACCTTAACCTTAACTTTAACCTCCCCAAACCCTTAAGATTAGATTAAGGTCAAGGTTAAGGTTAGGGTTAAGGTTAAGGTTAGGTTAACTTTAGGTTAAGGTTTGGTCAAGCTTAGGGTTAGGTTACGATTAAGGTTAAGGTTGGGTTAATGTTAGATTTAGGTTATAGTTAAGGTTAAGGGTAAAGTCAAGGTTAAGGTTATGTTAAGGGTAAAGTCAAGGTTAAGGTTAGGTTAAGGGTAAGGTTAAGGTTAAGGGTAAGGTTAAGGTTATGGTTAAGGTTAGGTTAAGGGTAAATTTAAGGTTAATGTTAGGTTAAGGTTAAGGTCAAGGTTAGGGTTAGGTTATAGTTAAGGTTAAGGGTTTGGACAAGCTTAGGGTAAGGTTAAGGTTAGGTTAGGATAAGGTCAAGCTTAAGGTTAAGGTTACAAGTTTATTTAGGTTAAGGTTAAGGTTATGAGTTTATTTAGGTTAAGGTTAAGGTTACGGTTAAGGTTAAAGTCAAGGTTAAGGGTTTGGTTAAGGTTAAGGATAAGGTTAGGTTAAGTTAAGGTTAAGGTTAAGTTAAGGGTAAAGTTAAGGTTAATGTTAGGGTTAAGGTTAGGGGAAGATTAAGGTTAGGTTAAATTTAAGGTTAGGTTAAGGTGAGGGTTAGGTTATATTTAAGGTTAAGGTTAGGTTAAGGTCAAGGTCAAGGTTAAGGTCAAGGTTAAGGGTAAATTTAAGGTCAAGGTCAGGGTTTGGTTATAGTTAAGGTTAAGGTTGGGTTAAGGGTAAAATCAACGTTAAGGTTAAGGTGAAGGTTAATGGTAAGGTTAAGGTTATGGGTTACGAGTTTAGTCAGGTTAAGGTTAAGGTGAAGGGTAAGGGTAAGGTTAAGGTTAAGGTCAAGGTTAAGGTTAAGTTATATTAAGGGCAAGGTATAATTAGGTTAAGGTTAAAGTGAATTCTGGTGTAGCAAAGACCGGTGCTAGGCACATTGCCTCTTTAAGATGTTCAAAGGCCTTAGTTACTCAGGAGTCCATGAAAATTCATCTTTATTCAATAATAGATTTAGAGGTGCTGCTATTCTCCCATAAGTCTTAACAAAATTGCGATAATACCCTGTTAACCTGAGAAATCCTCGCAATTGCTTTATGGTTGTGGGAACTTTCCATTCCTTAATGGCATTAATTTTGTTAGGGTCTACCTTAAAACCCTCATGAGATACAATATGACCCAGATATTCCACCTCTTGTACTCCAAAGAAACATTTGGATGTTTTGGCATATAATTGTTTCTCCTGCAATAGTTTGAGCATCCTATCAACATGTTCAACATGATCCTTCCAAGCGCTGTTGTAGATTAGTATATCATCAAAAACTACTAGCACAAATTTTCTAAGGAAGGGTTTGAAAATGGAATTCATCAACCCTTGAAATGTAGAAGGTGCATTGGTAAGGCCAAAAGGCATGACCAAAAATTCATAATGACCCTCATGAGTTCGAAATACTGTTTTTGGAATATCTACACTCTTCATTCTAATTTGATAAAGGTGAAGGATTTGGTAAAGGTTAGGGTTAGGTTAAGGTTAAGGTTAAGGTTATGTTTATGGGGTTTTTAATGTTAAGGTTAGGTTAGGTTAAGCGTAAGGTTAAGGGTTACCAGTTTAGTCAGGTTAACGATAAGGTGAAGGTGAAGGTTAAGGGTAAGGTTGAGGTTAGGGTTAGGGTTAGGTTAAGGGTAAGGTTATATTTAAGGTTAAGTCTAGGTTAAGTTAAGGTTAGGTTAATGGTAAAGTTAAGGTTAAGGTTAGGGTAAGGTTAAGGTTAGGTTAAGGTTAAGGTTAGGTAAATGTTAAGGTTATGTTCATGTTAATTTTAGGTAAGGGTAAGGTTAACCTTAATGTTAAGGTTATGGTTAAGGTTAGGTTAAGGGTAAAGTTAAGGTTAAGGTTAAGGTTACAGGTTTAGTCAGGTTAAAGTTAAGGTTATGGGCTTAGTCAAGTTAAGGTTAAGGTTAAGGCTAAGGGGGTAAGGTTAAGGTTAAGGGTATGGGTAAGGTGAAGGTTAAGGTGAAGGTTATGGTTATGGGAAGGTTAAAGTTAAGGTAAAGGTTAACGGTTTCGATAAGGTAAGGGTTAGGTTATAGTTAAGGTTAAGGTTAAGTTTATGGTTAAGGATAAGGTTAAGGTTAAGGTCAAGGTTAAGGTTAAGATCAGGTTAAGCGTAAGGCTAAGGTTAGGTTAAGGTGAAGGTTAAGTTAAGGTTAAGGTTAAGGCTAAGGGTTTGGGATGATTAAGGTTAAGTTCAAGGTTAAGTTAAGGTTAAAGTTAGGCTAAGGTTAGGTTAAGGTTAAGGGTTTAGTTAAGGTTAAGGTTAGGCTAAAGTAAAGGTTAATGTTAAGGGTTTGTTCAAGGTTAGGGTTAGGTTATAGTGGTCAAGGTTAAGGTTAGGTTAAGTTAAGGTTAGGTTATAGTGAAGGTTAAGGTTAAGACCCGTAACGAAAACCTGAACCTTAATATTTAATTTACCTTAACCTTAAATATAACCTAACCCTAACCTTGACCAAACCCTTAACCTTAAACTTAACCTAACTAAACCCATAACCTTAACCTAACTTAACCTTATCCTTGACCTTGACCTTGACCTTAACCTTACCCTTAACCTTCACCTTAACCTTGACCTTAAGTATAACCTAACCCTAACCTTAACCTTTACCTAACCTTTACCTTTATTTAAGGTTAAGGTTAAGGTTAAGGGTAAGGTCAAGGTTAAGGTTAGGTTAAGGGTAAGGTATAAGTTAAGATTAGGTTAAGGTTATTGTTAAGGTTAAAGTAAAGGCTGATGTTAAGGGTTTGGTCAAGGAGGTTAGGGTTATGGTTAAGGTTAAGGCTAAGGCTAGGGTTAAGGTTAGGGTTAGGTGAAGGTTAATATAAGGATAAGGTTAAGGTTAAGGTTAGGGTTAGGTTTAGGTTAAGATAAGGATAAGGTTAAGGTTAAGGTTAGGGTAAAGTTTAAGGTTAAGGTTAAGGTTAAGGTTAACTTAAGGGTAAATTCAAGTTGTAACCTTAACCTTAACCTTAACCTTAACTTAACCCTAACCTTGAACAAACCCTTAACCTTAACTATAACCTAACCTTAACCTTTACCAAACCCTTAACCTTAACCTTGACTTTAATCTTAACTTAACCTTAACCTTAACCTGAATTGTAACCTTAAGCTTACCTTAACCTAACTTAACCTTGACCTTGACCTTGACCTTAACCTTAACCTTACCCTCACCTTAAAGGTTTAGTCAGGTTAAGGTTAAGGTTAATGGTTTGGTCAAGATTAGGGTTAGGTTAAGGTTAAGGGTGAAGGTTAAGGTAAGTGTTAAGCTTAGGGTTAAGGTTAGGGGAAGTTGAAGGTTAAATTCAAGTTTAAGGTGAAGGTTAAGGGTAAGTCTAGGGTAAGGTTAAGGTTAAGTTAGCTTAAGGTAAAGTTAAGGTTACAGTTAGGTTAAGGTTAAGGTTATGTTAAGGTTAAGGTTAAGGTTAGGTTAAGGTTAACATTAGATTAAGGGTAAAGTTAAGTTTAATGTTAGGTTAAGGTCAGGGTTAAGGTTAGGTTAAGGGTAAAGTCAGGGTTAATGTTAGGTTAAGGGTAAGGGTTTGTTCAAGGTTAGGGTTAGGTTATAGTTAAGGTTAAGCTTAAGGGTAAAGATAATTTTATGGTTAAGGTTTAGGTTAGGGTTACGTTATAGTTAAGGTTAATATTAGGTTAAGGGTAAAGTTAAGGTTAAGGTTAGGGTTGAGGTTAGGGGAAGCTTTTAGTCAAGGTTATGGTTAAGGTTAAGGTTAGGTTAATTTTAGGATAATTTAAGGTTAAGCTTAGGTCAAGGGTAAAGTTAGGGTTAGGTTAGGTTAAGGTTAAGGTTAGGTTAAGGTTAAGGTTAAGGTTGAGGTTAAGGGTTTGGTCAAGGTTAGGGTTAGGTTATAGTTAAGGTTTGGTTAAGGTTAGGTTAAGGGTAAGGTCAAGGTTAATGTTAAGGTTAAGGTTACGGGTTTAGTCAGGTTGAGGCTACGGTTAAGGGTTTGATCAATGTTAGGGTTAGGTTAAGGTTAAGGTTAATGTTAGGTTAAGGGTAAATTCAATTTTAAATTTATGGTTAAGGTTAAGGGTAAGATAACATTAAGGTTAAGAGGGTAAGGTTAAGGTTAAGGTTAAGGTTATGGTTAGGTCAAGGTTAAGGTTACGGTTAGGTCAAGGTTAAGGTTAAGGTTAAGGTTGAAATTAGGTTAAGGGTAAAGTCAAACCTTAACCTTAATTTTAACCTTAACCTTCCCTAACCTTAACTCTAACCTTAAAATTAACCTGTAAAGTAGCCTAAACTTAACCATAATATTAACCTGAACTTTATGCTTAACCTAACCTTAACCTTACCCTAACCATAACCTTAAATTTACCCTTAACCTAATATTAACCTTAACCTAACCTTAACCTTGAATTTACCCTTAACCTAAACTTGACCTTACCTTAACCTTAACCATAACCTTAACCTTAACCTTAACATTGACCTTAACTATAACCTAAGCCTAACCTTGACCAGACCCTTAACCTTAACCTTACCATTAACCTTAACTTATCCTTAGCCTTAACCTTAGCCATAATCTTAACCTCAGGTTAAGGTTAAGGTTAAGGGTAAGGTTAGGGTTAAGCGTAAAGGTTAAGGTTAAGGTTAAGTTTACAGGTTTAGTCAAGTTAAGGTTAAGGATAAGGGTTTGGTCAAGGTTAGGGTTAGGTTATAGTTAAAGTCAAGGTTAAGGTAAAGTTAAAGGTTAAGGTTAAGGTTAAGGTTAAGTTTATGGTTAAGGTTAGGTTAAGGTTAAGGTCAAGGTTAAGGTTAAGGATAGGTTATCGTTAAAGGTGAAGGTGAAGGTTAAGGTTAAGGTTATGGTTAAATTTAGGTTAAAGTTTAGGTTAAGGTTAAGGTTAGGTTGTAGTAAGGTTAACGTTAAGACACGTAACCTCAACCTTGACCTTACCCTTAATCTTAACCTTAACCTAACTTTAACCTTGACTTTACCATTAATTTAACCTTAACCTTCACTATAACATAACCCTAACCTTGACCAAACCCTTAAGCTTAACCTTAATCTTACCCTTAACCTTAACCTTACTAAACTCTTAATCTTAACCTTATCCTTAACCTTGACCTTAACTATAACCTAACCCTAACCTTAACCGTAACCTTAACCTTAACTTTACCCTTAACCTAACCTTAACCTTAACTATACCTTTAAGCTAATATTAACCTTAACCTAACCTTTACCTTACCCTTAACCTTGACCTTGACCTTAAATTAACCTAACCTTAACCTTAACTATAACCTAACACTAACCTTGACCAAACTCTTAACTTTAACCTTATCTTAACCTTATCCTAACCTTAACCTTAACCTTACCCTAACTATAACATTACGCTTAACCTTAACCTTGACCTTAACTATAACCTAACCATAACCTTGACCAATCCCTCAACCTTAACGTTAAGCTGATTAAACACGTAGCCATAACCTTAACCTTAACCTCACTAAACCCGTAACCTTAACCCTAACCTTAACCCCTTAACCTTAACCTTGACCTAATATTAACCTTAATTAAAACCTAACCCTAACCTTAATGAAACCCTGAACCTTAACCTTAACCTGAACCTTAACCTTAACCCTAACCTTAACCTAACCTTAACCTTAACCTTAACATTAACCTAACTTTAACCTTAACCTAACCTTAAAGTTAACCTTAACCTAACCATATCCTTACCCTTAACCTAACTAAACTTGTAACCTTACCCTTAACCTTGAATTTACCTTTAACCTAACCTTAACCTAACCCTTAACCTTGACCAAACCCTTAACCTTAAACTTATCCTTAACTTTACCCTTAACCTATTATTAATGTTAACATGACCTTAACCTTGATGTTACCATTAAAAACCTTAACCTTGACTTTAACCTGAGGTTAATATTATGGTTAAGGTTAAGGTTAAGTGTAAGGTTAGGGTAAGGTAAGGGTTAGGTTAAGGTTAAGGTTATGTTAGGTTAAGGTTAGGTTAAGGTTAAGGTTAAGGTTAATGTAAGGTTAAGATTAAGGTTAAGGTTAAGGTTAGGTTAAGGTTAAGGTTAAACTTAGGGTTAGGTTATAGTTAAGGTTAAGGTTATGTTAAGGGTAAGATAAGGTTAAGGTCAAGGTTAGGTTAAGGTTAAGGTTAGGTTATGGTGAAGGTTAAGGTTAAGATAAAGTTAAGGTTAAGGTTAGGGGTTTGGTCAAGGTTAGGGTTAGGTTATAGTTAAGGTCAAGGTTAAGGCTAGGTTATAGTGAAGGTAAAGGTTAAGATAAGGCTAAGGTTAGGGTTAATGTTGAGGGTCTGGTCAAGGTTAGGGTTAGGTTATAGTTAAGGTTACGGGTTTGGTCAGGTTAAGGTTAAGGTTAAGGGTAAGGTTAGGCTAAGGGTAAAGTTAAGGTTAAGGGTAAAGTCAAGGGCTTAGTCATGTTAAGTTTAAGGTTAAGGGTAAAGTTAAGGTTAAGGTTAGGTTAAGGTTAAGGTTAAGGTTAAGGGTTTGGGAAGGTTAAGGTCAAGGTCAATGTTAAGTTAAGGTTAAGGTTGGGATAAGGTTAAGGTTAGGTTAAGGTTAAGGTTAAGGTTAGGTTAAGGTTAAGGTTAATGTTAAGGGTTTGGTCAAGGTTAGGGTTAAGGTTAAGGTTAAGGATAAGTTAAGGTTAAGGGTAAGATAAGGTTAAGGTTACAGTTAAGGTTAAGGTTAGGTTAAGGGTAAAGTAAAATTTAAGGTTAGATTAACGTTAGGTTAAGGTTAAAGTTAAGGTTACAGTTAAGTTTTGGTCAAAGTTAGGGTTAGGTTATAGTTAAGGTTAAGATAAGGTTAAGGTTAAGGTTAAGGTTAAGCTTAGGTTAAGTTAAGGTTAAGGTTAAGGTTTGATCAAGGTTAGGGGAGGGTTAAGGATTATGGTCAAGGTTATGTGTTAGATTAGGGGAAGGTTAAGGTTAATATTAGGTTAAGGATTATGGTCAAGGTTAAGGGTTAAGTTTAAGGTTAAGGTTATGGTTATGGGAAGGTTAATGTTAAGGTTAAGGATAATTTAAGGTTAATGTTAAGGTTTGGTTAATGTTAGGGTTAGGTTATAGTTAAATTTAAGATTAAGGTTAAGGTTAAGGTTAAGTTAAGGGCAAGGTTAAGGTTAAGTTAAGGGTAAAGTTAAGGTTAAGGTCAAGTTTAAGGTTAAGGTAAAGGTTAATATTAAACTAAAGGTTAAGGTGAAGGTTATGGTTAAGGTTAAGGTTAAGGTTAGGTAAAGGTTAATGTTAAGGGTAGGTTATAGTGAAGGTTAAGGTTAAGACCCATAACATTAAACCTTAACCTTAACCTTAACCTAACCTTACCCTTACCCTTAACCTTCACCCTTAACGTTAACCTAAACCTAACCTTGACCAAACCCTTAACCTTAACCTTAACCTGACTAAACCGTTAACCTTGACCCAATGTAACCTTAACCTTACCTTAACCCAACTTAACCTTGAGCTAACCGTAACCTTAACCTTACCTTAACCTAACCTAATCATAACCTTAACCTTAACCATAACCTTGACCTTAACCTTAAATTTACCTTTAACCTTCACCCATAACTTTAACCTAACCCTAACCTTGACCATACCCTTAACCTAGCTAAACTCTTAACCTTGACCTAACCGTAACCTTAACCTAAATTAACCTTGACCTAGCTATAAACTTAACCTTACCTTAACCAAACTTGACCCTGACCTTAACCTTATCTTACCCTTAACCTTACCCTTAACCTAACATTATCCTTAACTATAACCTAACCCTAACCTTGACCAAACCCTTAACCTTAACCTTAACCTTAAGTTTACCCTTAACCTTACCTTAACCATAACCTTATCTTAACCTTACCTTAACCATAAAATTAGGTTAAGATTAGGTTAAGGGTAAATTTAAGGTTAAGGTTAAGGGTTTGGTCAAGGTTAGGGTTAGGTTATAGTTAAGGTTAAGGTTAGGGGAAGTTTAAGGTTAAGGTTAAATTTAAGGTTACGGGTCTTAACCTTAACCTTCACTATAACCTAACCTTAACCTTGAACTTAACTATAACCTAACCCTAACCTTGACCAAACCTATAACCTTAACCTTAACTTTACCCTTAACCTAATCTTAACATTAACCTAACCTTAACCTTGACCAAACCTTTAACATTAACCTTAACCTTAACCATAACCTTGACTTTAGGCTTAACCTAACCTTAACCTTAACCATTAACCTAACCTTAACCTTAACCTTACCCTTAACCTTAACGCAACCCTAACCTTGACCAAACCCTTTGGTTAAGGTTAGGGTTAGGTTATAGTTAAGGTTAAGGTTAGGTTAAGGTTAAGGTTAAGGTTATGGTTATGGGAAGGTTAATGTTAAGGTTAAGGTTAAGGTTTGGTTAATGTTAGGGTTAGGTTATAGTTAAGGTTAAGGTTAGGTTAAGGGTAAGATAAGGTTAAGCTTAAGCTTAAGGTTAATTTAAGGGTAAAGTCAAGGTTAAGGTTAAGGTTAAGGTGAAGGTCAAGTTGAAGGTGAAGGTGAAGGTGAAGGTTAAGGTTAAGGTTAAGGGTTTGGTCAAGGTTAGGGTTAGGTTATAGTTAAGGTTAAGGTTAGGTTAAGGGTAAGATAAGGTTAAGGTTAAGGTTAAGGTGAAGGTTAAGATAAGGGTAAAGTCAAGCTTAAGGTTAAGGTTGAGGTTAAGGTTAAGGTTAGGTTAAAGTAAGGTTAATGTTAAGGTTAAGGTCAATGTGAAGGTCAAGGTCAAGGTTAGGTTAAGGTTAAGGTTAAGGTTAGGGTAAGGTTAAAGTTTCAGGTTAAGGTTAAGGTTAGGGTAAGGTTAACCTTCTCTTAACCTTAACCTAACCTTAACCTTAACTTTACCCTTAACCTAACCTTAACCTTAACTATAACATAACCCTAATCTTGACCAAACCCTTAACCTTAACCTTATCCTTATCCTTAACATTAACCTTAACCTTAACCTTAACCTTACCCTAACCTTAACCTTAGATTTACCCTTAACCTAACATTAACCTTAACCTTAACCTTACCCTTAGCCTTAGCCATAACCTTAAGTTTAACCTTAACCTTCCCATAACCTTAACCTTAGCCTTAATGATAACGTAACCTTAACCTTAACCTTAACCTAACCTAAAACTTAACTTAACCTTAACCTTAACCTGATTAAACCTCAAACCTTAACCTTACCCTTAACCTTCACCCTTAACCTAATATTAACCTTAACCTAACCTTAACCTTGAATTTACCATTAACCCTAACCTTGACCAAACCCTTAACCTTAACCCTAACCTTATCTTACGCTTATCCTTAACCTGACCAAAACCTTAAGGTTACGGGTTTATTTAGGTTAAGGTTAAGGGTGAGGTTAAGGTTAAGGTTAAGGGTTTGGTTAAGGTTAGGTGTAGGTTATAGTTAAGGTCAAGGTAAGGTTAAGGTTAAGGTTACAAGTTTAGTCAGGTTAAGGTTATAGTTAAGGTCAAGGTTAAGGTGAGGTTAAGGTTAAGGTTAAGGTTACGTTAAGGGTAAAATCAAGGTTAAGCTTAGGTTAATGTTAAGGTAAGATTAAGGTTAAGGTTAGGTTAATGGTAAAGTTAAGGTTAGGGCTAGGTTAAGGTTAAGGATAAGGTTAGGTTAAGGGTAAAGTTAATGTTAGGGTTAGGTTAAGTTTAAGATTAAGGTTATGGTTAGGCTAAGGTTAAGGTTAAGGTTAGGGTTAAGGTTAAGGTCAGGTTAAGGTTACGGTTAGGTTAATGTTAAGATTAGGTTAAGGTTAAGGTTAAGGTGAATGTTAAGGGTTTGGTCAAGGAGGTCAGTGTTATGGTGAAGGTTAAAGTTATGGTTAAGGTTAGGGTTAGGTAAAGGTTAAGATAAGGATAAGGTTATGGTTAAGGTTAGGTTATGGTTAAGGTTAAGGTTAACGTTAAGGTTAACATTAAGGTTAGGGTTAAGGTTAGCGTTAGGTTAAGGTTAAGATAAGGATAAGGTTAAGGTTAAGGTTTGGGGTAAGGTTAAGGGAAGGTTAAGGTTAAGGTTATGGTTAGGGTAAGTTTAGGGTTAGGTTATAGTTAAGGTTAAGGTTAAGATTAAGGCTATGGGAAGGTTAAGGTTAAGGTTAAGGTTAAGCATGAAGGTTAAGGGTAATGTTAGGTTAAGGTTAAGTTAGGTTAAGGGTTTGTTCAAGGTTAAGGTTAGGTTATAGTGAAGGTTAATTTTAAGATAGGGTAAGGTTAAGGTTAGGGTTAAGTTATAGTTAAGGTTATGGTTAGGGTAAGGTTAGGGTTAGGCTATAGTTAAGGTTAAGATTAATGTTAAGGTCAAGGTTAAGGATACGTTAGGTTAAGGTAAGGTTAAGGTTAGGTTAAGGTTAAGGTCAAGGTTAGGTTAAGGGTTAAGTGAAGGTTAAGGGTTAAGGTTAAGGTTAAGGGTTTTGTTAAGGTTAGGTTAAGGTTAATGTTAAGATTAAGGTAAGGTTAATGTTAGGTTAAGGCTAACCTTGATCTTGACCTTAACCTTAACTATAACCTAATGCTAACCTTGACCAAACCCTTAACCTTAACCTTAACCTTAACCAAACCCTTAACCTTAACCTTAGCCTTAACCTTAACCCTTAACCTTAACCTAACCTAACCTTAACCTTAACCTTAACCTAACCTTAAGCTTAAGCTTAACCTTGTCTTAACCTTAACCTAACCTTAACCTTGACCTTAACATAACCTTAAGGTTATAAATAAATTTAAGGTTAAAGTCAAGGTTAAGGTTAAGGTTAAGGGTTTGGTCAAGGTTAGGGTTAGGTTATAGTGAAGGTTAAGGTTAAGTTAAGGGTAAATTCAAGTTAGGTTAAGGGTAAAGATAAGGTTAAGGTTAAGGTTTGGTCAAGGTCAGGGTTAGGTTATAGTTAAGGTTAAGATAAGGTTAAGGTTAGGCTAAGGTTAAGGTTAAGGTTAGGGTTACGGTTAAGGTTAGGTTAAGGCTACGGTTAGGTTAATGTTAAGATTAGGTTAAGGTTAAGGTTAAGGTTAATGTTAAGGGTTTGGTCAAGGAGGTCATGGTTATGGTTAAGGTTAGGGTTAGGTAAAGGTTAAGATAAGGATAAGGTTAATGTTAAGGTTAGGTTATGGTTAAGGTTAAGGTTAACGTTAAGGTTAAGATTAAGGTTAGGGTTAATGTTAGCGTTAGGTTAAGGTTAAGATAAGGATAAGGCTAAGGTTAAGGTTTGGGGTAAGGTTAAGGTTATGGTTAGGGTAAGTTTAGGGTTAGGTTATAGTTAAGGTTAAGGTTAAGGTTAAGGCTATGGGAAGGTTAAGGTTAAGGTTAAGCATGAAGGTTAAGGGTAATGTTAGGCTAAGGTTAAGTTAGGTTAAGGGTTTGTTCAAGGTTAAGGTTAGGTTATAGTGAAGGTTAAGGTTATGATAGAGTAAGGTTAAGGTTAGGGCTAGGTTATAGTTAAGGTCATGGTTAGGTTATGGTTAGGGTTAGGTTATAGTTAAGGTTAAGGTTAATGTTAAGGTCAAGGTTAAGGATACGTTAGGTTAAGGTAAGGTTAAGGTTAGGTTAAGGGTTAAGTGAAGGTCAAGGGTTAAGGTTAAGGTTAAGGTTAAGGTTAAGGGTTTCGTTAAGGTTAGGTTAATGTTAATGTTAAGGTTAAGGTAAGGTTAAGGTTAGGTTAATGTTAACCTTGACCTTGACCTTTACCTTAACTATAACCTAACGCTAACCTTGACCAAACCCTTAACCTTAACCTTAACCTTAACCTAACCTTAACCAAACCCTTTACCTTAACCTTAACCTTAACATTAGCCTTAACCTTAACCCTTAACCTTAACCTAACCTAACCTTAACCTTAACCTTAACCTAACCTTAACCTTAACCTTAAACTTATCTTAACCTTAACCTAACCTTAACCTTGACCTTAACATAACCTTAAGGTTATAAATAAATTTAAGGTTAGAAGTCAGTTAAGGTTTTGTTAAGGGTTTGGTCAAGGTTAGGGTTAGGTTATAGTGAAGGTTAAAGGTTAAGTTAGGGTAAAGTCAAGGTTAGGTTAAGGGTAAAAGATAAGGTTAAGGTTAAGGTTTAGTCGAAGAGGTTGAGTTATAGGTTATAGTTAAGGTTAGATAAGGTTAGGTTATAGTTAAGGTTAAGATAAGGTTAAGGTTAGGTTAAGGTTAAGATTAGGTTAAGGGGAAAGTTAAGGTTAAGGTTAGGGTAAGGTTAGGGTAAGGTTAGGTTAAAGTTAAGGTTAAGGTTAGTGTTAATGTTAAGGGTAAGGTTAAGGTTAAGGTTAAGGTCAAGGTTAAGGCTAAGTAAAGGTTAAGGTTAATTTTAATGTTAAGGGTTTGGTCAAGGTTAGGGTTAGGTTATAGTTGTTACACAACATTTTGTTACCGTCCCTGCAATCCCTCATCCTGTACATTGGAGGACTATTTCCATGACCTGTGAATGGTAAAATGTCCTAAAACACCTTCATGGCATCCTCTTGCATAAGGAAAAACATTCTCCTGGAGAACATTTCCTCTAAAAAACCCTAAAAATAGATTATTTAGCCTTGGCACGACTAGCCAATTCATCCTTCATGCCAAAGAGGGAAATCCACACTAGAGGGTGCGCCAACTGGTGCTTTGTCCCTATGTTTCACTCGCGCTAAGCTTATTAAGGGATTTTTTTTAAAAATAAATGGCGGAAGTTTGATTCTAACAAACCCCAGAATGAATCATCAAAAGAATTTGAGTGGTTTGGCTCCGAATCTCCATGTATAGGAAGTGGTTTTCCACCTCTCATGGAACCTTCGTAAGAGATAGGACCTATCCCATGATTATAGGGATCCAAAATTCCCTTCCTCTATATATAAAAGCTTGCCCTCTCTATTTGATAGCTAGATGAACTGGTAAGAAGGAAACTATAGCCGGGAAACTATTGAGAGCAGAGCCGAAGAGAACCCCATAAGAGAGATCTTTGTCCAGATTCCTGACAGGATATGTTGAGACACACTTCACTGGAAGCCATGCCGAAGGAATATCATAGCGTCAGAGCACTTGGTTGTAATCTCCCTTTCGTAATTTATAATATAAGTGACTCTAATTTTGGTTCCATTCCTGTTTTTACTCTTTCATGTGATGCAATGAATTATATCCTCTCTAACTGACATATGGTTACATGCTTTAAGTATTACGTTGTATGTCGTCATTTCTATGCGTGTGTACAGGTGTCCGGACGTGACGAATGAAAGGATTGTGATCTGTCAAGCTAGGGATGAGGAGCACCGATTATTCATCGACAACAACAACGTGGGATTTGAGGTAGGCTACTTATCATGGTCGTTGTCTTTCTTGTAACTAGGAACCAACGTCATTGCATGATTCGATTGTTGCTAGACCCAATCTAGGGCTAGTGGGATTGCCTCTGTCCGCAGAGGGGATTTACCTCCTAAAAAATTTGGCAACTCCACTAGGGATTTAGTGGGAGTTATTCCTTCCTCCTTTGGGTTCTTTCTTGGATTTTGATTCATTTATTTGTGTTTCTAGTTCACCTTCCTTGGTGTTAAACCCTTGTTCAACCCCCAGAAGACTAGATATAGTCTCTTTTGGTCCTTTTTCTTTATTTTTCTAGTTTAAACTCGATTGGCGTGTTTTTTATCCTTACAGTCATGCCAGCTGGCGCTAGTTGCTAGTTAGGCCCCCACGCCAATGCCCTTTTGGCACAGATTACAACCAAACAGGTGCACCAACACTGCTTGGTGCTAGGGTTTTCTTTCTTTTGGGCTCTCTGAGTTTGAGTTTTGGTCCTAGTGTCATTTTTCTTATTGATTGAGTGCCTTGAAGTTATTTTTTACTATGTTTGGCCCTTGTCATCCAATTTTTTTCCCTTTACTATCAGTTTTTCATTCTAGCCCTAGGGCTTCTAGGTGCTTTAGTGTGCTGAGTCTCCCGTGGGAGTTTTGGGTCTTTACTTGCCTGATCAATTTTTTTTTTGCTTCTCTTCATTCGTCTTGTTCCATCTCATTGAATCATTGCATTAATTGAGTTATTGTCCTTTCTTTCGTTCGATTTCGCTTTATGTTACTCCAAGCCTAGATTACACGGTTTGTTTGAGTCTCTTTCGAGATTCTTACTTGCTTTGAGGGATTTTGTCATCAATTTGAGTGTTGATCATATGCATTTGAATTGAGTGAACTTGTTTGCTTCATCTCTCTCTTTGTCATTGCTCGAATTGGTGTTTTCATTAGTTTTTCATTCATTTAGTGCATTTGCTCCAATATATTGAAAAATACAAAAACAAATCTTTTGCGTTTTGATTGGCTTAATGAAAATTGAAAGCTATTTCACATTGCTCATGTTATATAACTCTAGAAAGAAGTTTTATAATTTCATTAGCTTGCATTGGAAACAATAGTGGATGTTTTTGTGCGTTCGTTTTGTTGTCATTTGAAAGCTCTCAACCCTCCCGTAGATAGCTCTTCATTCAACAAAATGACGTTTTGTGGCATGTAGATTGCATTTAGAGGTTTTATGAGATCTGAATTTTGATAGGGCCTTGAAACTGAAACGTAAATTGAAGATCAAATTTAAAATTTACTGAATTAACCTAAGGCAACATTGGAACTGTTAACCACCTATAAAGTTTTGTTATATCAAAAGGTGGCTAAATCATTTTTTGAGTCTTCAAGAAACAAGTTTTATTGCTAAAAATGTTATCTCTTGAAGACTCATGAAGACATCATGCCCTTTTTTTAACATTCATTGCTATTTCCCTTTCAAAATGTTGAAAATATGTTATTTTTATAGAGAAAAGACTACTGCAAAATCCCATTTTTCCCCTCCTCCACTCAAAACTAACCTTCATTTTATTCCTTTTTTCCCCCATCAAATTCCTCTATTTTTCATGATTTCCCATTTTCCCTTCATGAAAATCCTTTTACAAATTTTAAAACTCATTTTTAAAACTTTACCGAAACCCCCAAATCCATCAAAAACTTTGAAAAATTTCATCAAAAATAAGTGTTTTGACTATAGGCTTAAGCCCATTTGGGCTAAGTCCTAAACCACTTCCCCACATATGCCCTGGTGCTAGAACCAAGTGCTAAACCCTTTCGGCGCTTATCGCATCGGAAGCAAATGAAGAATGCAAGTCTTTTTGGCCTTTATAAAACTTCCGATGCGATTAGCCCTCTTACGATGTAAACTCCTGATTCCTTGTTTTATTTGAAAAACCATGAGTTTAAGACCAAAAGCGCGTCTCACATTGGAAAATTTTTATGTGCGCAAGTATTTTTCTCATATTAAAGTCTCCGATCCGATGAGCCCCTTTTGTTTATAAGTCCCGATCCCATTGCCACTTCATATAACCCTTGGGCCTGCAATCAGGTCCTAAATTTTGTAAATAAACCCATATCCGATGTATTTTTCCTTTGAAAATAATAAAAACCCCCTTTTTCCTAAGTTTTGAACTAAACACACCGGTGCAATCATTTTATTAATAAACATTGTTGATCTTAAAACTCGATCAACGATCCGCGCGTTGTCACATCGGAGAAATTGAAATGGGTAGATTGAGAAGCCCATCTCCTCACCCTGATTCCCATTGGCCCTTATACATATAAGCCCTGGGCCTTTTCTTGTTCATATGAATCAATGGCCCCGTAGTCAGGCACCAAGCCTTTTATATAACGCGCCCTCGAAGCCAAAAACTTTGTATTTCATTAATTTTTGGTTTTCATATGTTTTAAAGGGTTTCCGTTGGTTAAATATTTGAGATAATATCCACCGTCGATATGAAGTGATCAGAAGGATTGCACAATATCGCATCGGGAATATTCATTGGTGCATTTTAATATTTTATTTCTCCCTCTTCGATTGGAAATACCCCGATGAATTCTCTTCCATCGATCTGATCTACAGATCGACGACCCACAACCAATTGCATTGGTGACATTCAAGTCCTCTCCCCACCAATCGCATGCCTCCAATTACATCTGGGTTGTCCACGTGTCTAGATTGGACGGTCCAGATTGCATCTCCCGACTTTGGTTAAGTTCATGTGCCCGCTTCATAATGTTTTAAGCCAAATCCGGGCCGTTGATCTCTGCAGATCAACGGTCCTTATTCACCCTTTCTCCGCCTCGTTTATTTTTTCCATTTATCCGAGATATGATCCTAAACATTGATCTTGCACATCCAACGACTCATATTAACCTCGACAGGCCTGACCCCTATGGGTCCTACCTCCCTCCAGATCTGATCTCCACCGTCGATCCCTTGATCAGATGGTCCATAATCAAACCACCCTGCCTTTTTATCCACTGTGCATCTGGTCTATATCATGCTCACTCCTCACCTTTAGATATGAGACCCTAGATCCAACGGTTGATGTGTGTTTTCGCATAACTTCAAGCGTGAAGTTTATTTTCCCAATGGCTACATGATATAAGTTGTTTTCAAAAGCCACATGTTGACCTCTGACGCATATCACGTCCAAAAAGCTAATACCGCTTTCTAGCCCTTCTGCCACGCGAAACTCGTGTTTTTCCCTCCCAAAACCACTTTCCTCATTTTCTATTATATTTTATCGCGTGTGCCTCCCACCGTTGATCTCTACAGATAAATAGTTTAGATCTAATCTCTCATTACACCATCGCCCTCCGCCTTTTCCAAAGGGGCTTCTCAAAAGCGATCTCCACCATTGATCTCATTGAGCTGATCTAATCTGACGACCCACGATCACCCAGGAAACCTCAAATTTCCTCAATGCATTTCCCCCCCGCCAAAGGTTTTAAACCTTTTTCCTTTGCACTTTCTCCCATTTCATTATAAATCGGCCTTTCCACATTATGTTTCCTCAGTTGCTCCCACCCGTCGATCTCTGCAAGACTGACGGATCTAACTTGATTTTCACCACCATTTCTTCCAAACTGCCTCCATTTGACTTTTGCGCACAATCTCCATCGTTGGATGCTGGCATCCAACGACCACACTCCAGAACTAAGCCTCCTAAGAATTTTTTCCCTAATACGTAGGATTTTCTAATTTTTATTGTATTATGCAGGATTTAAAAGGTTTTCAAATGTTTTAAAAGAAATAAAAGTCGAGGACGACGATCCTCCAGGCTTTGTTTATTAAGGAGTATATGTTCAGAGGGTTCAACGCCACATTTTATCAGTGCCTCATGAGCACTTATAAAAATTATAAAGCCCTGTGGCACCTGCACATCAACACGACACACAAAATTAAAACAAATCAAATAGTATCAGTGTTGAAGACCTAACCACAACAGAGTTGAAGATTATTTTCACAATTTTAGTGGATTACGACTAAGATTGATTGTCAAAAGCCTAATCCATTAAAAAAAACACAATTAAAGGCAAATAAAAGATATTTATCAGGCAGAGGATACCTCCACTGCCACATCAGAGGCTAATTGATTCCTCTCAGCTACCATATTGCCACTTGTGGCCTCACAGCATTTAATAGAGGTCGAGTAATGACCAGAACAGAGGATATTTGCCTCAGGACAGCCGAACAGTTAATTCATCCAAAGAATTTATTGCAAAATATCTGTTGAGTTACTACAGAGATGACACGGGGCCTCAATGTCAATAAAAGCATCCCACCAAGCTTAAATATTTAATGTAAAGGAAAATATTTGTAAACTTCTCCATTGAGCCCCTCAAAGGCCGAGAAGCATTAACTGTATTAATTGAACCCTTAGATATTTTCTCTTTCGACCTCCTCATCCTTCTATAAAATCTTATTAAGGAGTTCATTGTAAACATTGGTTGATCACTAGTTTTAATACTGAAACTCTATGAAATAATACATAGTATATAGAAGTTGAAGAATAAATTGAGGTCTTGGAAGCCTTGATGATGTTTTTGCATGCTTGTTCTTGAGAAGGCTCTATCATTGGATCCATGAGCTTAGCTGTTGGCGAAGTATTCTGAACTGTTTAATGTTTTCCCCTGTTTTAATTTTGTTCCATAAATTCTTACTACAGTAGGATGAAAGTTTGAGGCTAAGAAATGACTCTTGGAAGCACCTTAGACCTGTTTATCCTTCATTGTTTTATGTTTTCTTCTGATGAGGTATTTTAGAGTCTTTAATATCTCTCTTTATTCCTCTTGTTTATTTCTCTAATATTTGGAATAGTTGGTTTTAGCATGATTTATGGTTCTCCCTGCTTGTATGCTGCCACTTAAAGGTTGTTATTGAAGTCTCCCTTTGAAGTATCTTTTTTTACAATGAGCCAAGGAGGTCTATTCTGATCATTCCCCTTGTCCTTGCTTGAACAGTTGGTTTAAAGGTCTTTATAGTTGTGATCATATATGTATTTAGGTGTTCCCTCTTCTGTGACCATAATTATCAATGAATCTTTTATGTTTTTTAAGTCATTTGAAAAAAAATATTTGAGGAAATAGAGCGTTCCCCGAATCTTAGATTTCATTTTAAAATTTGTTTTGAAGTCATTATTTGCTTAAAGTGTGATTTTTAGAATTCATGGTTAGCCTTGTCTATCAAATAACTCTTTATTGTTCAAGTTGTGCTTTCAAATTCCCTTTGTTGAGAATTAAACTTCTTTTTTCCAAATCATTGATGTCTATCTCATTCCGAAACCAAAGGATCCTGTGGCCAAGTTAGATTTTCCCTTTGATATCCCATATCCATTGATAAGTTTTTTATAACCTCTTTTTGACTCCATTTCCCAATGAAACTAACATTTCCCCTTTCTATCTATCTTTCCTAGACCTTTTATGTTCTGCTATATCAATCCAACCAAACAAACCAACAAACACTTGCACTTAATAACTAGTCTAAAACCAATACCCAAATCACACAAGATAAACCTTTGCAAAAAAAATAATAATTTGAGAGATCCCTCTCTGAGAGTATGAGGACTAGATCCTGTAACTCTAAAGATTGGTTCTGATGTTTCCTTGTCTTTTGATTTTCCAAACTATCAAAACACGGGGGACCAACATAATGGTTATCACGGTGGGACCCTGAGGAAAATCTTTAAAACAAAACACTCCTTGTCTAGTATAACATAAGTAGCCTCCTTCAAGCACTACCTAACAAAAATGGTATTCATGATAGGACTTAATTGAGTTAGTGACAAAATAAGTAACCCTTAGGATTCCCGTAAGACCTTATCAAACCTTGAACGAACCAGTACCAAACCATAAGAGTGAACTCTATAGGTTCTTGACACCTTAGCTAAGTGTTAAAATCAGATTTAGGACACTCTCTTAACCCATAGGTTTAAAAAACCAGAAAAAATTTCAGTTTGCCTTCATAATAAACATGGTGGTCGAACCATCCAATGTTTTACCTTCATAGAAGCTAAATAGTTTCCACCTGGCGACTCCACTAGCCCCAGTGGGCCTATTTCTCATCTAGGTCCCCAGATCTCTTCAAGACTGTGTTAACCAGCCTTGAAGAAGTTTAGAAGCCTAGTCCCATACTAGATAAGACACCGTGAGAGGTAAAACTCCCAAAATAGTCCCTAAAACCTTAACCTCTCTCATTTTTGAAAAATAGTCTGGCTTCACATAGGATCAACACTAGATCCCATCCGAACCCAAATCCTCCTTTAATCGTTGACAATCCAGAGAAAATTCTATGGCAGACTTCTAAGTCTAGACAATCAGCTGCTAATAGGAGCCTCTTAAGAACAAAGTCTGTCCCTGAAAACCTTGTTGTCTTAGAGGATTCACACTTTGATTTACATCGTACAAAGAAAATATTTATAACTAGATCTCAAAGTGATTTAAACCAAACTGATATTGACATTGCAGATGTACAACAAAACTTCAGTAGAGAAGCCTCACCTTCCACTCCTCCTGATTCCCAATTTTTTCATCACTTTAGCCTTTTCCATAGCAAGTCTGCTCAAAATCAGTTTGCTGGCCCAAGTGTTTCTTCCACTCCAATCCATACTACCACTGTGCAAACTCCTATTCATCCCACTTTCACACTTGTAAATCCACCCTTATTTCCAGCCATGGCAACATGGTATGCCCCATTAGTGTTACCACAACCTCTAATTCCCTTAAGAAATGATTACCAATCCAAAATTCCTCATTTCACTGGAAAAGAGTCTACAACAGTTCAACATCATGTAGATAGGATGGAAGATGCATTTGATTACATGGAGATAGAAGAAGAAACCGTGAATATGAGGATCTTCGCCCAAAGTTTAGGAGGAGATGTAAAGAATTGGTTTAAGAAATTACCTCCTAACAACATCAATTATCTCCCTGCTTTGCATCAAACATTCATCAACAAATGGGAACTCAAAAAGAATCCTCTCCAAATACTGGTAGAATATAGTAGCCTCAAGAGAAATCAAGGGGAGAGTGTTCATGACTACTCCACTCGGTTCAATAGCGTTTACAATGCTCTTCCACCTCACATGAAACCTCCCCAAGGTATGGCCTTAGTAAGGTACCCCAATGTATTTGATGCTGAAATGGTTTATCAGTTGAGGGAGAGAGATTAATTAACCTTAGAAGACATGCAGAAAGGAGCTGTGAGCATAGAAGTAAACATAATTGAGAAAAGAAATAGTTTGAGATCAGAGAAGAGGGTAACATATAAATATGACATGGTACCCTCAACCTCAACTTCTGACACAAAAATTGACAACCCAGTGAAGGTGATGGAGAGGATGCTTGAAAAGATCAACTTAAATGATAGAGTGCCACTGAGAGAACCTCAAAACAACCAGAACAGAAATAGAAATTAGAATTATAGAAGAGAAAAAAATCAAGATAAGAAAAAATAAAGTGACCAACAGGTTAGACCTCCCTTCCAAAAAAACTATGTGGACCAATATGAGGAAGATAGAGAGATGGAAAGGGTGGGAGAAGCTCATGTAAACTTGATTGGATCAGATAGTGGGGATGATGTTTTCCTCACTGAGGAAAAACAAGGTTTCTTTTCCGATCAAAATACAAACACCTATGAAGATTCTGATGATTATAGATTGGGGTTTGAAAATGCAATCATGGAGGTACACAAACAGTACGATCTTAGGAGTAAAGGGAACGTAGATAATTCAAAAGATAATAACACTAGCACTGCTATCAAGAAAAATGCAGAAATTCAGCCTAAGAAGGCAACAAACAAACCCATCATTTTGGCTAAAAAACTATATTTAAACAAAGAGAAAAATAGGCAGCCAAATGTTGAACAGAGTACCCCTAGCACTTTAGCTAGTGGTCCTAACAAAACTATCCCAATTACCAGTCCAAACAAAGTTCAGTAAATCAAAACTGTTGAAAGGAATTTGGTTTAAAAAAAATATGTAAATATGAACAAGTCAATTGTTCCTTTCAGCCTTGAGGGAGAGATTTCCAAGATAAAAATTACCATCCCCCTAGTTTAACTAGTAACCCAAGAAGTGTACAAAAACCAAGTTTTAAAATCTTTGAACCTAGGAAGTGATACTGACACCTTAAACTTGACAGATGACAAGCCTAGGTTGTTGTTTGGTCCAGAAGTTGAAGGAAAATACCAAGAAGAGGTTGTTCCTCCCTTATATGTTAGTTTGAACATACATGAGAAAAATTTACATAATGCCATGCTAGATTCTGGAGCTTCACACAATTTGATGCCCAATGTAGTAATGGAAATCTTAGGCTTAGAAATTACTAAACCATACAAATATTTGTATTCCTTTGACTCAAGCAGAGTCAAATGTTTGGGTTTAATCAAATATTTATGTGTTAACTTAGCTCAAATCCCTACTAAGAGTCTAGTAATGGAAATAGTTGTAGTGAACATTCCCCCTAAGTATGACATGTTTTTATCAAGATCATGGGGAGCCAAACTTCAGGGAAGCCTTCAAATGGACATGTATTATTCCACCATCCCTGTTTTTAACCAAAACAAAAGACTATACAGTGAATCTCACATGAAGTACATGGTGAGAAACATAGATAAACCAAACAACTCTCCAATATATTCTATTCAATCAAGTTTAGATTCCTTTATATTGTACAATGAAGATGACATTACTCAACAAGAAAAGGAAAACATAGACCCAAACAGTTTACCAGAAAAATCAGAACTTCCCTCAAATCAGATACAAAACATTGGCAATCAACAACAACAAGAAAATGAAAATGAGGCAAATATACTTTGGACAATAAAATTTGATGGATCCTGTAATAAAACAAGTGCAAGGGCAGGCGTTTGGATTCAAAATACGAATCAGATTTTTTCATATAAACTAGATTTCCCATGCACTAACAATATTGTTGAGTATGAAGCACTTCTTCTAGGCTTACAATTGCTTAAACAATTATAAGCCCAAAAGATATCAATATTAGGAGATTTTGAACTTATCATAAGAAAAATAAAAGGAGAATACTTAGCTAAAAATCCAAGGCTTAGGGAATATCGGAACGCTACCCTTGATTTATTGAAAACCTTTGAAAAGTATGAACTTATTTTCATTCCTAGAGCATTAAATCATCTAGCAAATGAAATTTCTTTCAATGCCAGAAACTACCAAATACTTGAGATAAATGAACAGCTTAGCGTAAAGGTAAAACACAGGCTTGCAATGCCTGATAACGAAGATCACTGGCAAGTATTTGATTCTGATAAACACATAGATGATTTCTTAAAATCAGAAAATGATTTCGACATACCAATATCAGAAACCCGCCATAAAGAAAACTGTTTGTATATTGAACAAATCCCAGAAGTTGAAATGACATATTCTGCTGATATAAATCATTGTGAGAATCCTTTTGAAGAAGAGTTAATTGACAACACAGACCAAGAAGACTTGGAAATTTTACAATGTAAGAACGATACAATTCCAAGAGTTCTCACACCTTTAGAACACATTTTCGACTTTAACGATGTAGACAAATAACCGAGAATGGAGCCTGTGGAAACAAATGTAGAAGAACATAACATAGGCAACGCAGCAGAACCCAAGATGATTAAACTATCTAGCACTCTCCCAGCTCACATAAAATTGTAATACATGGAGCTGTTCAAAGATTTTAAAGATGTTTTTTCTTGGAGGTACAAAGACCTGAAATCACATGATACCAGCATCATTTAGCACAAAAACCCTCTCAAAGAAAATCAAAATCCTTTCAAACAAAATCTAAGAAGAATAAAACCTATTTTACTACCTTTAGTTAAAGCAGAAATAAAAAAGATGCATGATGCTGGGATCATAGTACCAATTAGATATTCAGAATGGGTATCAAACTTAGTTTCTGTTAGAAAGAAGACATGGGAGATCAGGCTCTGTATTGACTTCAGAAATTTAAATAGAGCCTCTCTAAAAGATAACTACCCCTTACCCAAGATGGAACATATAATTCAAAGGGTAGTTGGGTAAAAAATAATATCACTCTTAGATGGGTTCTCGAGTTACAACCAGGTGTTAGTGCTCCCAAGTGATCAAATCAAAACTGCTTTTACCACACCTTGGGGCACCTTTATGTATGTAAAAATGACTTTCAGATTGATGAATGTAGGGGCCACCTTCCAAAGGGCCATGGACATAGCCTTCTCTAAAGATATTGGCTATTTCATAATCATTTACCTTGATGACATAACCGTTTTCTCAAAAACTGATAAAGAACATTTGATTCACTTGAGAAAGTTTTTTTAGAAGTGTAGGAAATTTGGCTTATATTTGAATCCCAAGAAGACCCTCTTTGGTCTCCAAGAAGGTAAAATTCTTGGCCATATAATTTTAGAAGAGGGAATCAAAATAGACCCCACAAGGATAGAGGGCATATTACAGATCAACCATTTAAGAAGCCTCAAAGAATTGCAATCTTTCATCGGAAAGATTAATTTTTTGAGGAGGTTTAACCCCAACCTTGCTGAGCTATTAAAAAACATTACAAACATTCTTAAGAAAGATGTAGGTGTAAAATGGACTTTACCAACTAAACAATCATTCGAACTAATCAAACAAGATCTTACTCAAACACCAGTCTTGATTAGTCCAGATTTCACCAAAGACTTTTATATCTTTTCTTTTGCAGCTGAGCATACAATAGCTGCAGTTTTACTTCAAAATAATGACTTGGGGCAAGGACAATTGATATCCTTCTTTAGTAGGACCTTAAGAGATGCTCCTCTCAAATATAAAATCATGGAGAAGCAATCCTTAGCATTGGTGAAAGCATTAAAGGACTTTAGAGTCTATATTTTACACTCTCACATAATGGCTTTTGTTCCACATACTGTTGTCAAGGACATTCTAAGTCAAGACCCTGATGGTAAAAGGGGAAAATGGATTGCAACTATTCTTGAATATGACTTAGAAATCAGGCCCACCAAACTAATTAAAGGGCAAGGATTAGCAAAACTTGTGGTTGAGTCCAACTTCCAAGCACTATACATGAATATGGTAGATGTGTTGGAAGAAATAGAAGAATCTATTGCTCCTTTCATTGAAGAAACATTTCTGAATTCTCCTTGGCATGCTGACATTATTTATGTGCTTTTATCTTTGAATGCCCCTCCTTATTTTTCTAAAACTAAATATAGGTTTTTGAAACAAAAAGCTTTGAGTTATTGCATCTTAGATGGGGTATTATATTGGAAAAATGCTGTTGGAATTTCTCTTAAATGTTTACTTGAAGATGATGCAGGAAATATCATGCATGAGTTGCATGAAGGTGAATGAAGAGGACACCTCTACTAGAAGGCCACAACAAACAAAATTCTTAGATCTGGTCACTATTGGCTACCCTTTTCCCAGACACTCAGAAGTTAGTCATGTCTTGCCATAAGTGTCAAAATTTTGATGGCAAAATAAAACTCCTTCCCTTACCATTACATCCTATCAGATTTGAGGCACCTTTTCAACAATGGGGTTTAGACTTCATTGGGGAAATTCACCCATCTTCCTCAGCCTAACATAAGTGGATTCTCACGGCCACTGAATTATTTACCAAGTGGATAGAAGCTATACCCTCTAGAAATGCTAATGACTCTATCATTATCAAGTTCCATGAAACAAATATCCTATCCAGATTTGGTTGTCCCAGAAAAATCATAACATATAATGCTGTTGCTTTTAAATCTAAGAAAATGGTTGTTTTCTATTGCAAATACCATATAACCCTGGGCCATTCTACTGCCTATTATCCCCAAGGAAATGGATTAGTTGAATCTTCCAAAAAGAGCCTCATCAATATCATCAAAAATTTGTTGGAGCAGAATCAGAAATCATGGAACAGTAAGCTGGTTCATGCCTTATGGGATGATATGTCTCCCTATCAGCTGGTCTATGGCATGGATGCATTTTTCCCCACCTCATTAGGAGTTACAGTCATGAAACTCCTTCAAGAAGTATAGGTCGAAGAGAATTATATGTAGAGGAGGATCAACCAAACCATCAATTTATAGTAGACCAGAGAAGAAGTCTATGAAAGGACGCAGTTAGTCCAAGAAAATGTAAAGAAACTGTTTGATAAGAGGACTAAGGAAAACAATTTCTAGGTTGAAAATGGTGTTCTTCAATGGGATTCAAGAAGAGAAGAGAAGGGAAAACATGGAATGTTTGAGAACTTGTGGAAAGGCCCCTATGTTATTCATGCTGAGAGGGGTCACAATGCATTTTTCTTGAAAGAATTGAATGGAGAAGATTTGTATGGAGGTCCTGTTAATGGCAGGATGCTAAAGCATTAATTCTGCCAGGAGTCATGAGTTTTCAAAGCATTTTATTTTTCATTGTAAATATTATAGCTTGAACATTTCATTCAAGGTTAGGAAAATAAAAATACAAAAACAATAAAAGAAAGAAAAGAGGGCAGATTGTAAAAACAATAAAGGTACAACCCCATACCCAAAAAGAGAAAAAAAAATCTGAAAGTGTGCAAGCTCAAATGCCACTCGGGAAAAACACACTTCTAGTTAGTCATACAGCTTAATCATGACTAATTAGTTTTAAATTGATTGCTGATAGGCTAGTAAATTTGATTTTCCAAACAACTTAATCTTGGCTTATCAGTAGGTAGATTAGGATAGAAATTAAAGGTTCAAACAAACTCAAAATATGAACCTAAGTTTCCAAACAAGAATGACTCCAATCTGTTTTAATTTTTGAGTCAAAACAAATGTAAAACTGGTTTTAATCAGCTCAAAATATGAACCAGAGAACAAGCAAATAACAACTCAAACAGAAGTAAAAACAGAGTTGAAAAAAGATGAAGGAAGTGCTTGAACTTTTAGACCTTAAGCCTTACATTTTGATTTAATTTTCTACAAAATAATATCCATGTGCAGCTTTTTTTTTAAGCCATAGATCAACAACAAGTTAGATGATTCAATCCTGACTTGTATACTTTTAAATTTCTGTTTTAGAAATTAGTAAATAAAATCTGTTAGACTGTTTAATCCTAATAGATTAGTAGATTAGGTAGAAAAGCATATGAACTGAACTGTTTAATCTGAGTTCATGGAGACATAAGAAGTAGAATTAGATTATTTTCTTGCTTTCAAAAGAATAAAATGTTGTAAGAGAGTTTTCCAATCCAAGTGCACTCTGAAAAGAAGAAAAAATGTTAGATCAGTAGGATTGGGTAGGTAAAAAACTTGTGTTGATGAAGTTCCATTGTTTTTCATGGCTACTAATATTTTTTAGAGAAAAAGAAGACCATCCAAAGGAACAAAAGACAGCCCAATGGATAAGGCACTGATCAGCCTCCAGAGAATGCAAGTCTGAAGTTCTTGATGCCTTCAGGAAGGCACCATCCCCAAGTGAAGCCATTGTTAGCCACCTATAAAATTTTGTTATATCAAAAGGTGGCTAAATCATTTTTTGAGTCTTCAAGAAACAAGTTTTATTGCTAAAAATGTTATCTCTTGAAGACTCATGAAGACATCATGCCCTTTGTTTCACCTTCATTGCTGTTTCCCTTTCGAAATGTTGAAAATCTGCTATTTTTATAGAGAAAAAACTGCTGCAAAATCCCATTTTTCCCCTCCTCCAGTCAAAACTAACCTTCATTTTATTCCCTTTTCCCCCCATCAAATCCCTCTATTTTTCATGATTTCCCTTTTTCCCTTCATGAAAATCCTTTTACAAAGTTTAAAACTCATTTTTAAAACTTTACCGAAACCGCCAAATCCATCAAAAACTTTGAAAATTTTCATCAAAAATAAGTGTTTTGACTATAGGCTTAAGCCCCTTTGGGCTAAGTCCTAAACCACTTCCCCACATATGCCCTGGTGTTAGAACCAAGTGCTAAACCCTTTCGGCGCTTATCGCATTGGAAGCAAATGAAGAACGCAAGTCTTTTTGGCCTTTATAAAACTTCCGATGCGGTTAGCCCTCTTACGATGTAAACTCCCGATTCCTTGTTTTCTTCGAAAAAACACAAGTTTAAGACCAAAAGCGGGTATCGCATCAGAAACATTTGATGCGCGCAAGTATTTTTGTCATATTAAAGCCTCTGATCTGATGAGCCCCTTTTGTTTATAAGTCCTGATCCCATTGCCGCTTCATATAACCCTTGGGCCTACAATCGAGTCCTAAAGTTTGTAAATAAACCCATCTCCGATGTATTTTTCCTTTGAAAATCATAGAAACCCCTTTTTTCCTAATTTTTGAACTAAACGTGTCGGTGCAATATTTTTATTAATAAACACCATTGATCTTAAAACCTGATCAATGATCCGTGTGTTATCGCGTCGGAGAAATTCAAATGGGTAGATTGAGAAGACCATCTCCTCACCCCGATTCCGATTGGCCCTTATACATATAATCCCTGGGCCTTTGCTTGTTCATATGAATCAACGACCTCGCAGTCGGGTGCCAAGCCTTTTATATAACCTGCCCTCGAAGCCAAAACCTTTGTATTTCATTAATTTTTGGTTTTCATATGTTTTAAAGGGTTTTCGCCAGTTAAATATTTGAGATAATCTCCACCATCGATCTGAAGTGATTAGATGGATCGTGCAGTATCGCATTGGGAATATTCACTGGCACATTTTAATATTTTATTGCTCCCTCTCCGATTGGCGATTCCCTGATGAATTCTCCACTTTCAATCTGATCTGCATATCGATGGCCCACAACCAATCGCATCGGTGCCATTCAAGTCCTCCCCCTGCCGATCCCATGCCTCCGATTGCATCTGGGCCGTCCACGTGTCAAGATCAGACGGTCTAGATTGCATCTCCCGACTTTGGTTAAGCTCATGTGCCCACTTCATAATGTTTTAGGCCAAATCCCGACCATTGATCTCTGCAAATCAATGGTCCTTATTCACCCTTTCTCTACCTCGTTTATTTTTTCCATTTATCCCAGATATGATCCTGAATGTTGATCTTGCACATCCAATGGCTCATACTAACCCCGACAGGCCCGACCCCTGTGGGTCTTGCCTCCCTCCAGATCTGATCTCCGTCGTCGATCCCTTGATCGAACGATCCATAATAAAACCACCCTGCCTTTTTATCCATCGCACATCTGGTCTATATCACGCTTACTCCTCACCGTTAGATCTGAGACCCTAGATCCAATGGTTGACACACGTTTTCGTGTAACTTCAAGTGTGAAGTTTATTTTCCCAAGGGTTGTGCGATATAATTTGTTTTCAAAAGCCACGTATCGGCCCGTGATGCATATCACATCCAAAAATATAATACCTCTTTCTTGCCCTTCTACCGCGTGAAACTCGTGTTTTTGCATGTCGAAACCACTTTCCTCATTTTCTATTATATTGTATTGCGTGTGCCCCCTGCCGTTGATCTCTGCAGATCAACGGTTTAGATCTAATCTCTCATTACACCATCACCCTCCGCCTTTTCCAAAGGGGCTTCTCAAAAGCAATCTCGACCGTTGATCTCGTTGGGCTGATCTAATCCGATGGCCCACGATCAACATGGAAACCCTGAATTTCCTCAATGCATTTTCCCCCCCTCCAAAGGTTTTAAACCTTTTTCCTTTGCACTTTCTCCCATTTCATTATAAAGCGGCCTTTCCACATTATGTTTCCTCGGTTTCTCCCAACCGTCTATCTCCACAAGATCGATGGATCTAACTTGATTTTCACCACCATTTCTTCCAAACCACCTCCATTTGACTTATGCGTGCAATCTCCACCATTGGATGCTGTTATCCAACGAGCATGCTCCAAAACTAAGCCTCCTAAGAATTTTCTCCCTAATACACAGGATTTTATAATTTTTATTGTATTATGCAGGATTTAAAAGGTTTTCAATTGTTTTAAAAGAAATAAAAGCCGAGGATGATGATCCTCCAGGCTTTGTTTATTAAAGAGTATCTGTTCACAAGGTTCGACACCACGTTTTATCAGTGCCTCATGAGCACTGATAAACATTATAAAGCCCTGTGGCACCTGCACATCAACAAGACACACAGAATTAAAACAAATCAAAGAGTATCAGTGTTGAATACCTAACCACAGCAGAGTTGAAGATTATTTTCACAATTTTGGTGGATTACGGCTAAGATCGATTATCAAAAGCCTAATCCATTAAATTAAACACAGTTAAAGGCAAATCAAAGATATTTATCAGACAAAGGATGCCTCCACTGCCACATCAAAGGCTAATTGATTCCTCTCAGTGACCAGATTGCCACCTGTGGCCTCACAACATTCAGCAGAGGTCGAGTAATGACTAGAACAGAGGATATTTTCTTCACGACAGCTGAATAGTTAATTCAACCAAAGAATTTATTGCAAAATATCTGCTGAGTTACTACAGAGATGACATAGGGTCTCAAATTCAATAAAAGCATCCCACTGAGCTTAAATATTTAATGTAAACCAATTAATATAGGAAAATATCTGTAAACTTCTCCATTGAGCCCCTCAAAGGTCGAGAAGCATTAAGTGTATTAATTGAACCTTTAGATATTTTCTCTTTCGACCTCCTCATCCTTCTATAAAATATTATTGGGGAGATCATTGTAAACGTTGGTTGATCACTAGTTGTAATACTAAAACTCTCTGAAATAATACATAGTCTGTAGAAGTTGAAGAAGAAATTGAGGTCTTGGAAGCCCTGATGATGTTGTTGCATGCTTTTTCTTGAGAAGGCTCTATCATTGGATCCATGAGCTTGGATTTTGGTGAAGTATTCTGAATTGTTTAGTTTTTTCCCCTATTTTCGTTTTGTTCCATAAATTATTACTACATTAGGATGAAATTTTTAGGCTAAGAAATGACTCTTGGAAGCACCTTAGACCTGTTTATCCTTCACTGTTTTATGTTTTCTTCTGCTGAGGTATTTTAGAGTCTTTATCTCTCTCTTTAGTCCTAATGTTTTTTTATTTCTCTAATAGTTCGAATAGTTGGTTTCAACATGATTTATGGTTCTCCCTACTTTTCTGCTGCCACTTAAAGGCTGTTATTGAAGTCTCCCTTTGAATTATCTTTGTTTATAGTGAGCCAAGGAGGTCTGTTCTTATCATGCCCCTTGTCATTGATTGAAAATTTGGTTTAAGGTCTTTATAGTTGTGATCATATATGTATTTAGGTGTTCCCTCTTCTGTGACCATAATTATCAGTGAATATTTTACGTTTTCTAAGTCATTTGAAATAAAATCTTTGAGGAAATAGGGTGTTCCCTGAATCTTAGATTTTATTTTAAAAGTTGTTTTTAAGTCATTATTTGCTTAAAGTGTGATTTGTAGAATTCATGGTTAGCCCTGTCTATCAAATAACTCTTTATTGGTCAAGTTTTGCTTTTGAATTCCCTTTGTTGAGAATTAAACTTCTTTTTTCCAAATCATTGATGTCCATCTCATTCCAAAACCAAAGGATCATGTGGCCAAGTTAGATTTTCCCTTTGATATCCCATATCCATTGATAAGTTTTTTATAACCTATTTTTGACTCCATTTCCCAATGAAACTGACATTTCCCCTTTCTATCTATCTTTCCTAGACCTTTTATGTTCTGCTATATCAATCCAACCAAACAAACCAACAAACACTTGCACTTAATAACTAGTCTAAAACCAATACCCAAAACACACAAGATAAACCTTTGCAAAAAAATAATAATTTGAGAGATCCCTCTCTGAGAGCAGGAGGACTAGATCCTGTAACTCTAAATATTGGTTCTGATGTTGCCTTGTCTTTTTGTTTTCCAAACTATCAAAACACGGGGGACCAACAGGAACATTAACGGAACATCTAGTAGTCTAAGGTAGAGACGTGTTTCAGCATCTTTAAGCCTAGCAGCTATCGCTCGCCATCTGGCTACATAAAGAATTAATATAGACTTGTGCTCCTCGTACCGTCACGTATATAAAGGGAGACCCCATTAGGTTGCAATCATTTATCTATACAAAGTCGAGTTTGCCGCCTTTTACTCATGATACACCGGACACAACATTCAGGGAGATTACTTGCATGTACATCAAGTCCTTGGTTGATTTCTCTTTCATTTTTACCAAGGTGTATATGGAAGTTCACAGATATCTAGTACACCCAGCTGCCTAGATTACCAAAGCAGTCATTTTGATCTTTACCGACTCACTAAATTTGAAAAGATCATCAAGCGCTTGTCCTTTCACACTTGTTTCCAAACTAAAAGTGATAGAGTCATCTTTTACTTGTTTCTAGACTCTTAAAACATGAAACATTGAAGTTTCCAGTTTCAATGTGGTAAAATTAATCACCTACGATCACATTCCCATTTAGAGATGGATTTTTCGGCCTATTGTTGTTTGCCTTGGTTTTTGCCCTTGTGTCTTTGTTTTTTATCTATTCCTCTTTCGTTACAATCATAGTGATGGAACCCTCAGTTTTATCTACTTGTAGTCCTTACACAGAAAATTCATCAGAGGTCTCTCAGTCCTCTATTGAGTATTAGCAGCCCTTACCGGTTATGTCTGAACTTCCCTTTCGAGGACCAGTTGACTTCAATTGGCCCTTGTCCAACGCTTGGTTTGGATTTGGAGTTGGGGAACAATTCCCTCCTCTTACATCAAGATCGCCTTTTCTGGGTGCTATTATACCTCCTAGTCCCCATTGTCTTTAGCAATATCTTACGGCGGGGTCAGATATGGACTCATCCTATCCTTGTTCTAGTGAGGGAATTCCTACTTTTGGTGAATATTACCAGCTTTTTCCCGAAGACATCCCTGAACCTTCTGTTATGTCTTCACCTGGTCCTTCGCTCCGAGTTGGATATAGGTCTTTAAGTCAGATCATGGCCGCTATTGCCTCTATCGGATTATCGACTCCATCCACGAGGCCGACCATTCCCACGTTAGGGATATCGCCATCGAAGCCTCTCATAGCCTCTCCTTTTTTTACATCGGCACTTGTTAGACCTACTATCTGTGTGGCTGCATCTATGCCTGTTGTCAGTACTTAGTCAGCTATGACCTCATCAGTTCCTGAATACGTTTATATAGCTTCTGCTATTCCAGAGAATATTTCTCCTGAGGAGTATCGACTGTCTTTATAGCTGTCAAAATCCGAGGTTGGTCAGTCCTCTCAAGATCTTAAATGTCCTTACTTTTCCCATTACGGAGTGGATGGTGCCCCGATTTACTTATTTCCATATCAATATGATGAGCAAGGAAACCCTCTTCATTTTCCTGCTCCTGAGGCTTATCAGTATATTAACGGTTTTCTATCTACCCAACCTGGGCAACCTTCTAATCAACAAGGGAAAAACCTGAAGGGACATCCTTTGTTTCAACAAAGATATGTTTCCAGCACACAAGGAAAACCCTTCCAGGGACAAGCTTCGGCCCAACCAGGTTATGTGTATGACCTGCAAGGACAACTCTTACAGGGACAACCTTCGGTCCAACAAGGATTTCTTTACGGTCAACAAGGGCAGTCTTAAAATCCTCAAGGTCAACCTTTGCAGCCGCACCCTATGGTCCAACCAGAGAAACCTCAAGGACCGGCAGGGCAGCCGAGGTATCAACCTAGACTAGTGTATGGTCCCGGGGGGAAAACCCATCCTTCTCAACCATTGGTGCAACCTTAGTAACCTCATTTTTCAATTGGTCAACATTTTGCACAGCCAGGGCCATCTTATGGTCCTACCATAGGTCAACCTAGTTATTAGGCACAACCTAGCCCTCTCCCGCCATCAGGCCAACCGGCTCAACCGAGGCAGCCTGGTGTCTTTCATCAACCGGGCCAACCTGTTCAACCAAGACAACCTGTTCAGCCAGATCAACCTATTCAACCAGGGCAACCTACACAGCCAGGTCAACCTATTCAACCAGGAAAACCTGCACAACCTGTTAACCCTACTCAGTAGCCGATCTATTCCATGCCACATCCGAACCCTCCTGTGTGCCCAACTTATCAGACTTAGCAGGGTCCCACTTACCAACAGCCTGTTCAACCCCAGGGCGGCTATTACCTTGAAGGTCAATCTCGACCAGTTTACAACCCGCCCTAAGGTTCTGGTTATTACCTTCAAAAACCAGGCTACACTTATACTCTGCAGTCAAATCCATACACTTCTCAAATGGGGCCCACATATAATCAGAATCAGTACCCTAGTTATCAACCCTCATATCCTAGTTTTCGACCACCATATCAACCTAATTATATGGCTTATAACCCCCATGGTCAGAATCCTTTGGGACAAAACCAATGGGGACAAAATTATGCTCAACCAGGCTGGAGTACAGGTACATGTCCTTATCGAGGACCTGGGATGCCTTCCAACCCTCAATTTCCTTTTCTCGCCTCGTTGGAATTACCGGACGTGTCCAAGTTGAACAATGATCCGATTATTCATAATCCATATTGGCCTCCGGTTCCGATGAAGGTGCCTAGCGATTGTCCTAAATTTTAAGGGAAATCTAGAGAGGACCCCCAAGCACATGTCATGAATTATCATTTGTGGTGTTCTTCAAACCCTTGGATAGATGACTCGATTCGTCTACATATTTTCCAGTGCACTCTCACCAGTGCTGCTGCTAAGTAGTACATAGAACTACCCCATGGTATTTTTCAATATTTTAATACTCTAGCTATGGAATTCCTGACACATTTCTAGTTACCAGTTCGCTATGAAGCCAGGACACATCTCCTGACATCTCTGAAATAGGATAAACCCACTCATATTTCAGATCATATTCATGAATGGATATGTCATCGTCGTCTGATCAAGTTTGACATTCCTGATCAACTTCTAACTCACTGGTTCACTACCTCCTTTTTCAACAAGATTGCACGGGACATTTCTATGGGGGTATGTGTAACTGAGGAACAAGCCATTGCTCGTGCCCAGTACCTTGATTTAGTGTACTCTCAATCCGGCACGTTATATGATATCTTGAATGATGCCCCACGACCAGGGACCTCTAAAGCACTAGCTACCCCATCATTTGATGGTGTTATTGGTTCTGTTTCTCATACTTCTCGTAAGTATTCTAATGGGAAGCAGAAATCGAATTCTTCCAACAACTCTGCTCCTCCCGCCACTCTAGATTCTGGTAAGACCGTGGAGGTCAACGCCATCTAGGCCAATCCTATGGACAAGAATTGCAAAGGGAAGAAGAAGGGAGAAGGCAAAGCCAAATCCGATGCCCCGAAACTAGAATCCTCCAAACCACGTGTTGATGATGGTTTACAACGCAAACCGAAGTACCCTTGCCTGATCTGTGACAAAGATTACTACACCAAATATTGTCCAAGATGGTCTGAGGTTATTCAACTTCTTAAGGGCTCTAAGGGAACTCCAACAGTTCTTAAAGAACCATTTCCATCTCAGCAAACCTAAATGGTCGAGCAGCCTTCGCCATCTGCACTATTTGGGTCTCAGGTTTTCGTGATGAATGGTGTTGGATTTCTATTTCCACTCAATTGAAGGATTATGCCAGATCATGCCAGGTAGCTGGGAAGGAAGTCATTGATGTCCCTCCTTCCCCACCTACCTCTGGTCCTCTTAAGATTGAGAAGCCCAGTGCTGAACCTGTTATACGACCATCTTCCAAAGGTGTTCTTTGCAAGTCTTCCTATAATCCAAATTCCCGTGCCGCTTAGTATTATAGCATTTTTGAGGATTTGGCACAGGCACCTTCCGCAATGTCTACATTGGAAGTGCTTCAAAGTTTCCCATCTCAGCAGAAAGCTTTTTTATCTACAATCGGTGACATTGACCCTACCAATTCTAGCCTTCTCACCTTCAATCTCAAGAATTTCGTCCCATAACTTCCGCACCAGATCACGCTTGTTATACAAGTCGGTATCAACAGCCTCAATATTCATAGAGCCATTGTGGAAAAAGGTGCATCTACCTGCATTATGTCATCTACTTGCTGGAAGGCCATCGAATCTATAGCCCTTACTTCATCTCCCAATGCCCTCGAGGCATTCAATGGAAGGGAATCAAAATGCCTAGGTGTTCTTGTGAGTCTACCGATTACATTGCAAGGTAAGACAGTCAACGTCGAAGTGGAAGTTATTGATGCCAAACTCAGCTACAATCTTCTACATGGTTGCAGCTGGACCCACACCATGTTGTGCATTCCGTCCACCCTCTTCCGGCTTTTTAAATTTCCGCATGAGGGAAAAATTGTTACTGTAGATCAGTTGTCTTTCTTTACCTCATCCCCCGAGAACAACGTGTCATACGTGGACCAAATTCCTGATCCCCCCGACATTATAGGACTAGGTATTTTCAAGGACCCTGTTCTCATGGGTATTTTTCCCATTCCACCACCGAACACCATTCAAGTCAACATGATCTCTAGGTCGGATGACCCGTGGATCATCACTTCTCCTGAACAGGTTGCCTCTTTTGGAGAATCGATGCCTTGACCCTAGTTGAAATCAATTATTGCGAGATCGTCGCTGCATCAGATCATCCTCCTACTGATAATACTCCTTTGAGCATGGCTCTTGATATTTATTCTCAATCCCCTTGGATCGACGATGCAGATTTTCCTAATCCTTTGAGAGAATTTTTTCCATCTAACGAAGCTATCGTGGAGACTATGTCTCTTGAAGATCTGCCATGTAGCGATGGGCATCATCGTTCCTCGTTCATTCCCAGCCTAGGGGCAATGTCTAATTGTCTCGAGTGTTTCGCATCTCAGGTTCCCTCTCTGCCTCTCCAAATGCCAATATTGACTCATGAAGTATTTTTGGAAGGAAATCTGAGTAATATCACCCAAACGATGCCTATCGACATCTTCGTTAAACCGTGGGTTGTCAAGAACATCCATGTGGGAGTCACTTGTTCTCCTGATGAGATTCAAGTGTACACTAGCCTTTTCCATGAATTCCGCGATGTTTTCACATGGTATTATGAAGAGATGCCTGGGATCGATCCCAGTATCATTGTGCATGAAATTCCCACCTATCCTGGCGTGAAACTTGTGCGCCAGTGTTTGTGCCCAGTGCATCCTCGGAAAGCCGCTGGTATAAAAGATGAAGTTGAGAAACTTCTTAAAGCAGGCTTCATATATCGATCCCTCTGACAGAGTGAGTTTCCAATATTGTTCCAGTGGATAAAAAGTAGGGCACAATTTGAGTCTGTGTTGACTACCGAGATATCAATCGGGCTTGCCTTAAGGACAACTATCCCACCCGCTTTATAGATCAGATCATTGATGATTGTG
Organism: Pinus albicaulis; assembly: GCA_034641835.2. Classification (NCBI taxonomy): domain Eukaryota; kingdom Viridiplantae; phylum Streptophyta; class Pinopsida; order Pinales; family Pinaceae; genus Pinus; species Pinus albicaulis. Next base: position 129,508 of record JAXQQM020059203.1, read on the forward strand.
CGGGGAGTGAGATCTATTCCATTATGGACAGCTTTTTGGGTTATAATAAAATTAATATCCTACCATCCGATCAACATAAGACCGCTTTCATCTGTCTGTGGGGAGCATTCTCTGATAAGAAGCTCTCGCTCAGCTTGAAAAACACTGGAGCTACCTTCTAGCGTGCCATGTCCTACGCCTTTCACGACATATATAATATTGTTCAGCCATATCTGGATGACCTGCTGGCTCATTCGGCTCTGCGCCAAGACCATCTCGAACATCTCCGCCATATTTTTCTCCGTTGCAGATGTTACAACATCAGGCTTAATCCTCACAAGTGCGCCTTCTGCGTTCACTCTGGTCGGCTTTTTGGATTCATTTTCTCTAAGGACGGAATTTGCCTCGACCCTCTCAAGGTTGAGGCTATTGTTAATCTCCCCTCCCCATCCTTGTTGCATCAACTTTAGAGTCTTCAGGGGTGTTACACAGCAATTTGTCACTGTCCTTGCAATTCCCCATCCCGCACAATTGGAGGGCTTATTCCATGACCTGTGAGCAGTGACATAACTTGAAAATGCTTTCATGGAATTCCCCTAAACATGTACTTTCATTGCCCTTAAGACAAATCCTTGTGAAAAACCCTAAAAACATCCCTTTTTGCATTAGCGCGGGCAGCCAGTTCAGTAACCGCGCCAATGGGGGAAATCCTTTGAAGAGGGCGCACCAATTGGCTCTCTGTCTCAGAGTCACACTCGTGCCAGCCATTTTAAGGAGTGTTTTTTAAAAATAAATGGCAGAAGTTTCGTCCTAACCAATTCATAAACTAGCATCTAATTTGAGTTGGGAGTTTTGGCTCTGGATCTCCATGTAGAGAAAGTGGTTTTCCACCTCTCATGGAAGCTTCCATGAGGATAGGGCCAATCCCATGATTATAGGGATCTTAACTCCCCTTCCTCCATTCATAAAAGCTTGCTCATCTCCTTTGCAAGCTAGTCTCCAATTTCCCAAGAGCCATCAGAGCCTTATGCTACAAGAGCCCTGATTCATTCCCAGGAGATTATTGTCGAGACATCCAAAGAGAGAGGTTTGTCCCATCCCTGACAGGCTTTTTCGAGACGTGTTCTGTTGGCGAGCCTCTGAAGGAGAATTCAGAATCAGAGCTATGGTTGTATTCTTCTTTGATTGATTAATGATAAGCAACTATTGGTTATGGTTCCACTCCTATTGTTAATTATGATAATGAGTTATGTCTTCTTTGACTGACATATAGTTGCATATACTGGATTTTACACTTGCGTTTGTTTTGTTTCTTACGTGTGCAGGTGTCTAATCACGGAGATCATGAGGATTTTGATATGCCAGAGCTAAGGAACGGGAGCGCTAATTTCTCTACAAGCGATAGCGTTGGATTCCAGGTAAGCCTTCATCGATAGTTGGTTTATTTGCAATTAGGAACCTGCACTATAGTGTGAACGATTGTTGCTAGACCCGATCTGGGCTAGTAGGGATCACCTCTATCCATAGAGGGGATTTACCTCCACAACAATTTGGCGACTCCGCTGGGGATCGTCTAGCTTGTTGTTGTTATGTTTTGTAAGCTATAGACAGAGCCCGAAGTTAGCTAGATAGCCTTCAAAACGCTCTTGCTCTGCAATTGTGAAGTAGATCAAAGCTACTTCAGTCAATCTCCGGTTTAGTTTGTAAACTGAACACTTGGAGTATTGTCTTGTCTTTTCGGTTGTTTCTCAATTCTGCTTGCTTGATAAGGTTTTTTTAGCTAGCTATTTTTGTGATTTTGGCTTTTGGTTAGCTTGATCATCATTGGTCTGCTTGTTGGATTGTTTATTTTTATTTTTCCTTAGCAAACTCGATTGGCGTGCTTTACAGCTTAACAGTCATGCCTATTGGCGTAGGTTGCTTGTGTATCAACTGTGCCAATTCATTTCTGGCGCTAGTTTCAGCCTCACAGTCTCGCCAATCCTGTGAGGTACTAGGGTTTGCTCTGTTTTGACCTTCCTGAGCTTGATTAGTGTGTTTGGTTTTGTTTTTTCAACTGCTTGAGTGTTATGGAGCCTTGTTTGACTGGCTGTGACCTTCTTCCTTTGGTTTTTTGCCCGTTTCCATCGATTTCACATTCTAGCCCTAGGGCATCTAGGTGTTATTGTGTGTCGAGCCTCCCTTGGGAGTTTTTGGTCTCTATTTGTTCAGTCAGCCTTTTGATTGATCCTCTGCATTCATTTGGCAGTTTTTTATCATTTTATTGCATTATTTAAGTGTTTGTTCTCTTCTTCATTCGAATTTCGCTTTGTCTCATTTTGGGCCTAGATTACATAGTCCATTTGGGTTTTTGGGATTCTCTTGGTTTTGAGGGACTGTTTTGTCAATTTGGAGATCTGATTGTGTGTTTACATTGATTGAAATTTGTGTGTTTTGCTCTTTCCTCATCACTTCTCAAATTGCTCTTTTCATTAGTTTTCATTTTGTTTAGTGCACTTTGCTATTAAACATTGAAAATATAAAAAAATATCTTTTGCTTTTGATTTGTTAGTGCAAATTAAAATCTTTTCAGTGTTATTAGTGATTAGTGACTTTGAGAGAAAATGTTTTGGTTTACATTAGCTGCATTAGAGACTTTGTTGGTTGTTTTCTGATCATTTTTTTTGTGTGAAAATCTCTCAACTCTCTCATAATTAGTTTTCATCGAATGAAATGATATACTGTGGCATATAATGTGCATTTAGGAGATTTTCAGACATCACACTCGCTAGGGCCTGAAAACTGAAACGTAATTGAAGATAAACATTAAAATTTATTCAATTTACACTAAGGCAGCATTGAAACATTAACGCAACATTTAGAGGTCTAGGCTAGAGACGTGTTCCAGCATCTTTAAACCTAGTAGTTTTCGTTCGCCTCTTGGCTTTAGACAACACTAGTATGGACTTGTGCTCCCCGTACCGTCGCGTATATAAAGGGAGACCGCACTAGGCTTCTATCCTTTATCCATAGGAAGCCGAGTCTGCCACCCTATACCCATGATACACTGGACACAGCATTCGGGGAGATTGCCTACACGTACATTAAGTCCTTGGTTGATTTCTCTTTCATTTTGAAACCAAGGTGTATATTGCAGTTCACGGTTATTTGGTACACCCTTTGCCTAGTATTCCTGAGTAGTCATTTGATATTTTCTAACTCTTTAAATTTGAAAGGATCACCAAGTGCTTGTCCTTTCACACTTGCTTCAAAACTGAAAGAGATAGAGTCACCTTTTATCCATTTCTCAACTCTCAAAACATGAAACGGTGAAGTTTCTAAGTTTCAATGTGGTAAAATAAATCACCCGTGATCACATGCCCTGTTAGATTTTGCTTGTTGGCCATTTGATTGTGTGTCTTAACTCTTTTTCATCCCGTGTGTGTTGTGCTTGATCTTTTTTCATTGTTGTCACAGTGGCGGAACCTTCTGTTTCCTCTACTGGTAGTCCATATACGAACGATTCATCAGAGGCTTCTCAGTCCTCTGCTAAACCTCAGTAGCCCATCGTTTCTGAGTTTCCTGAGGGGGCATCGGTTCTGTCTGAGCAACCCTTTAGAGGACCAGTTGAGTTCAATTGGCCCTTTTTTGACCCTTGGTTTGGATTGGGAGTAGGGGAAGATCTCCCTCCTCTTACATCAGGTTCGCCTTTTATAGCTGTTGTTATTCCTCCTAGTCCTCGCCGTCTGTTACGAGATCTAGCGACAGGTTCAAATATGAGTGTTTTTTCTAGCAAGGAAATCCCTACGTCTGGTGAAGATTACCAGTTATTCCCTCGACAGTTATTTCCAGAAGGCAACCCTGAACCATCTGTTATGTCATCACCTGGTCCCTCATTACCAGCCGGGTATAGATCCTTGGGTCATATTATTGCCGTCGCTGCTTCTATGGGGGTATCAGCTTCTTCTACGAGGCCAATTGTTCCTTCATTGGGGATGTCTCCATGGACAACCGTTACGTCATCCCCTCAGGTTACCTCTGTACCCTCCATGCCCACTGTTTGTGCTGCCGCATCTACACCCGCTGTTACTACTCAGTCCATAAGGACCACATCGCTTCCCGAAGACATCTATATAGCATCTGCTATGCCAGAGAACATCCCTCTAGAGGAGTATCAATTGTCCCTGCAATAGTCAAACCCCAAGGTCAGGCAGTCCTCTCAAGATCCCAACCGCTCGTATTTTTTCACATTATGCACAGGATGGTACACCCGTGTACGTCTTTCCATATTAGTACGATGAGCACGGGAACCCTTTACGTTTACCTGCTCCTGAGGCTCAACTTCATTCTCAGGGTTTACCATATAACCAAGTTGGACAACCTTTTAACCCACAAGGACAACCTTTTCAAGGCCAACCTTTGGGCCAGCTTGGCTATCCTTATGACCCGCAAGGACAGTATTACAACCCTTCCGGTCAACTCGTGCAGCCTCTCCCTGGATTCCCACCTAGGCAACTTCAAGGAATCATAGGTCAGTCGGGGTACCAACCCGGGCTGGTATACGGTCCTGGGGGGTAAATCCAACCTTCTCAACCTTTGCAACCGCAGTATCCTCTTGGTCCCAACGTTGCACATCAGCCAAGACCATCTTATGGTCCTGTTGCGGGTCAAATCCGTTATTAGCAACCACCTGACTCTATTCCGCTGCCAGGCCAACCGGCCCATCCGGCACAACCTGGTATCCTGCCACCAGGCCAACTGGCCCATCCGGCACAGCTTGGTGTCGCTCCACCAGGCCAACCGGCCCATCCAGCACAACCTAGTGCTCCTCAACAGCCAGGACAACCTGCACAACTGGCACAACCTATTTATCCGGGTTAACCTGTTCAACCAGGGAAGCCCGCTTAGCTAGGTCAGCCTATTCAGTCAAGCTAGCCTGCACATCCTATTTACCCTGCCCAACAACTGACTTATTCGATGCCGCAGCCAAATCAACCATTGTACCATAATTATCAGGCTCAGCAGGGTCCCACCTATCAGCAGCCCACTCAACCTCAAGGTAGTTACTATTCTCATGGTCAGTATTAACCAAATTATAGCCAGCCCCAGTTTCTAATTATTACTCTCAAAAACCCGGCAACACCTATGCTCAGCAGCCAAATCCACATGCAGCTCACATGGGGCTGACGTATAATCAAGGTCCATACTCTGGTTATCAAGCCCCGTACACTGGTTACCAACAACCGAATCAGGCTAGTTATACGACCTATACCCCCTACGGTCAGAATCCCGCTAGACAGAACCCATGGGGGCAAGGATATTCTCAACCAGCATGGAGTACAAGTACTGGTCCTTATCCAGGGCCATGTATGCCATCCAATCTGCCATTGCCGTTTTTGGGCACCTTGGAATTATCAGATGTTTTGAAATTAACTAATGATCTAATTCTGCACAATCCTTATTGGCCTCCGGTTCCTACCAAGGTACCTGATGATTGCCCCAAGTTTGAGGGTAAAGCTAGAGAGGACCCCCAAGCTCATGTGATGACTTACCATCTTTGGTGTTCGTCCAACTCTTGGGTAGATGATTCAATTCGTCTAGACCTCTTCCAACGCACTTTGACGGGTGCTGCCGCTAAGTGGTATATTGAATCATCCCGTGGCATATTTCAAGATTTCAATACGTTAGCCATGGATTTTCTGACTCACTTCCAGTTACCGATTTTCTACGAAGCCAGGACGCACCTCCTGACTTCTTTGAAGCAGGACAAAGCCACCCACATTTCTGATCACATTCATGAGTGGTGACGTCATCGTAAACTAATCAAGTTTCATATACTTGATCAGATACTAACTCATTGGTTCACCACCTCGTTCATTAACAAAATTGCCCAAGATATTGCTATGGGAGCATGTGTTACTGAAGAACAAGCCATAGCGCATGCCCAATATCTGGATCTGGTATACTCTCAGTCCGGCACGCTTTATGATATTTTGCCTGATGCTCCATGGTCTGGAACCTCTAAAGCTCCACCTACCCCAGCGGTGGATGGTGTTATTAGTTCCGTGTCTTAGAATTTGAAGAAATATTCGAATGGGAAGCATAAGTCTAACTCACCCAATAATTATTCTCCTCTCGCCGCTCTCGATTCTGGCAAAGCTGCGAAGTTTAATGCTGTTCAGGCTAATCCTACGGAAAAAGCCTCCAAAGGGAAGAATAAGGGTAAAGTCAAATCCAAATTCTATGCTACAAAGCCAGAATATTCCAAACCTCATACCGAGGATGGTTCCCAACACAAACCGAAGTACCCCTGCCTCATCTGTGAAGGAGATCATTACGCCAAGGATTGTCCGCAATGATCTAAGGTTAGTAAACTTCTAAAAGGCTCCAAAGCGACTCCGGCAGTTCTTAAAGAACCGTTCCCGTCTCAGTAGATCCAGATGGTTGAACATCCTTCACCATCTGCACCATTTGGGTCCCAGGTCTTTATGATGAATGGCGCTACACCTATCTCTATTGCTACACGTTCGAAAGATTACAACGAATCACGTCAGGAAGCTGGGAAGACAGTTGTGGACGGTCCACCTACCCCACCTGTCCCCGGTTCGTTGGAGATTGAGAAGCCTACTGCTGAACCTATTGTAAAGCCACCTTCTAAAGGTGTTCTACGAAGATCTTCCTACAATCCAAATGCCCATGCTGCTCAGCACTACAAAATTGTTGAGGATCTGGCACAGGCACCTTCTGCCATGTCTGCATTGGAAGTTATTCAAAGTTGCCCGTCACAACGAAAATATTTGTTGTCTGCAATCAGTGGGATCGATCCCACTGATTCTAATCTTCTCACCTTCGGCTTAGAGAACTTTACCCCCTGACTTCCACATCAGATCACTTTTTTTATTCAAGTCGGGATCAACGGTCTTAACATCCATAGGGCCGTTGTGGATGAAGGTGCTTCTACCTATGTCATGTCGTCCGTTTGCTGGAAAGCCATTGGCTCTCCAACCCTTTCATCGTCTCCTAATGCCCTAGAGGCATTCGATGGTCGGGAATCAAAACCCTTGGGTTTTCTCGAGAGTTTAGCGATTACCTTACAGGGGAAGATAGTCAACGTAGAAGTAGAAGTAGTGGATGCCAAGCTTAACTACAATATACTTCTCAGCTGTAGTTGGACTCATGCCATGCTATGCGTGCCATCCACCCTCTTTCGACTTCTTAAGTTCCCTCACGAGGGAAAAATTGTTATGGTTGATCAGTTGTCTTTCTTCACCTCCACCTCCGAGAACAACGTTCTTTGCGTGGATCAGATTCCAAATCCCCTTAACAGTGTGGGACCCGGTCTCTTCAAGGACCCCGTCCTCATGGGTATTTTTCCCACACCACCACTGCACACCGCTCAATTTAACATGATCTCTAGGTCTGACGACCCATGGCTCATCCCTTCACCTGAGCAGGTGACTGAGTTTGGAGAATCGATGCCCTTAACTCTGGTAGCGATTAACTACTATGAAATTGTCACCGCATCTGATCCTCCCCCTCCTCAGCATGCTCCTTCGAGCATGGCTTTAAACACCTATTCTCAATCCCCCTGGCTCAGCGAGGCCGACTCGCCTAATCCTCTTAAAGAGATTTTCCCTTCTGATGAAGCCATTATTGAAACAATGTCTCTTGAGGAACTGGCTTGGAGCAATGGACATCATCGTTCCTCATTCATGCCTAGCTTGGAAGCAATGTCTGATTGTCTAGAGCGTGATGTATATAATCATCTCTCTCCTGAGTCTCCTCCGTTGAGCTCACCGGATCACAATTCTTCCTCTTGTGCCAAGCTCCTAAAACAATGAAACAAGCGGCTACGAGGATAGTTCTTTCAAGTGCGTCAACCTCATTAAAATAATGAAACACGAGCCTGTTCAATTCGAGTTTTGATAGATTTAGTTCAAATCTCTTTTTTCAACCTTCAATCCATTTCCTATGGACTGAAGCTTGGGGGGCATGTACCTCGAATTGAGACACCATTCTAGGGGCATGCCCGTCTTTCTCAAGCATAGTTTGTGTTTTAAGCTTGCATAAAAATAAAACTCATTTCCAAAGCATATTTTTCATGTGTGTTTTCATGTGTGCTTTTAAGCTTGCATAAAAATAAAATGTGTGATTAGATACATTATGTGAACTTTTTCATTGGGTCATTTGTTATGCAACCAATACATTAGATAACATTGTATTAGAAATTTGCATAGCACATAAAAGACATCATCACATGTAAAAGATCCATCCAGAAATAGGTATGTATATATATATGTGTCGAAATGTTTACATAGTGTGCATCACATAAGATCAAAAAATATACATGTTCATCTTAATACATCCGGAGACGACATGTCTCTCAAAAATATGCATGAAAGAAGCCCTAGGTGTCTAATCCGCATGATGCTCATGGTAACATGCTACCGCGCGCACTAAGCGTCTCAAAATTTGGTGGAGGCGACTAGGCACTCCCACCGCATGTCTCTGATACGCCATCGGGACATCTGCCAGATGGGCGTAGTCCGAAATCCCTCAGGAAATCCCCTCAAGGTTCTGGATAAAATATCCTCCCTCGGAACCCTCCGCCTGAGGGTCAGCTGCGGGCTGAGTTCTCTGTGCAATGGTAGACATATCGGCAGGTGTCTCTGGGCCGACATCTGTATACATATAAAACTAGTGTTAAAACGGACATGTATTACCCAAAAAATCATAAAACATAAAAATAAAAAAGAGAGGTCATACCCAAATCCTCGTCCCAGTCATCCCCCTCTGGAAGTGGGAGATCTAGGTCTCCAATGAGATCGATCCCAGCATAGGGGAAATCCTCGACCACGATCAACTGACGTCGTAACCATCCAAAAAACTCCGGCCTCCAGGACATCTGTTGGCCTCCTCCTGATCTGGGCATAACTGCTACCCAGCGAGCCATCTTTGGCTCTCTTGGTATCGGCTCAGCAACTACGGACCCTTGGCCCTGAAATATAGGTAGTCATTCCAAGATGAATGATACCAAAATGGAACCATAGCCAAACTGCTTCAGTTTGACTTGCTTGCACTTTGTGAGCTGCCTCTTGATATTTTTTGTTACTGTATTAGCCCAATCAAACAGTGTTGGACTCATACACTCAGTGGCTAGTAGGAGTTGGGCCTTGGTTTCCTCGTGTGGAGCTTGCGATCCCGCAGTGCGTGTGATGGTGTGTAGCACTACTCTCAGTGCTAGATCCTGGATAGTGTGGATGTCCACTTTCCCGCTTCCTGATCTGGTTCGTTCCCCTGGGCACACCCTCGCCATTACCTGCTCCATCTTTTCCCCATATGGTCTGCTGCCTGTCAGGATGGGCACCGAACCTCTGTGAAACAATCTGGTGATGGAATATACATCGGAAACCTCCAGTTCCAACACTTGGTCTCGAAGTTTAAATACCTCTTCATTTTCGTCCCATATACTAACCAAGTATTGTAGTAGCTCCGGTTGAGCTCATAAATAGGGTGTGAGGAAGAATTTCTTAAGCCCACAGTTCTTAAGTGTAGTCATGTAGGCTTCGTTCTTGATAGCCATCTCATCTTCCTCTCCATGTTCCCTTTCCTTCCATTCGATAGCCATTTTTTCCTTTATATCTGCATCAACACAATAAAAAATACATTGTTAGATCTGTGGAACATTTGAAAATCCACATAGATAGCTCACATTTTCAAAATTTTGAGTGGAAAATTGCGTTGCGCCATTGGTGTGACTATTTTCCTAACAGTTACGCCAGTTGGCACAACCTCTTTGTGAAGAAATGTTTATTGGTGCGGGTCTGTGCTCAATACCCGCGCCAATGGAGCGAGCCCTAAAATTTCAAAATGGTTCGCCCGGAAGTCTAATACATAATAAAAACATATAAAAAATGGATTGGAATGGAGCTTAAGGAAATGCCTATTACCTAGAACAAACGAGGAACTGAATGGTATCCCGGATCAGTCACAGTCGCCACTAGAAGTTTGCACACAAATGGACCACTACTGCTCTCCAATGAGGTAAATAGTAAAAGTAATTTTGTTTTTACCATTTGAGACTTATTTATAAATTTTTGAAATATAATTGGGTTTTAAAAGTCATTTTTTATTAATATTTTGATATATTTTGTCAAAAATGGATTTTACACTTGCCTTTATGTGCAACAACAGGTTTTTACGCAACTTAAACGGTGACACGAGTTGTATTTTATACTTTTTCGGACTCGGTAAATACACGAAAAAGTCATTTTGGAGTCATCTTTCAGCTCTTTTCTGACTCTTTAAACATGAAAAGATTGCCGAGGCCCTTTTCATTTTGATTTCATTGAAGTGGCCACAAAACGACATCTACCCAGTATACGTTTACCCATTTTTTGGGCTGGGATAGATTATTTACGAAAAAGGAATACCCTAGCTGATCACGACTAGGTGGTTTTCACAGAAATAGTTTTCTACCTTTTCGGGTCTGAGGAACTATTTACGAAAAGGGACTGTTGGAGTTTACTTTTCTGCTGTCTTTTCAAACTCTCTAAATATGAAAAGACGTCGAGTTCTTCCTCTGTCAGACTCGTTAAACCCTGATGACATTGGATTCAGTCGTAATGACGTTATTCGAGTCGCTCCTTCCTAGGGCTCGTTAAATGTACTAGGATGGATTCATCCAAAGGATGAATTTATATTACAACCATATGCTATCCCCTTCAAGCTTGTTATCAAAATAATTGGGGTACTCGCCAGAAACAATGGGGAAAAATGGAACCAAAATCATTGTCGTGTCGGCAGTATATCGCTCTTGAACATGGCACTTGTCTGCATTCATGTCGGGTTGGGGATATCTCATCTCGTTCGTTCACTTGCCTCCATGGGTTTGGGTGATCCTTTTTGACCTCTCATCTACTCTTTGCCTCATCGCCATGACCTTTGATCTTTTGATGTCAAATACTTCCAAATCCACTGTCGTGCCGCCATGTGTTCAAGAGAAGTTGACCTCTGCAAGTATCAACCTTCCTCTGATTCTCATATGATCATGATTCACGAAGACATTATGTTCCTCTATCTCACGTTGATGATGTGGGAAACACTATGGCCCACCTTCGATCAAGGTCACTTCCTTTCGACTTCAGCTCATTATCCAGGAAGCTAATCTAGAGACTCCCTTCTGGTACCTTGGACCTTGCATGCCTCAATGGCATGTTCTTCGCATTCGATGTGAGGTTTTCATCATTGGCCTCCGATCGAGTGATTCTGCGGGTGTTTGACGTCAGCTCATTGTTCACATGCCGTATATTATATTTGTAGTACCTTGAGGACCATTGGCATTAATGGCGGTACCTCTCGTGTTTGTTAACATCTTTCATCATTGGCTAGTAATCAGATGATGTTCTTGCATGTTCGAATTCAGCTCACATATTCACATGCTTGAAATTGTACTTTTTTCGGGTTGAGATGGAGTGCAAGACCCTGGATTCCTGTCTTTTATAATCCAGGCTGCGATTTTGTGTATTTTTATGATTAGTTACATGACTCATTGATTGGATGGCTGCGACCATACCTGATTCTATTTATCGATCCTCAATGGATGGCTGCATCCATGCCTTGGATCTGGATTATTACATACTCTGTTATGGATGGTTGCACCCATACCACGTATATATCATGTATTTGAGACATCAATTTTACTTCTCTATGCAAGTTTTTCGACGGCGGTGTTTTCAGTTGCACACATTCTCGTAAAGCATTTCACCCCTCTCTCTCTCTCAGGCCTCATGCTTTAGGGGGCATCTGTTACACAAAAATTTGTCACCGTCCCTGAAATTCCCCATCCCACATAATTGGAGGGCTTATTCCATGACCTGTGAGCAGTGACATAACTTGAAAGAACTTTCATGGCATTCCCCTAAACATGTACTTTCATTGCCTTGAAGACAAATCCTTGTGAAAAACCATAAAAAAACCTCTTTTTGTATTGGTGTGGGCAGCCAGTTCAGTACCCGCGCCAATGGGTGAAATCCTTCAAAGAGGGAGCGCCAATTGACGCTCTGTCTCAGAGTCGCACTCACGCCAGCCATTTTAAGGAGTGTTTTTTTAAAATAAATGGCAGAATTTTCGTCCTAACCAATTCATAAACTGGCATCTAATTTGAGTTGGGAGGTTTGGCTCCGGTTCTCCATGTAGAGGAAGTGGTTTTCCACCTCTCATGGAAGCTTCCTTGAGGATAGGGCCAATCCAATGATTATAGGGATCCCAACTCCCCTTCCTCCATCCACAAAATCTTTCTCATCTCCTTTGCAAGCTAGTCTCAAAGTTCCCAAGAGCCATCAGAGCCTTATGCTACAAGAGCCTTGATTCATTCCCTTAAGGCCAAATCCAAGCAAGGAGATTATTGTCGAGACATCCAAAGAGAGAAGTTTGTCCCATCCCCGACAGGATTTTTTGAGACGTGTTTCGCTGGCGACCCTCCGAAGGAGAATTCAGCGTCAGAGCTATGGTTGTATTCTTCTTTGATTGATTAATGATAAGCGACTATTGGTTATGGTTCCACTCTTGTTGTTAATTATGATAATGAGTTATGTCTTCTCTAACTGACATATAGTTGCATATACTGGACTTTATGCTTGCGTTTGTTTTTTTTCTTGCGTGTGCAGGTGTCTGATCACGGAGATCGTGAGGATTGTGATCTGCCAGAGCTAAGGAACGGGAGTGCTACTTTCTCTACAATCGACAGCATTGGATTCCATGTAAGCCTTCATCGCTAGTTGGTTTATTTGCAATTAGGAACCTTCACTATAGCGTGAACGATTGTTGCTAGACCCGATCTGGGCTAGTAGGGATCGCCTCTGTCCGCAGAGGGGATTTACCTCCACAACAAGGGGAAAGAAAATTTCTTACGTCGCTTTATCCCGAACTATGCAGAGGTAGCTAAAGGGTTTACGCAACTTCTAAAATAGGACGCCCCTTTCTATTGGGACGAGATTGCTCAGCAATATTTCTATAACCTTAAGACGTTGCTTGTAAATTCTCCATTACATCCCGTCATTACCGTGGGCCCTTTTTCCAAATGGGGCATTTATTTTATGACATGTAACCCTCACTCGGCTGGGGGGCATGCTTATATCATTATTTTCGTAGATTACTTCGCCAAGTGGGCCGAAGCGATGCCTACATTGGCCGCAGATGGTAATACAGCTATGCAGTTCATTTTCAACCATGTGATTACGTGTTTCAGCGTTCCTCAAGCCATCGTCACTGATCATGGCTCTCATTTTTGGGACTACGTGATGGCAGAGCTGACATCGAAGTTAGGCTTGTGTCATGACAGCTTGACACCATATTACCCCCAGGAAAATGGCCAAGTTGAAGCGTGAACAAATTTATTGCAATGATGCTTCAACGAACAATTTGTATACACAAATCGAATTTGCATCTCTAGTTGTTTTCATCTCTTTGGGGCTACCAAACTTTAGTAAAGAGTGCGACCAGATTCACACAATTTTAGCTGGTGTATGTTTTGGAAGCTACTCTTTTGGTTGAATGTGAGATCCCTTCATTAAAGTTGGTTGTGGAATTACTACCCAATACTTCCCCGAAGGAAGAACGCCTCCTATATCTCGAAAGACTAGACGAAACTCACCGCTTGGTTGCTTTGGTCATCGAGGCACAGAAAAAGTGGGTTAAAGCTCATTTCGATCAAATGGTTTCTCCGCACTCTTTTATCAAAGGGGACCTCATCCTCTTGTATTATCAAGATCACGACAAGCTTGGGGCAGGTAAATTACAACCTATGTTGCATGGGCCTTCTATCGTTAAACGCATATTAAAAAATGGGGCTTATGAGCTAATTGATTATGAAGGTCTTCCTTTGGCACAACCTAGAAATGGGTTGTACCTGAAGAAGTATTATGCTTGAATCATTCTTTCATAGTATATGTACATATGTGATTTTTTCATTTTTGTGCATGTGTGGTGTGGTGTGCTTTGTAAGCATTTTTCTGCTCATTGTTTTTTCCTGATTGTGCAGATGTCTATTAATCCTTATATAGGTTTCATGGATGGTGCCTCCCACAGTGCCAGGAACTTGTCTTCAGCAGCCTGAGTAATTTACAATCCTGCTGGTGAGTTAGTTAATTTACAAGGTGTTTGTCTGGGGCCTGCTACAAATAATGTCGCGGAATATAGTGCCATTTTGGAATTATTAAACGAGGCTGTTAACCTCGGTATTCACGCATTACTTGTATATCTAGACTCACATCTTATAGTGTTACAACTCAATGGTCATTATTCAATTAGAAACCCACACATTTTAAGACTGTATCTACGTATTTGATTACTAGAAAGAAATTTTAATTACATCACATATCAGCATATACCCAGAAAAATGAATACACTAACAGATGCAGTAGCCAACATGGTATTAGATAGACATTTACACAATTTATAAAAAAACATAATCATATGTAAGCAAGATCCATGTAGAAATATATGTATGTATATATGTCGAATTTTTGCAACGTGTGAATCATATAAAATCCAAAAAAACATACATGTTTGTTTTAATTACATCCAGAGATGACATGTCTCTCAAAAATGTGCAAATAAAAGCCTATGCGACTAATCGGCATGGTGCTCATGATAGCGCATCACTGACCACACCAATCACCTTAGTAAGCGATGGAGGTGACTCGACACCCCTATGGTGTGCCTCTGATAAGCCATAGAGACATCAGCTAGGTGAGCATAGTCTGGAACCCCACGAGTAATCCCCTCGAGGTTCTGTACCAGTGCATCCCCCTCGCCCCCCTCACCTTGAGGTTTATAGGCGAGCAGAGTCCTCCTCCCTATCGGTGACATCCCAGCAGGCCTCTCTGGGCCAACATCTGCATACATATAGGATCAATTGTTAGAACGTGCATGTATGCCAAAAAATCATAAAACTCATAAAATGAAAAAGAGTCTCACCCAGCTCCTCATCCCAGTCCTCTCCTTCTGGGAGCGGAAGGTCTGGGTCTCCTGTGAAATCAGTGCTCGCATAGGGCCAGTCCTCTATGATGATCAACTATCATCGCAGCCATCCAAATAACTCGAGCCACCATGACATCTGCTGGCCACCACCTACCCTAGGCATTAATGCTGCCCATCGAGCCATCCATGGCTCTCTCAATGATGGATCTGCGACTATTGCCCCCTGACCCTAGAAGATAGGCAACTATTCTAGGAAGAATGACACCAAAATTAACCTGTACCCAAACTCTTTCAGTTTGGCCTTTTTGAATGTGGTCAATTTCCATTTGATGTTCATAGTTACGACTGTGGCCCAATCAAATATTGTTGGGTTCATGCACTTTGAAGCCAGGAGGAGCTGTGTTTTGGTAGCCTCGTGCGGTCTCTGTGACCCCGCAGCCCGCGTAATGGTATGTAGAACCGCATTGAGTGCTATATCGGGAATAGTATGAATGTCAAATTTGCCACTACCTAATCCTGTTTGTTCCCCCGGGCACACTCCCTCCATGACCATTGCCATTTTCTCGCCAGAAGGCCTGGTACCTGTCATAATCAAAACTAGACCTTTGCGGGACAATCCAGTGATAAAGTACACATCCGATACCTCAAGCTCAAGTGGTTGATATCGGAGTCTAAACTTCTCCTCATCTCCATCCCAGATACTAATCAAGTATTGCAATAGTTCGAGTTGAGCCTTGAGACATGGCGTTAAGAAGAATTTCTTCAAGCCACAGTTGTGGAGAGCATTCATACACTCCTCATTCTCCATTTCCATTTTGTCTTCCTCACTATGCTTTCTTTCCTTCCATTCGATCACCATTTTTCTTTATACTTGCATCAAATTGGTCATAAACACATTGTAAGATCCATTGGGCATTCAAAAATTCAATTTATTGGTTCAATTTTTATGAAATTTGAGCGGAATATAAGTTTGCGCGATTGGCATGACTGTTTTGATGACATTCGTGCCACCTGGCATGACCCCTTTGCAAAAAGAGCTCGATTGGCGCGGGTCCGTGCCTGATACCCGCACCGATCGCGAAAGCCCTAGATTTGCAAATCCTCCTCTCAGGGATGCCAAATCACAATGAAAAGAAATGAAATATGGCTTAAAAAATGGATAATGGAAGCGGCTCTTACCTAGAAAAGATGGAATCTGGAATGGTGCACTAGATCATCCACAATCGTCACCGCAAGATTGCAGGGAAATAACTCACTATCGCTCTGCACAAGAGGTAAAATGTAAAAAGTAAATATGTTTTACTATTGGTCATATTTATAACCTTTTGAAATAAAATTTAGGTTTTGAGACTTGTTTTTCCAATATTTCACTATGTTTTGTCGAAAAATGGGTTTTACACTTGCTTTTTGTGCAGCGACAGGTTTTCAAGCGACTAGGACGACGACACGAGTTGTATTTTATAATTTTTCGGACTCGGTAAAAACATGAAAAAGTCACTACTGGAGTCATATTTCAACTCTTTTATGACTCTCTAAAACTGAAAATATTGCTGAGTCGCTTGTTCTTTTGAGCTCGTTAAATTGACTGTGAAACGACATCTACCCATTATACGTTTACCCCTTTTTCGGGCTGGGATAGATTATTTACGAAAAATTAATACCCTAGCCTATCGTGACTAGGAGGCTCTCTCAGACATATTTTTCTACCTTTTTGGATCTGAGGGACTATCTACAAAAAAGGACTGCTGGATTTTTCTTTTTCACTGTCTTTTCAAACTCTCTAAACGTGAAAAGTCACCGATTTCTTCCTTCGTCAGACTCGTTAAAAACTGATGACATCGGACTCCGTCATAATGACGTTACTCGAGTTCCTCCTTCCTAGGGCTCATTAAATGTACTAGGTTATATTTTTCCAAAGGAAAAACTTATATCGAAAGCATATGCTATCCCCTTCAAGCTTGTTTCCAAAAATAATTGGGGTACTTGCCAGAAATGGTGGGGGAAAATGGAACCAATATCATCGTCGTGTCGGCAGTATGTCGCTCTTGAACAGGGAACTTGTCTGCATCTGTGTCGAGTTGGGGACATCTCATCTCATTATCTTCTTGCCTCCGTGGGTTTGGGTAATCTCTTTTGACCACTCATTTTCTTTTTCCATGTCATCATGACCTCAGATCCTTTGATGTCAAATACTGCCAAATATAGTGTCCTGTCACCGATATGTTCAAGAGAAGTTGGCCTCTGTAGTTTTTCAACCTCCCTCTGATTCTCTATTGATCTTGATTCACAAACATCATGTTTCTCTGTCTCGTGTCGATGATGTGGGAAACACTATGGCCCACCTTCGATCAAGGTCACTTCCTGTTGACTTCAACTCATTATCCAGGAAGATGATTTAGAGACTCCCTTCAGGTACCTTGGAGCCTTCATGCCTCAATGGTAGGTTCTTTGTATTTTGATGCAAGGTTTTCATTATTTACCTTCGATCAAATGATTCTGTGAGTGTTCGATGCTAGCTCACTATTCACACTCCGTGGATTGTACCTATAGTACCTTGAGAGCCATCTTCCTTATTGGTGGTTTCTGTCACATCTGTTAATAGATTTCATTATTGGTTGGTAATTAGACGATGTTCTTTCATGTTTGACTTCAGCTCACATATTCGCATGCTTGAACTTGTACACTGTTCGGGTCGAGATAGAGCGCAAGAACTTTGATCTTGTTTGATAAAATCCAGGCTGTGTATTTTTTGTGGATTATCGTGATTTATTACATGACTCGTTTGATGGGATGGATGCGACCATACTTGAGTATACTTGTTGATCCTTCTTTGCTGGATGGCTGCGTCCATACCTTGGATCCCAGTTATTATGCACTCTATTATGGATGGCTACGGCCATACCACATATCATGTATCAAAGATATCAGTTTTATTTGTATTTGCAGGTCTTCCAACTGCAGTTTTTTCGGTTGGGCGTGTTCTCATAAAGCATTTCACCCCTCCCTCTCTCTCTCGGACCTCATGCTTTAGGGGGCATCTATTACACATCATTTTTTCACCGTCCCTACAATCCCTTGTCCCGTACATTGGAGGACTATTCCCATGACCTATGAACAGTAAAATGTCCTGAAAACACCTTCATGGCATCCTCTTGCATAGGGAAAAACATTCTCCCGAAGAACATTTCCTCTGAAAAACCCTAAAAACTAATGTTTTATCCTTGGCGCAACTAGCCAATTCATCCCTCGTGCCAATGAGGGAAATACACACTAGAGGGTGTGCCAACTGGCACTCTGTCCCTGTGTTTCACTCGTGCCAAGCTTATTAAGGGGTGTTTTTTAAAAATAAATGGCGGAATTTGGATTATAACAAACCCCAAAATGAGTCATCAAAGGAAGTTGAGTGGTTTGGCTCCAGATCTCTATGTATAGGAAGTGGTTTTCCACCTCTCATGGAACCTTCCTAAGAGATAGGACCTATCCCATGATTATAGGGATCCCAACTTCCCTTAATCCATCTATAAGATCTTGTCCTCTCTATTTTATAGCTATCTAAACTGGTAGGAAGGAAACTATAGCCGGGAAACTATTGAGAGTGGAGTTGAAGAGAACCCTATAAGAGAGAGATCTTTGTCTAGATTCTTGACAGGCTTTATTGAGACACGCTCCACTGGAATCCCCGCCAAAGGAAGATCATAACGTCAGAGCACTTGGTTTTAATCTCCCTTTTGTCATTAATAATATAAGTGACTCTAATTTTGGTTCCATTCTTGTGTTTACTCTTTCATGTGATGCAATGAATTATATCCTCTCTGACTGGTATATGGTTACATGCTTTAAGTATTACGTTGTGTGTTGTCATTTCTCTGCGTGTGTACAGGTGTACGAACATGACGAATGGAAGGATTGTGATCTGTCAAGCTAGGGACAAGGAGCACCGCTTCCTCATCGACAACAACAACATGGGATTTGAGGTAGGCTACTTATCGTGGTCTTTTTATTTCTTGTAACTAGGAACCAATGTCATTGCGTGATTCGATTGTTGCTAGACCTAATCTAGGGCTAGTGGGATCACCTCTGTCCGCAGAGGAGATTTACCTCCTAAAAAATAGTTAAGGTCAAGGTTAAGGTTAAGGGTAAGGTTATAGTTATGTTAAGGTTAAGGTTAAGGTTAGGTTAAGGGTAAAGTCAAGGTTAAGGTTAAGGTTAGGGTTACGGGTCTTAACCTTAAGGGTAAATTCAAGGTTAAGGTTAAGGTGAAGGTTAGAGTTATGGGTCTCAAAGATAACCTTGACCAAACTCTTAACATTAACCTTAACCTTAACCTTACCCTAACCTTAACCCTAACCATAACCATATCTTACCCTTAACCTAACCTTAACCTTGACCTTAACTTTACCGTGAACTTCGCCTTAACCTTAACCTTATCCTAAATTAACCTTAACCTTGACCTTAAACTTAACTTTAACTGTAACCTAACCCTATCCTTGACCAAACCCTAAACTTAGGTTAAGGGTAAGATCAAGTTAAGGTTAAGGTTAGGTTAAGGTTAAGGTTAAGGTTAAGTTTAGGGGAAGGTTAAGGTTAGGTTAAGGGGGTAAGGTTAAGGTTAAGGTTAAGGATTTGGTAAAGGTTAGGGTTAGGTTATAGTTAAGGTCAAGGTTAAGGTTAGGTTATAGTGAAGGTTAAGGTTAAGATAAGGTTAAGGTTAAGTTAGGTCTAGTTAAGGTTAAGGTTAAGGTTACGGGTACAGTAAAGGTTAAGGTTATGGCTATGGGAAGGTTAAGGTTAAGGTTAAGCGTTTGGTCAAGGTTAGGAGTAGGTTATTGTTAAGGTAAAGGTTAAGGTTAGGTTATAGTGAAGGTTAATGTTAAGATAAGGTTAAGGTTAAGGTTAGGGTTAAGGTTACGGTTACATGTCTAGTCAGGTTAAGGTTAATGTTAAGGTTAAGGGGGTAAGGTTAAGGTTAACGTTAGGTTAATGGTAAATTTAAGGGTAAGGTGAAGGATAGGTCATAGTTAAGGTTAAGCTTATAGTTAAGGTAAAGGTTAAGGTTAGGTTATAGTTAAATTTAACGTTAAGGTCAAGCTTAAGGTTAAGGTTAAGGTTATGGGTCTTAACCTTAACCTTCAATATAACCTTAACCCTAACCTTAACTATGACCTCAACCTTAACTATAACCTAACCCTAACCTTGACCAAACCCTTAACCTTAACCTTAACCTAACCTTAACCTTAATCTTAACCTTAACCAACCTTAACCTTAACCTTAACCTTAACTATAACTTAACCCTAACCTTACCCTAACCTTAACCTTAACCTAACATTAACCTTAACCTTAACCTTAACCTTATCTTAACCTTAGCCTAACCTTAACCTTGACTTTACCCTTAACGTAACCTTAACCTTAACCTTAACCTTACCCTTAACCTTATCTTAACCTTAACCTTAACCTTAACGTTAACCTTAACCTTAACCTTTAACCTAACCTTAACTTAACCTTAACCTTAACCTTAACTTTACCCTTAACCTAACCTTAACCTTAACTTTAACTATAAACTAACCGTAACCTTGACAAAACCTTAACCTTAACCGTAACTTAACCTTAACCTTGACCTTAGCCTAACCTTGACCTTAACGTTGACTTTACCCTTAACCTTAACCTTAATCTTAACCTTAACCAAACCATTAACATTATTCTTAACCTGACTAAACCTGTAACCTTAACCTTAACCTTACCCTTAACGTGCACCTTAACCTTAACTTTGACTTTACCCTTAACCTAACCTTAACCTTAACTATAACCTAACCCTAACCTTTAACTTAAATTTACCCTTAACCTTCACCAAACCCTTAACTTTACCTTAAACTAACTAAACCCTTAACCTTGACCTAACTGTAACCTTAACCATAACATTAACCTAACGTTAACCTTAACCTTAACTTTAACTTTACCCTAACCTTAAAGGTTTAGTAAGGTTAAGGTTAAGGTTAAGGTTAGGTTAAGGGTAAATTAAAGGTTAAGGTTAGGTTAAGATTCAAGTTACGGGTTTAGTCAGGTTAAGGTTAAGGTTAAGGTTAGGCTAAGCTTAAATCTAAGGTTAAGGTTAAGGTTATAATTATGGGAAGGTTATGGTTAAGGTTAGGTTATAGTTATGGTTAAGGGTTTGGTCAAGGTTAGGGTTAGGTTAAGGTTAAGGTTAAGGATAAAGTAAAGGATAAGGTTATGGCTATGGGAAGGTTAACGTTAAGGTTAAGGTAAAGGTAAGGTTAAGGTTAAGGTCAAGGTTGACCTTGACCTTAACCTTACCCTTAACCTAACCTTAACCTTAACCTTAACCTAACCTTAACCTTGACCTTAATTATAACCTAACCCTAAACTTAACCGAACCCTTAACCTTAACTATAACCTAACCCTAACCTTTACCAAGCCCTTAACCTTAACCTTATCTTACCCTTAACCTTAACTTATCCTTAACGTTAACGATAACCTTAACCTTAACCTTGACCTAACCATAATCGTAACCTTACCTTAACCTAACTTAACATTAACCTTAAGGTTAGTTTAAGGGTAAAGTCAAGGTTAAGACTGAGGTTAAGGTTAAGGGTAGATATAAGGCTAGGCTAAGGGTAAAGTTAAGGTTAAGGTTAGGGTAAGATTAAGGTTAAGGTTAATGTTAAGGGTTTGGTCAAGGTTAGGTTTAGGTTATAGTTAAGGTCAAGGTCAAGGTTAAGGTTAGGTTAAGGTTGAGGTTAAGGGTTTGGTCAAGTTTAAGGTTAAGGGTAAGGTTAGGGTAAAGGTTCAGGTTAAGGTTAATTTTAAGGTTATGGTTAAGGTTAAGGTTAAGGTAAGGTAAAGATTAAGGTTAAGGTTAATGTTAAGGTTAAGGGTAAAGTTAAGGTTGAGGTTAAGGGTAAGGTTAAGGTTAAGGTTACAAGTTTAGTCAGGTTAAGGTTAAGGTTAATGGTTTGGTCAAGGTTAGGGTTAGGTTATAGTTAAGGTTAAGGTTAAGGGTAAGGTTAGGGTAAAGGTTAAGGTTAAGGTTAAGGTTAAGGTTTTCCTTACCCTTAAAATTAACCTTGAGCTTAACTATAACCTAACCCTAACCTTACCCTTAACCTTAACCTAACCTTAACCTTACCCTTAACCTAATATTAACCTTAACCTTAACCTTAACCTTAACCTTAACCTTAACATTAACGTGAATAAACCCGTAACCTTAACCTTGCCCTTAACCTTATCTTACATTGACCTTAACTATAACCTTAACCTTAAACTAACCTTAACCTTAACTTTACCCGTAACCTAATCTTAACCTTAACCTAACCTTAAACCTTGACTTTACCATTAAATTAACCCTAACCTTCATTATAACCTAACCCTAACCTTGACCAAAGCCTTAACCTTAACCTTAAACTTACCCTTAACCTTATCTTAACCTTTACTTAACCTTAACCTTAACCTTAACCTTAAGTTTACTGTTAACCTTAACCTTACCGTTAACTATAACCTAACGTTAACCTTGAACTTAAATATAACTTAACCCTAACCTTGACCAAACCCTTAACCTTAACCTTAACCTTAACCTTAACCTTACCCTTACCCTTAACTTATCCTTATCCTTAACCTTAACCATAATATTAACCTCAGGTTTAGGATAAGGTTAAGGGTAAGGTTAGGGTTAAGGTTAGGGTAAGGTTAGGGTTAGGTTAAGGGTAAAGTTAAAGTTAAGGTTAGGGTTAATGTTAAGGTTAAGGTTAGGGTTACCTTATAGTTAAGGTCAAGGTTAAGGTTAAGGGTAAGGTTATAGTTAGGTAAGGGTAAGGTTAAGGTTAAGTTAAGGTTAAGGTTAAGGTTTGGTTAAGATTACGGTTACGTTATATTTAAGGTTAGGTTATACTGAAGGTTGAGGTTAAGCTTAACCTTACTTTGACTAAACCCGTAATCTTAACCTTAACCTTAATCTAACTATTGAGCCCCAAAGATGTCATTTCCCTTCACCAAATTTCACTTCATTTCCTTTTTCCCTTATCAATTACAGGCTTAAATGGTCAATAGGATTGGTTAAAGATACTTTAGGAATGTATACAATGACTGACTTGCTATATTTTCATGGTTTTGTTGTTGTAGTAATTTTTGACTAGACTCATCTACAGAATGCAGCCATTCTGTAGCTAGTCACCTATTCCGCAGCTATCTGCATGTTCTCATAGGTTACATGTGTCAATTCAGAGAAAAATGCATATGGTTGAATTCCACAATGCTCCCACATCATTTATTTCTCTCTACGAATTCTAAGAAAGAATCTACAGGTGGTTATGCACGTGGAAGAGATCAAAGCTAAGAAGCAAATTCCTACCAGGACAAGGACTCTACAGATGTCTCCAGCAAAGTACGAGGCTTCCATAAGAGTTCTAATTTGATTTTTATTGAAAAAGACACTTGTTCCTATTTATTCTCAAGGGTATTTATGTATTTATTTTATAATAATGACTCGAGAGACCGAGGGACAGTTAGATAGATTGATGTTTTGTTGCTAGATCTCAAAAGACAGTAATACTCTGTTTTTGAAATATTTTTCCTTTAATAAAAGAAGCACTGCTTTATTTCAAGATCTGAGGCAATATTGAGGGATTTTTATGCTAATCCGGTGGTAGAGGGCCCCTACAGCCCAAGAATATTTGTGCACATTGTTTAGATAAGTAACTTTAGCCTTGTTGCATTCCTAGTTTAAGCAATTTTCTGAACTTTGTGTTTTATACTCACGTGCATTGGATGCTACAGTCTAGTCTTGTTCTTATGAATTATTCCAAAATATCACTAATATTGAATGAGATATAAATGTAGTATTTTAGGAATTAGTTTCCTTTTTCTAAACTTTACGTTTTTGTGCTCAATTACATCAATTGTTACAACTAGACTTGTTCTTCCAAATTGTTCCAAAATATCACTAATAATGAACGAGATAGGGCTGTAATATTTTAGAGATTAGTTGCACTATAGTGTAGTTGTAATACTCTGGAGATTAATGGCGTGCTAGTTCATTTTCTATTCACTGTATTTCAAGTTAGATTAGTGGCACTCTAGTTCAGTTTCTGTTCACTGTATTTCAAGTTAGGATAATGGCATTCTAGTAAAGTTGTGGTCACTGTATTTCAAGTTTGAATGATTGCATTTTAGTTCAACTTTATCTATTGTAATTTTAGTTTTATTAGTCAGTTGTATGCTAGTTTTGTTCCATTAGACTTCAAAGCCTTCATTATTTACAAACTACTCTTGTTATTAATCTCTTCCAACACATCATCATATGGACAGGAATTAGTGATATCAGTTCAAGGCCTTGATTGTTCTGCAATCTCTTATAATTTTACAAATAGCCTTTTCCAAAACTATTGCAAAATATTTCTAACTTTCGAATGAGGCTTAGTAGTGACAATTTGAGTTGTAGAATGGATTAATTTCAGTGTCATAGGTTAATTTAGAGTAGAGTTCCTTACTATGCTACAAACAATCTTTTCCAATTGTGTTCCAATAAATTTCTAACCATGGATGAGATTTTTGTGATATTGTAAGTCATTGTTTACTTAGAAGAACCTCATTGCATTAAAATTATCCTTTTCTCAAGATATTCCAACATATTTCTAATGAATGAATGGGACTGAGTTCATGTTATGAGTTATTGAGTTCATGTTATGAGTTATTTAGTTCTTGCTATGAGTTATTTTTCTTGTTAAAGTATTGCATTTTCTGTTCTCAAGTGCCATACATAATTTAGAATAGGTTTTGCTATGTTTTAGTGTGACCAACAACTTCTCTTTGCCAAAACTTAGTTCTTTTCCTCTTAGAATAAAAACAAAAAACCAAAAAAAATTGAAAAACACTAAACACAACGTAGTGAGAAACAAATACCTAGGCACATATAGTGCACTTCACTTCAACAATTTACTAGCCCTAGTTGACAATTTATGACCTCAATTTAGGAACACTGAGTTGAGTAGACACTAACCTTAACCTTAACTATAACCTGAACCTAACCTTGACCAAAACCTTAACCTTAACCTTAACCTTAACCTTCCCCTAACATTAACGTTAACCTTAACTATAACCTAACACTAATCTTAACCAAACCCTTAACCTTAACCTTAACCTAACCTTAACTATAACCTAACCCTAACCTTGACCAAACCCTTACCCTTAACCTAACCTTAACCTTGACTTTACCCTTAACCTAACCTTAACCTTAACCATCCCCTAAATTTAACCCTAACCTTACCCTAACCATAACCTTAAATTTAACCTTAACCTAACCTTAACCTTACCCTTAACCTTGACCTTAACCTTAACTTTAACTATAACCTAACCCTAACCCTGACCAAACCTTAACCTTAACCTTAACTTAGCCTAACCTTAATCTTAACCTTAACGATAGCCTTAACCTTATCTTAACCTTAAATATAACCTAACCCTAACCTTGAGCAAACCTTAACCTTAACCTTAACTTTGCCCTTAACCTAACCTTAACCTTAACCTTAACCTTAAACTAGCCTTAACCTCACTAAACCCATAACTTTAACCTTAACCTAACCTTAACTATAACCTAACCCATAAACTTAAGGTTTGGTTAACCTTAACCTTAACCTAAACCTTAAACTTATCTTAACCTTACCCTAACCTTAACCTTAATATTACCCTTACCTTAACCCTAACCTTACCCTTAAACTTAATTATAACCTAACCCTTAACCTTAACCTGACTAAACCCGTAACCCTTAACCTTAACCTTAACCTAACCTAACCTTAACCAAACCATAACCTCCCCTTAACCTTAACCAAACCATAACCATAACCTTCCCTTAACCTTAACAACGCCATAACCTTTGCTTAACCTTAACCAAACCATAACCACAACCTTAACCTTAACCTTAACCTAACCCTAACCTTGACCAAACCCTTAACATTAACCCATAACCTTAAAATTATCTTCAATGTTACAGTTAAGGTTAAGGTTAAAGTTATGGTGAAGGTTAAGGTCAAGGTCAAGGTTAAGGTTAGGTTAAGGTTAAGGTTACGGTTAAGGTTAAGGTTAGGGTAAGGTTAGGGTAAGGGTTCAGGTTAAGGTTAAGGTTAAGGGTAAGGTTAAGGTTAAGGTTAAGGTTACGTTAAGGGAAAAGTTAAGGTTAAGGTTAATGTTAAGGTTAGGTTAAGGGTAAAGTCAAGTTTAAGGTTAGGTTAAGGTTCAAGTTACAGGTTTAGTCAGGTTAAGGCCAGCTTAAGGTTAAAGTTAAGCTTAAGGTTAAGATAAGGTTTGGTTAACCTTAACCTTAACCTTAACCTTATCTCAACCTTACCCTAAACTTAGCCCTACCCTTACCCTTAACCTTAACTATAACCTAACCCATAACCTTAAGGTCAAGGTCAAGGTTAAGGTTATGGGAAGGTTAAGGTTAAGGTCAACGTTAAGGTTAGGTTAAGGGTAAGGTTAAGGTTAAGATTAGGTTAAGGTTATGGTTAAGGTTAAGGTTGAGGTTAATATTAAGGGTTTGGTCAAGGAGGTTAGGTTTATGGTTAAGGTTAAGGTTAGGGTTAGGTTAACGTTAAGATAAGGATAAGGTTAAGGTTCAGGTTAAGGTTAAGGTTAGGGTTAAGGTTAGGGTTAGGTTAAGGTTGAGATAAGGATAAGGTTAAGGTTAAGTTTATTTAAGTTTAATGTTAGGTTAAGGTTAAGTTAAGGGTAAATTCGACCTGTAACCTTAACCTTAACCTTAACCCTAAGCTTAACCTTCACTATAACCTAACCTTATCCTTGACCAAACCCTTAACCTTAACTAAAACCTAACCTTAACCTTAACCAAACCCTTAACTAAAACCTAACCTTAACCAAACCCTTAACTTAACCTTTACCTTAACCTTAACCGTAACCTTAACCTTACCTTAACTTAACCTTAACCTTGACCTTGACCTTGACCTTGACCTTGACCTTGACCTTAACCTTACCATAACCTTAAGGGTTTAGTCAGGTTAAGGTTAAGGCTAAGGGTTTGGTCAAGGTCAGGGTTAGGTTAAGGTTAAGGGTGAAGGTTAAGGGTTAGGTTAAGGTTAAGGTTAGGTTAAGGGTGAAGTTAAGGTTAAGGTTAGCAGAAGTTTAAGGTTAAAGTCAAGGTTAAGGTGAAGGTTAAGGGTAAGGTTAGGGTAATGTTAAGGTTAAGGTTTAGGTGAAGGTTAAGGTTAGGTTAAGGCAAGGTTAAAATTATAGTTAGGTTAATGTTAAGGTTAGGTTAAGGTTAAGGTTAAGGTTATGTTAAGGTTAATATTAGGTTAAGGGTAAAGTTAAGGTTAAGGTTAGGTTAAGGTCGAGGTTAAGGTTAGGTTAAGGGAAAACCCAAGGTTAAGGTTAGGTTAAGGGTAAGGGTTTGGTCAAGGTTAGGGTTAGGTTATAGTTAAGGTCAGGTTAAGGTTAAGGTTAAGGGTTTGGTCAAAGTTAGGGTTAGGTTATATTTAAGGTTAAGGTTAAGGTTAAGGGTCAATATAAGGTTATGGTTAAGGTTAAGGTTGGGGTTAGGTTATAGCTAAGGTTAAGATTAGGTTAAGGGTAAAGTTAAGGTTAAGGTTAGGGTTAAGGTTAGGGGAAGGTTTTAGTTAAGGTTAAGGTTAAGGTTAGGTTAAGGTTAAGATAAGGTTAAGGTTAAGGTTAAGGTTAAGTTAGGTATAAAGTTAAAGTTAGGTTAGGTTAAGGTTAAGGTTAGGTTAAGGTTAAGGTTAAGGGTTTCATCAAGGTTAGGGTTAGGTTAAGGTTAGGTTAAGAGTAAATTGAAGGTTAAGGTGAATTTTGAGGGTTAGTTAGGTTAAGGGTAAAGTCAAGGTTAAGGGTTAGTTAGGTTAAGGTTAATGTTAAGGTTAAGGTTAGGTAAAGGTAAGGTTAGGTTAAGGTAAGGTTATAGTTAGGTTAAGGTTAAGGTTAGGTTAAGGTTACGGGTCTTAACCTTAACCTTCACTATAACCTACCCTTAACATTAACCTTTACCTAACCTTAAGCTTAATATTAACCATAAACTTAACCTTAACCTTAACTATAACCTTAACCTTAACCTTCCCATAACCATAACCTTAACCTTAACCTTAACCTTAACCTTGAATTTATCTTAACCTAACCTTAACCCCTTAACCTTAACCTTAACCTTCCCATAACTATAACCTTAACCTTGAATTTACCATTAACCTAACCTTAACCTTAACCTTATCCCTAACCTAACTAAACCCGTAACCTTAACCTTAACCTAACGAAGCACCTTTGAATCCAACTTAACCTAGTTATTCTACCTTAACTCTAACTCTTATCGTTTTAACTATAACCTAACCCTAACCTTGAACAAACCTTAACCTTAAACTTAACCTTCACTATAACCTAACCTTAACCTTAGCCTAAAATTTATCCTTAAACTTAACCTTAACTTTATCATTAACCTAACCTTGACCTTAACCTAAGGTTATTGTTAGGTTATAGTTAAGGTCAAGGTAAGTTTAAGGTTAAGGATAAGGTTAAGGTTAAGGTTAAGTTTGAGGTCAAGGTTAAGGTTAATGTTAAGGGCTTCGTCAAGGTTAAGATTAAGTTAAGGTTAAGGTTAAGTTAAGGGTAAAGTTCAGGTTAAAGTTAGGGTTAAGGTTAGGGAAAGGTTAAGGTTAAGGTTAAGGTTAGCGTTAAGGTTAAGGTTAAGGGTATGGGAAGGTTAAGGTTAAGGTTAAAGGTAAGCTTAGGGTTAATTTTAAGGGTAAGGTTAAGGTTAAGGTTATGGGTTTAGTCAGGTTAAGGTTAAGGGTTTGGTCAAGGTTAGGGTTAGGTTATAGTTAACGGTAAGGGTAAGGGTTAAGGTTAACCCTAACCTTGACCAAACCCTTAAGGTTAAGGTTAAGATTAGGTTAAGGGTAGGGTTATGGTTAGGTTATAGTTAAGGTCAAGGATAAGGTTAGGTTATAGTTAGTTTAGGTTAAGGGTAAAGTTAAGGTTAAGGTTAAGGATATGGTTAAGGTTAGGGTAAGGTTAAGGGTTAAGGTTAAGGTTACGGGTTTAGTCAGGTTAAGGTTAAGGTTATGGGTTTAGTTAGGTTAAGGTTATAGTTAAGGTTAAGGTTAAGGTTAGGTTAAGGTTAAGGTTAAGGTTAAGGTTAAGTTTAAGGGTAAAGTTTAAGGGTAAAGTCAAGGTTAAGATTAAGATTAAGATTAGGTTAAGGTTAAGATTAAAGTTAGGTTAAGGTAAGGTTAAGGTTAATTTTAAGGGTAAAGTCAAGGTTAAGGTTAGGTTAAGGTTAATATAAAGTTAAGATTAAGGTTAGGTTAAGGGTAAAGCTAAGGTTAGGGTTAGGTTAAGGGTAAATTTAAGTTTAAGGTTAGGTTAAGGTTAAGGTTAAGGTTATGGTAAGGTTAAGGTTAAGGGTAAAGTTAAGGTTAAGGTTAGGTTAAGGTTAATGTTAAGATAAGGTTAAGGTTAAGGTTAGGTTAAGGGTAAACTCAAGGTTAAGGTTAGGTTAAAGTTAATGTTAAGGTTAGGGTAAGTTTAGGCTAAAGGTTAAGGTTAAGGTTTTGGTCAAGGTTATTGTTAGGTTATATTTAAGGTCAAGGTAAGGTTAAGGTTAAGGGTAAGGTTCAGTTCGGGGTAAAGTTAAGGTTAAGGTTAAGGTTAGGTTAAGGGTAAAGTTAAGGTTAAGGTTATGGTAAAGGTTAGGTTAAGGTTCAGGTTAATGTTAAGATTAGGGGAAGGTTAAGGTTAAACTTAATGTTAAGGGTAAGGTTAAGGTTAAGGGTTCAGTCAGGTTAAAGTTAACGTTATGCAAAGTTTAAGGTTATGGGAAGGTTAAGGTTAATGTTAAGGTTAAGTTAAGGTTGAGGTGAAGGTTAGGGTTAGGTTATAGTTAAGGTTAAGGTTACGGTTAAGGGTAAAGTTAAGGTCAAGGTTAAGGTTATGGTTAAGGTAAGTTTAAGATAAGGTTAAGGGTAAGGTTAAGGTTAAGTTTAGGTTAAGGTTATGGTTAAGGCAATGTTAAGGGTAAAGTTAAGTTTAAGGTTAGGTTAAGGTTAAGATAAGGTTAAGGGAAAGGTTAAGGTCAAGGTCAAGGTTAAGGTTAAGGGTAAGGTTAAACTTAACCTTAACTATAACCTTAACCCTAAACCATAACCTTGACCAAACCCTTAAGGTTAGGTTGAGGGTAAAGTCAAGGTTAAGGTTATGGTTATGGGAAGTTTAAGGTTAAGGTTAAGGTCAGGGTTAAGGTTAGGGGAAGGTTAAGGTTAAAGTCAAGTTTATGGTGAAGGTTAGGTTAAGGTTAAGGTTAGGTTGAGGGTAAAGTGAAGGTTAAGGTTATTTTAAGGTTATGATAACCTTAACCAAACCTTAACCTTAACCTTAACTAATCTAAGTCTAACCTTGAACTTAACCTTAAACTTAACCTTAACCTAACCTTAAATTAACCTTAACTTTAACTTTACCCTAACCTTAACCTTTACCTTACCCTTGACCTTAAAATTAACCTTATCTTAACCTTAACCTAATCATAACCTTGACCTTGATTTTCCCTTAACCTAACCTTAACCCCTTAACCTTAACCTTAACCTTAAAATTAACCTTGACCTTAACTATAACCTAACCCTAACCTTAACCAAACCGTTAACTTTAACCTTAACCTTAACCATAAGCTTAACCTTAACCTTCCCATAGCCAACCTCAACCTTAACCTTGAAATTACCCTTAACCTTAACCTTAACCTTAAACTTACCCCCCTTAACTATACCCTTAATGTTAACCTTAACCTTAACCTGACTAAACCCATAAACTTAACCTTAACCTTAACCTGACTAAACCCGTAACCTTAACCTTAACCTTAACCTAACCTTAACCTATAATTTACTCTTAACTTCAACTATAACCTAACCTTAAACTTAACTCTTCCCTTAACCTTAACCTAACCGTAACCTTGACCAAACCCTTAACCTTAACCTAAGTAAACCCTTAACCTTTACCTAACCGTAACCTTAACCTTATCTTTAGCTTTACCCTAACCTTAAGGGATTATTCAAGTTAAGGTTAAGGTTAAGGGTTTGGTCACAAGTTTATTCAGGTTAAGGTTAAGGTTATGGTTAAGTTAAGCTTAAAGTTAGGTTAAGGTTAAGGGTAAGGTTAGGTTAATGTTAAGTAAAGGTTATGGTTAGGGTAAGGTTAGGGTTGGGTTATAGTGAAGGTTAAGTTCAAGGTTAAGGGTAAAGTTAAGGTTAGGTTAAGGTTAAGGGTAGGTTAAGGGTAAATTCAAGCTTAAGGTTAAGGTGAAGGTTACAGATTTAGTAAGGTTAAGGTTAAGGTTAGGTTAAGGTTAAGGGTGAAGGTTAAGGTTACGGGTCTTAAGCTTAACCTTACCCTTAACCTTCACCCTTAACATTAACCTTAACCTTCACTATAATCTAACCTTAACCTTGACCTTAAGTATAACCTAACCTTGACCTTGATCCAGGTGGATATTGGTGGCCACCCGCCTATTCGATTTGGGCCCCCACCATTGTCTCTTTCATTTTTTCAGTTTCGGTATAACTTACTATTTTTAGCAGTTTTTTGGGTCCTAAACTTCTGGAGCCATTTTGAGGCCCTAAACGACGTTTTTTGGGCATCGCTCCCCTAGAAAATATCATTCTATTTTGGAATGATAGTCATGGTGAAATTTTTATTCCTCAGATAGAGCTTTCCAATGATGTATCATGTGCATCAAACAGAGATAGTATGCCAAAGTTACGTCCATGGGAAGTTGAAACAACAATTTACCCAAACGGGGCCCATAGTTTTGGCGCTTCATCTCCTAGGGTTAGGTTTTTGGATGTTTAGGGTTCTTCTTTGTTTCTCAATAATAAATAGGCCCTCGAGCCTCATTTTAACTCATTTCAGAGGCCTGTAGCTACCACATCTCTTCTCAGAGATAGCTACCATCGCCCTAGCTAGTTTTATTTCCATTTTGTCTGCAAGCAAATCTCAGTTCTTTGATATTAATGAAATGAAGTATTATTTCCGCTGCATCTCTGTATTTATGGTTATATGTTTATTCTATTGCATTCCTGCATAAATCCGGATCAGTGATATAAGAGCAGTCTGCTTTTTCTCGATCCTTCTTTGCATGTCCCCAACGAGGTCGGGGTATAAGGAGCTAGGGCTTGATCTGGTGGAACCTTTGCAAGATCAGCCTCGTAAACCTCGACAGACACCCATGGGGGACGAAAAAAAAGATGAGGGAGAAGGATATCCTATCAAAATATTGCTCAAGGATGCCCTCGAAAAACAAAGGAACGTAATGATGGATAACTTTGTTCAGATCCTTCAACGGCTGCCCACTGGTGGCACATCTACATCCAATAGCCACTCTGGAAGTGCGACTCCTTTTAAGGTACGAGTAAATTTTTACATTCCCATATTTGAGGTTTAGATAGATGCAGATGCTATAGATAGATGGTTGAATCTATTAGAAGGATATTTCTCTGTTCATGACTTTTCAGATCGAGAGAAGATTATTTTTTCACTCCTCAAAGCTACCCCCCATGTTAAGGACTGGTGGGAAACCTACTGTGAGAACAAGGACCAGACAGAACCCTCTCTATTCTCGACTGTACCAACTTGGAATTCTTTCCAAGACGCTGTCAAGGAACAATACTATCTCGTGAGGAGATATGTGGACAAGTACATACAATGGACCACACTGCGACAACAAAGAGATCAAGATGTGCATGAGCTGAAGAATCTGTTCCATACCCTGCACACAAAGTTGGGTATCAAAGATTGAGAGAAACATTTGGTGCTAAAGTATCGCAACTGTCTACACAGATACATTCAAGAGGAAATGGAGTTCCTCGACATCTCCTCGCTTGGTACGGCATACCAGTATGTTGCCAAGATTGAGCAGAAATTCAAACAGAAGAAGCAAGACTTTGGATCTGCGAATCAAAAGCAAGAGAAAGGTGCTTCCAAACCACAGAACAAAGGACAGAGCCAAGGCATGGCGGCTAAAGACAACCCGTCAAAGCCACAAGAAAAGAATAGCACCGCAAAGACAAAGAGAATACACGGGAAAGTGGTATGAGTTCCATAAGAGCTCCACTCACAACACAAGTGAGTGTCGGGCCAAGTAGTTGCTAGTGGCCGAGATGAGGGCTTCTGAGTTAGATGCATGATCTTACTCTGAATTAGAACCTAAAAAGGGGAATGAAAAAGGGAAACAGATTATTGATGCAGAGCCTAATGCCACTATTTCCATTACAAAGATCCAGAAGGAGGAACCGGAAGATTCATAGGAGGAGGAACATCTCTTCCACTCCCAGATTTGGGTAAAGGGCTCCCCTGTACAGTTCATTGTCGACAATGGGAGCCAAAAGAACCTCATTTCAGCAGACGTTGTGAAGCGGTTGGGCTTGTCGACCATAACTCACCCACATCCATACACCATCGGGTGGCTTCACCAAGGACGAGATCTCCGCGTCAGCCAGCAGTGCCGCCTTCCCTATAGCATCAAGCCCTTCACGGATGAGGTATTATGTGATGTTGCTCCTATTGATGTTTCTGATGTATTATTAGGACAACCATACTTGTGGAAGCATCATGCTGTGTATGAGTCTCCACCTCATGCTGTTATTGTTACTTTGGGAAATAAGTTGTATAGGATACCAGAGGTACCACCTCCTGTGGCTATCTCTTTGGTTACTACAAAGCAATGTAGTAATCTCATTTCCCAAACTAGGAAATTCGTTTTCCTAATGATCCGCCCCCAGGGCAAGAAGAAGACTGTGGCCACAACCTCTAGACAGGGCTCCTCTGCACGAGAACAACAAATGGATAAGGTTGTGGAGGAGTACGAGGACATATTGACCTCACCCACAGGGGTTCCTCTGCACTGTCAGGTCAAGCACCCGATTGATCTGACCCCAAGTGCGCCGCTACCCAATGGACCGATCTATCGACGCTCTATTCTGGAGAATGATGAAATCAAGAGGCAGATTCAGGAGTTGTTGCAGAAAGGTCACATCAGACCAAGTTCATCACCCTGTGGGAGCTCGATCGTGTTGGTATAGAAGAAGGATGGGACGTGGAGATTCTGTATTGACTATTGGGCACTGAATAAGATCACTGTCCAGAATAGGTACCCAATCCCACAGATTGATGACCTCCTGGACCAACTCAAAGGTGCAAAATATTTCAGCAAGATTGACCTGAATTATGGGTATCACCAGGTACCAATTGAACCCTCTAATGTGTGGAAGACTGCCTTCAACGCCAAGGAAGGCCTTTTTGAATGGAAAGTCATGCCTTTTAGGTTGACGAATGCTCCTGCAACCTTCATGAGGATGATGGACGACATCTTGCGGCCATTCACCAACTCATTTGTAGTGGTGTACTTGGATGAGATTCTGATCTTCAGCAAGACTTGGGAAGAGCACCTTCACCACATCCGACAAGTCCTCCAAACACTGCGGCAACACAATTTGTGTGCCAATTTGGAGAAGTGCACGTTTGGCATGACCCAGGTTCAATATCTGTGATACATTATTGATGAAAGGGGGGTGCATGTGGATCCAACCAAGATCCAATTCATTCGAGATTGGCCAGCCCCAACCACTATAACAGAGCTTCGCATCTTTCTGGGTCTTGCTAATTTCTACCGTAGATTCATGTTGCGATTCTCTCATATCACTTGGCCCTTGAGTCAAGTCACCAAGGGAGGAGCGAGAGAAAAATTATTTTGGTCGAAACCTCAACAGAAGGCGTTCATAGAATTGAAAAATCGCCTCTTTTCTTCCCCAGTGCTCACATTACCAGACTTGCAACAACCATTTGAGATCGAGACAGATGCCTCTGAGTATGCTATTGGGGCAATTCTTACTCAACAGGGACATCCAGTGGCATATCATAGTGAGACATTGTCTGAGACAGTTCGCAAGTATCCCACCTATGACAAAGAAATGTATTCCATTGTGTAAGCCTATCGACAATGGAAGAATTACATTTTGTGGAAGGAAACAATCATCCACACAGACCACCGACCCCTGCAGTTCATACAGACACAAGGGAAGTTGCAGAATGATCGCCATCAGAAGTGGTCCACATATCTGCAACAGTTTCATTTGAACATCAAGTACAAGAAGGGTAGCACCAATAATGTTGCAGACAGCCTCAGCCGACCACCGATCATGGCGCTCACCACTGTGCTCAACTCTTGTGGGCATGAGACTTCTGATTGGCCGCTTCTCTATGAGAGTGACCCAGAATTTGGCCACACTTACAAAGCACTCTTGGGGGGTACGCAAGTTCCAAATTTTGACCTCCAAGATGCACTTTTATGTCACTTGGGACACCTTTTTGTTCCTTCAAGTGAGCGTTCCAAGATGATATGGGAAGCACACTACAGTCGATTCATTGGGAATTTCGGGGTCGAGAAAATAGTAGCAATACTACAGAAGTATTTCTATTGGCTGAACCTTCGAAAGGATGTCAAGAAGCACATCAGATCCTACACTACTTGTGCCATTGCCAAACTGACCATCAAGAAGCAAGGCCTATATACTCCACTACCTACCCCTAGTCAACCTTGGGAATCCATCTCCATGGATTAAAAATTGGGCCTGCCTTCTACTAAGAATGGAAATGACTGTGTTTTCATGGTCGTTGATAGATTCTCAAAGATGGACATTATGGCGGCCTGTAAGAAGAATATCATAGCAGAAGCCACTGCTAAACTCTTCTTTGAACGAGTTTGGGTGCACTTTGGGATCCCCTAGTCTATCATATCAGATCAAGATATCAGGTTCCTCAACACATTTTGGTCCAGCCTTTGGTCAATTTTGGACACAAATCTCACCAAGTCCACAACTTTCCATCCCCAAACAGATGGCCAGACAAAGGTCGTCAACAAAATGATTGTACACATTTTGTGCATGTACAATTCAAAGCATCCAAGCACATGGCATGAGAGCCTCCCCTATGTAAAACATAGTTATAATAGGGCTCTCCACAGTTCAATTGGCCATATCCCCTTTCAGGTGGGCTTGGGATTCCAGCCACTATGTCCCATTGACATAGCCATGTCATTTGTAGCTGCTTAGGCTGATTCAGCTCATGTCCAGTCTGAAGTTGACAAAGCAAGTAGCTTCATTGAGCGCATTCAACACATCCACCAATAGGTTCATGATATATTGGACAGAGCCAATGCGAAGTACAAGCAGCGCCATGATCAACACCGGATGCCACACAACTTATAGGTGGGTGACAAAGTATGGCTACATTTGCAGAAGGAGCTCCTCACTGGACCCCACCGCAAGCTTCGCTTGCTTCGATACGGGCCGTACACCGTCACCAAGGCTTTAGGGAACAATGCCTTTGAGCTTAGTATTCCTCCATTCCTTGGTCTGCACCCAGTATTCAATGTGGATCACCTTCGTCACTTTCCAAGACCACTACAAGCAAAGGACAGTTACACCTTATGTGAAAGCCTCCTAAGGACAGCCATTAGTGCCTCCTCAGACATTATGTGAGTACACAAAAGAATATTTGAGCACACAATGGAATCACACCTCTCCCTTGGGTCACCATCCATCATGTACCAAGGGAGGGAAGGATGATTTGAAGCTCACCTATATAAACCCACCAAGAGATGAAAAAATGGTGATCATAGTGTTATGTTGGCCAAAGTTGCCCAAGCAACACCAGCATTGTGTGTGACCCAAGGAGCTGGAGCTAAAGAGGACTCGATGGTTGGCCACCCAACATCTTAGTCCACCACAGTAGAGAGAGAGAGAGTTAGACTGCGTCGAAAGGCAGAACTTGAAAGAAAAACATCCTTGCATCGGGACCTAGAGCCATTGCCTAGGGGCCCTTTGGCAAGTGGGTAAGATTTTCTTTTATTCCAAGCATTTAATAAGAAGAGGCCATCGAGCCATCATTTGCATTATTACTGTTTGGAACTCTCTATATAGCTTCTTTTTTGTTTTTATTTTTATTTTTTTAACCAGAGCATACTTCAGCATATTATTTCATTTAAGTTTTATGCTTTTGATCTCCCCCTACATACTTCTTGATACCAATATTTTAGAGAGTATACTACACTCTCTAAGCTTGTGTGATTTCATACACCCATGTGTCGAATCCACCACAATAGGATTGGCGACTTCGCTGAAGTGTTTCAAGTTTATGTGGTTGTGCCATCTTTTGCAAGAGACCCTTAGTCTATGCTGAAGTGGAGTTGACAGTCCTCTAGCCCATATTGCAGTCCCTGGATTCACTTAGGTGATATATTGAAGAAGGCAGCTCCTAATATTTTACTTGCAGGACTTTTGCGCGCAGTTTTTTCACATAGAAGCGCATTGTGTGCGTTCAGGAGCGACCTGCGCACAGGAAAGCGTACTTGTCAGGGGTTTTTGCGCGCAAATTGCAGAGAGATTTTTTCTCCCTATTTTTTGCATTTTTTCTTCTTGTAAGTGTGTTGGGCAGCCTCTAATGTATCTTCCAACACCTGTGTTGATAGCCCACAGCTTTTGAGAACTAATTTTTTGCTACTTTTCGTAGGCATTTAGTTAGTTTTCATTTAAGTTGGTTTTTGCAAAAAGTGTTCACATAGTTTAAGTAGGGGGCGAATTAACCATTGATTTCTGAAAAATTTATGTTTTTTTTCACAATATGGTATGAAAACTTAGTTTAGCTACTCCAAGTAAGTGGCTCATGACCACACATGCATAAGCTAGTGTAGAAATTTCAATTTTTGCATTTAGGAAATTGCGGGACTAGGATTGAATCGCAAATTAGAGAAAGTAATTTGTGTTGTCTTTGCACCATTTGGTGACCCTAGACAAGCATATGAACACTCTATATTTTTGATTCGCCATCTCCCTTTAGTCACTCACATAGACAAACTAGGAGGTTTTGGAAGCGGCCCATTATCTGCAAATGCTTTCTATTTGACCAAGGAACAACGTCACATAGTTAAACTAGGGGACTTTTGTAAAGTATCACCAATATCCATATGTTCAAATTATGAGATTTTTCAACATAAAATCACAAAAATTCACCCACTAAGAAAATAAAGCCACCTAAAAATAACTTAAACCAACTCACTAAATTCTCCCCACAGGGGCCACAAGAGAAATTATAGATTAAGTTAGGATCAAGGGGGTAGGCATCTAATAAGCCGCCTTGATCATGCTTCACATTTGAAACATAAAATTTGCATTTTTAGGGAGCTTTAAAATCCACCTATCAGCCCAAAGAATAGAAAACCCGAGTGCGACAGAGACCCAATTCAGAGGGGGTTAGGCTTAGGCGCAGTGCGTGCAATATCAGTTGGGGCTACCTGACCCGGCTGATACTCGGTATTGTTAGATGAATACCAAGAAGCCCAAGACTTGAGTACTCACATGGGACGATGGTTCTTAGTGGCCAAAACTAGGGAATCCTTTACCCTATAGGTGACGGTGCAAGCAAGCGCCAAACCCTCTACCCTTACCTTGGTTGATTCTCTTCAGCTGACTGGGGGCGTCGCCAGCTCTTATGGGACGTTGTGCCAGCACTCACAAGAAATCCTCTCAAGGCCTAGTTACTTTTGAGCGTGTGATGATGTTTTAAGTCTTCTAGGATTTTGAGTATCACGTGCAAACAAACAAAACCATTTTTTTCTTGATTGATCACATAGATAAATTAAAAGAAAATTCATTTCATTTTCGCTTTGTTTTATGTATGTGGCCATAAATTTTTTGTGATCTCAGACTCGATCCCCTCAATTTTTTTTTTTTTCAAAAACCTAACTTGGTCGACACTTAAATTGTTCCAACAGAACCTCGTCAGTCTAGGCGTCTTTTGGCCCTCCCCCCATTATCAGGAGGGGTCCCAGGTCTTTCACCATTTAGGCATCAAAGACGGAACGTTTCCATAGTGGTTGGTTCCTCCTTTCTTGGAGCAACCTTAGTTGGGAACCCTATTTGGTCTCCGAACACCACACCACACACCAATCCCCCTCGTCCCCTGGGGGGCAGAAGAGTGCGTCCCATATGGGAAGCTAGCTGAATTCATAACTGGGTACATCACAGACTAACCCTCGTTCTAACCAGAACTTCATGTCTTCACACGTTTCCATGACTTAAACCTCTCAGTCACCCTTCTTAGCGGCATTAAATCTACCGGATTTAACCAAGCTCACCAATGACCCCATCGCACACGACCCAAATTGGCCTCCCATGCCCATGAAGCTCCCTTCAGACATACCAAAATTTGAAGGCAAGCAAGCAGAATACCCAGGAAGTGATATAATGACCATTCACCTGTCGTGCTCATCGAATAGCATCATTGACGATACTATTCGGTTGAGGTAGTTTCAACGCACTCTTATGGGAGTGGCCGCGAAATGGTACGTAGAGAAACTCCCTGCTTCACATAGAACCTTTAGCACCCTTGCTACCATGTTCCTCACATGATTTTAGTTACCCATTCACCATGATTCAGGAATGGAGTTACTGAATCATTTCAGACAATCCCCCTCTACCCATATTTCAAAACATCTCCATGAGTGGAGACGGTGTTGTAGTTTATGCAAAGAAAAACTCGACGACTGAGTCCTTTAGATTTATTCTTGAAAACTTTGACGACGGAGATTTCAAAAGATGTGGAGCAACATAACCACACATATGAAAAGGACGCAATCAGTAAATCCCAACAGCTTGAACTGATCTACATGCAATCAGGATACATATATAATATCCTACCCAACGGCCCGCGCTTGCAATCTTATCAACAATTTCCAGGCGCGTTGAACTCTGTAGATAGATTTATTGGGTCAATGAACCAAGGGTATCTAGGCAGCAGTAGTCAGAATCTCGGTTACACACATGGGTCTACCCAGAACATGTCTCAACCTAGATTTCAAAGTCATCATATGTAACAGCAAAATTTGACTAATAGGGTGCCAGCGTATCGCCAAGGAGGACTTACCCTCCAGCTGAGGGGACCCAGTATGCAGGAAGAAAAATTGATGGAAGAACTACCCCCCAACGGCCAGGTGTAAACATGGGACAGTAGTATGCTCAGTCCCAAGAACATAACCCACTAGCGCAAAACAATGCACAGGTGAACTTTGCGCAGCTGTCCAAAAATCAACCACACCAATATGATTAGGAGAACTACCCTCCTAACGTGGTTAAAATAAAGGTTAAAAAAAAACCCAAAGGGAACCTTGGACAGGGGGGCAACAACCAAAAACACCCACCGCGATCCCAGGTTGGAGGTAACTCCAACTGAAATCAGAACCAGGAGCCAAGCAATGCCCAAAAGTAAATCAAAAGGCCACCTCTATGAACAAACCATTCTTTTTCAATATGTGGTGAGTATGGGCACTATACTCGCCACTGTCCCAAACTCCCTGAGCTTAAAAAACTTTAGAGTAACCGAGGACAAGGAGGATCTCCCCAGACAACCGCAGTTAAACAAGAATCATTCCCCCATCAAGGAACGATCAACACTCAGTAGTAAAACCCCACCGATTCCGGAAAAAAAAACCATGAAATTTACATGGATGGGGAAGAAATGTTTTTCCAAACTCGGAATCGTAGCTACGACACCCCACCAGACACCAGTACGTCAGGGGCTAGTATGAGTGCACCGACTGCACCTTTAACCATTCCAAAGATTCCTTTGGAACCATTGCCAAAAATGGTAAAAGGGCCTAATAGGTGAGTAGGTAACTACTCCAAATCAGCCCACAGTTACAGCATCGTAGATGATTTAGCCTAGTCACCTGCTACTATGTCCGCTTTGGAGGTACTGCATTCATGCTCAAAGAAAAGGAAAGCCCTACTTTCCGCATTAGGCGCCGTCGACCCTACCAACATGCGCATGATGGCTTTTGACTTAGAAAAAGCCACCCCTAGGCTTCCCTCCATGGTCACCTTCCAGATACCAATATTGGTACAGAATATCACTATTCACAGATGTGTCATTAACGAGGGTGCATCCACATGCATCATGCCAAATAATGTATGGCAGAAGTTAGGAGCCCTTGAACTTAAACCTTCATTCATCACACTCAGAGCATACGACGGTCGCCCCTCGACCCCCATTGGTCTCATCCAAAATGTACTGGTCTGCATAGCCAGCAAGAGGATCCACATAGACATCGAAGTCTTGGATGCTCACTTGGATTACAATATACTCCTTGGGCGGAGTTACATGTACACCATGTCTTCCATAACATCCCCCATTTTCCGCATCATGATGTTCCCTCACGAGGATCAAATCATCACAGTAGACCAGCTAACGCACACTGAAAAGCATCCCTTAACCAACAAAGATATGGTTCTACCCTATGTAGATACAACCATAGATAGTATTTTATGGTATCAAGAATATGGCCCTGGACAATTCAAACCGCCATCCGTCCTAGGGTCATTCCTAGGAAATCCTCCTATTATCCTTGAGGTATCGCCCGATGCCACAGGGGCCCTAGTAGGCATGATGTCCACATCAAGCACCAAGGTTAGTCAGGACACGAAATCAAGTAGTAAGGTTATTCAGGACACTGACTCCATCCAATCTATTAATGAAGAGCCACGTACCATCTTGTACTTACAAGAGGAGCACTGATACACAGAGCGCCCCCCAGTAATTCCCATTATATGTTGTACCCTATGCGATGAACCTGGCCACTACCTCGAAGAGTGTGCCGCATTGGAACTCATTCACATATGGTACCAAATTGAAAGAGTTTATTACGTGGGGCTATGGGTAGCCCAATTCACATGCCCATTATGCACTGTCAATCACCTATTATAGGATTGTCACTACATACCTTGCTTCCGGCTAGCCCTTGCTAGCCTCCGCTCAGCCATAGTTCATCTTTCTCGAGAGGAAGATATGGATGTTGAATCCATCGACATCTCCATGACCCAAGCAGAGGAGATGAGTGGGTCTATAATTTTCTTATCAACCGAAGGATGGCCTAGTAGGGAACCCATAGTTACCCCTACAGGCACTTCATGAAACCCACCCACATGCACGTTATGCAAGCAGACAGACCATATAGTAGTCCATTGCCCTGAATTAGCAGCATTGTGACGATGGTACCTCGCCCAAACTTAGACCACGCATGATGGGACCCCCATATCATGGAAATTTTTCCTGATATGTCAGGGTAGTAATTATGACCAACATTGTACTTATGTCTCATGGATTCGTCCCAATATTGACATGATTAATGCCGTAGAAAAGAGGACGAGCGATCTCCAAGAATGGCATAAAAGATATGTCGACGGATCAACATCCCCACCACCACAATGGTGTGTCAAGCCTGATAAGACCACACACCAATGACGTAGACCCCAGACCAAGCCTAGGATAACATGCGGCCTATGTGACCTAAATGATCACCAGATCAACCAATGTAGAGAACTCAAACCATTTACAAATAGTCTCCGCATAATCTCGCCCTCCCTCAAAAACTTCTCTCTAATCAAGAGAAGATCACACGCACTTACTGCCGAATTTTCTCACACTTTCATCATAAATTTAACTGCACACATCTCCCCAAGCTGAGAGCTGCTAGAGCAGCATTAAGTCAAACATCGACCAAAAAGGTCGGCAAGTTTTAACCTATGATGCAAAAATCGAAACAGAAGACGACTTGGTCTGCAACCAACCCTTTCAAAGTGTCCACATCTAGAACATCGAGTAGTGTATATTCTCATACTATCTACTCTGTCTACGCTGTGATACCTTGCACCATTTGCACCAGTCATAATCAAGCGCCGGAGGAATGTCCATTGCTACAAGC
Organism: Pinus albicaulis; assembly: GCA_034641835.2. Lineage (NCBI taxonomy): Eukaryota > Viridiplantae > Streptophyta > Pinopsida > Pinales > Pinaceae > Pinus > Pinus albicaulis. The sequence goes on from JAXQQM020059203.1 coordinate 172,265, forward strand.
ATTCAGGTACCTCTATAATAAAAATAGCTTCCACCCATGAGAAATTGACTATCCTAGCTGGAAAACCAACCATCGGCTCACACAGGACTCCATTTCCGAGATCATTCCCTCGCCGCATGCCAGTGACATAATTCATCACATACAACTTGTTTCATCACATGCCAAAAACAAGATTTCAACAACCTCCCTGTCACAAGAATTTTGCTTTATTCCTGTCAAAAAATACCAAGGCACCTTACGCCTTTGCATAGATTTCCATGAGATATGAAACTTGCATACCGCCATCAAACTCCTTGATGACACCCAGCCTCTAGAACAATGCCTAGTACAACTAGAGCTAGATGACAAAAACAGGCGACAATTGCTGCAACATAATGAGGCCCATAAGAAAAGGGTAAAAGCATCATTCGACCACCACATCACCCCTCGCTCATTTACCGAAGGAGAGCTAGTCCTTTGCTATGATTTTGCAAAAGAAGCCTTAGGGCCAGGAAAGTTCGAAACCCTATGGAAAGGGACCTATATCACCAAACATTGCCTCTGGCAGGGGGCATACCTCTTGATGGAACCAGACAGGACCTACCTCACTAACCCCGTCAACAGCCTTTACCTCAAGAAATTCTACCCATAAGGGCCCCTGTAGTCCTTATCCCCTAGAGTTAGAGTACACAAAAACCCCAATACCAAAATATTTTTGACCCAAAAACCTAAATGCGCTCAAAATATCACCATGGATCACCAACTTGAACCCTATTTCGGATTTGCTGATGGAGCATCGTGATGGTCTCAAAACTTAGCTGTAGCTGCCTGGGTCATCTACCACCCTAACTGATCACCACTATGTTCAAACCGCGTGTGCATCGAATTAACAACCAAAAATCAGGCAGAATATGATTCTGTTATCATAATTATGTGCAAGGCCCTCCACCAGAGCATCTGCCATATGCATGTCTACCTCGATTCCCTGCTAGTAGTCTCGCAGTTAAACCAAACATTTGAAACCAGAGACACAAACCTATTTAGAAAATATTTGCATGCCAAAATATTAAGCAAACAATTTGATTATATTACATTCTCACATGTATCAAGGAATCAAAACGAAATAGCTGATCACATAGCTAACAATATCCTAGACTGGAATGCATCGCAAACAAACCACCATAGATAAAAATCCAAAAACATATATATCCATCAACATAATACAAAATGCATAAACCGAAATAGATAGCACACCATGTAGAGCCGCAAAAAATATCTCTCATATATATATCAAAAAATATGTGTATCAGAGTACAAAAATAGTATCGTTGTCCCATTAGCCAGCCTAAAAATACAGAGGTCATCAAAAATGAGGGAAGCATCCTCATAACGGGTGCTTTCCCTGTGTACAAATCTACTCTAGGGGGGTGCCCCCTCAAGAGGAGCACCTGGGCCCACCACTGCTCCTGGTGCCACCACTGGAGCTGTTGTCACCACTGTGATAGCTACCCGTCATAGAGTAGGCTGGTAGTCCCTCTTGCGGGCCATCACTATCTTTATCCATGCCTCCTTGACGTCATCCATAAAACCTCGGGCAGGCATCCTGTGGGTCAAATGGTCCACTCCACCCTAGAAGTCCTTTAGAGCCTCCACCTAAGTTGTAAGTACTACGATGCACACCTTAGCCGCATCCGCACGAGCTCTCTCAGCTACTACCTCAGCTGCAGCCGAGGTGCTACCCTCACCAGAAGGTCCACCGACACCCCCACCGGGTCCACCTACGGCACCACTTCCCCGACCACCCGGCGGTCGTGGGGGAGGATCGTGACACACCAGTCGGGCCACTGGGATTCCCACCTCACCAAAATCTACACGAGTAACCAAAAGAATATTAGTGTCAATAAAAAACACTCAAGTACACAAAAAAATCGAGTAAATTCAGAAGTATAGCACATACCTGCGAGACCCAAAACATTACCCAAATGAAGACCAATATCTGGATCACCCTGAAAGTCCATCCCTGCATAAGGGTATGGAAAAAACATCTGCGGATTGGCCTCAGACTAGGCCTCTACCGTGGAGTTCCAATAACGACCCACCATGCCACCTATTAGCCATCAGTAAATTGGCAGGTCTTGAGCCTTCAAGAGATTATTTTCATAGAAAATTACTCATTCTTGAAGCCTTATGGTGTTTTCTAAAAAAGAAATCTTCACTGCTGTTCCTTCGTTGTTGTTCCTTCGCTATTGTTCCTTCACTGATGTTCCTTCACTGTTGTTCCTTTACTGTTGTTCCTTTGCTATTTTTCCTTCACTTTTGTTCCTTCACTGATGTTACTTCACTATTATTCCGTTACTTCTATTCATTTAATGTTGTTCCTTCACTGTTGTTCCTTCATTGTTGTTCCTTTACTGTTGTTCCCTTATTTTTTCTACCCCCCGCACCCCTTGTAAAAAAGGTTTTTTCCTTTGTATTTATCCATAACTAGATTTTTATATTTTAACACTGAAAACCAAAGTTTGCCTAACCTAAAAGCCTTCCCGCTACACGACAAAGAAGGTGACATCACCCCGGCCCCACCACGTGTTTCCACTACACATATTTCTATTTTTCATGCTCATCCATGATGGTTGATCTTCGGCTCGAAGATCTAACAGTCTCAAACACATTTCACATTCATTTCAGCAATAAAACCAATCGCTCATTTTCGACACGAAATAGGCGATTTTCGCCTGGACACGTGTCAATCAAAGACCTGTATCATGTTCATTCCCAGCTAAATTTCTTACCACTCATTTTGTGCGTGAAAACCATTTGTGGTTTTCTGAAACCACCTATCAACTATTTCGCTCCAATATTCAAATTAAACCCTGTTTTCACAGGTTTTGTCCACAAAACCTCCTCCGCATGCAATTTATCCTCCTCACTGCTCCTTTTTCCCCCTGCCCAGCCTCTGAAAGTAGTTAACCCCAATACGTGCATGATTTTATGTAATAATTTTTTTATGTTGCAGGTTTCATGGCGGATGAGTTGTAAAGCCATCCCACAGTCATGATAAAGTAACAAAAGGTCAAGGATGATGATCCTCAGGCTAGAATCACGAACAAAGGGATTCCACAGTTTCAAAATCATGGTTTGACCGGTGCCTCATGACCATTTGTTATACAATGAAACCCTCGGCATGCCAAAGACACCTGTACATTAAGAAAGGAAACATAAGAAGAACAGTGAAAGACAGTGGAGATTAAAGTTAAAAAACCAAAGATTTAAAGACTTAACCAATGATTTAAAATGATAAAGACACAGTGAATAAAGCAGAGAAATGCTTAAAGGATAAAATAGTCAGCATAATAGGTTTAAAGGCCCAAAGATGATTATAAAAGTCCAAAAGAAAAAACAAGGGTTTAAAGCAACAAAGAGAGACATATCAGTCAAGAAAGCCTTGAAATGCCACATCAGTGAGGCAATTAATCCTCAAAATTCCACCTACAATCTAATTTGCCTCAAAAGAATACACAATTAAAGCACAGTCAAAGATATTTTCCAAAAGACAACTTAGAAGTAATTTCTAGCTACCAAAAAAGCCTCAAAGTCAACAAAAGTGACTAAAGTTGATGAAAATTAATGAAAAATTCAATTAACAGAGTTAAAAACATTAGATAATTTCTCCATTTGGCCCTTCAAAGGCCGAGAAGCACTTACTCTATATTAATTGAACAAATAACCCTTTCTTTCACTCCACCTCCTCATTCTTCTATAAATACTTCTCTAGAAGACAATATTGTGTTGGTTGAGTACTTGTTGAATGTAAATAGCTATTGAGGCTGCTGAAGCTTTGTTTTGTAATTGAATAATGATAAGCTGAGATGAGAAGTTTTGAAGTTGTAAAGACCCACTGGACTTGAAGATTGTAACTAGTTTGAACATCAAATACACAAGCTGATTTATGGGATCCTGGTGTATGTCAATGGTGATGTTTTTCTTACTATAATTGTTATTTTTCTCACATTTTCCATACTTTCCACTTTCTCTGATAAAGAACAACAAATATAGATTAGGATTTACTTCTAAAGTACTCTAAATCTCACTGATAAATCTTTATCTTTATGTTTTATTTTATTTTTGTTTTGAGGATAATTCAATAGAGTATAACCAGTGAAGTGTTGGTAAGCCCATGTTTCCTGAGTAAAAATTGAGATATTGTCTTTTAAAGGTCTTGAAATTCTTCTTATTAAAGTTAAAATAGAGAAGTTTATGGTTAGCCCTGTCCTCTAGTTTGTCTCCAACAGTTGCTTTGAAAATTTCCCTTAAGAATATGCTGAAAGCAGGTTAGATATAAAGTTCTTACTTGACCTTAAGTTATTCTTTGTTTTATCTTAAAATGTTTTCCTTTGAGTATGCTGGAAGCAGGCTAGGTTAAAAGTCCTTACTTGATCTTAAGCTGTACTTTTTTTTCTTATATGTTTGCTTCTTTCACCACATTTTTATGTTCCATACCATAAATAAACTTAAAGAGATCCTTTGATATAGATGACTTTCCCCATGGACCATTCTTGAAACTTTTTGTGCAATTAAATCCTTTTGTGACTCCATAGCCCAATGGATTGATAATGTTCCTTACTTATCCTATCAGCTGAACCATTCTATCAATTTACTCACACCTTCACCCTTCAAATTGACTTCCTTCATTTTGATGATATCCTACCCAACCAAAACAAACAAAAATTTGTACTTCATAACTAGCCTAATATCATATAATAAGCCTTAAATATCATATCTTTGAAAACATCACACATAGAGAGATCCCTCTCTGAATCTAGAATGTCTAGATCCTTAGATTCCAAAGTGGTTTTGATGTAGGCTCTGCAATGTTTGTACTTCCCAATATTGCAAAATACGGAGACCTAACATAGTGGCGACCATAATGGGGAATTTTTGAGTAAAATTATTAAAACAAAACACTCAATATTTATTCAAGTAAGATTATATTTCTTCAAGCACTACCAACATAATTGTGATCATGATAGGATCTGTCTGAATCATTGGCAATCTAAGTAACCCTTAGGGTTCTAATAGACCCTTGTCAAAGCTTGAGGAAATCAGCTAGTGATCGATACAGTAGACTCTGTTTGTCTCTGTTGATGAGGTAAATCCCCTCTGCAGATAGAGGTGATCCCACTAGCCCAAGATTGGGTCTAGCAACAATCAAATCATGCAATGATGTCAGTTCCTAGTTACAAGAAAAACAAATACCACGATAAGTAGCCTACCTCAAATCCCACGCTGCTGTTATCGATGAAGAAGCAGTGCTCTTCGCCTCTAGCTTGATGAATAAAAATCCTTTCGCTTGTCATGTCTGGACACCTATACACACACAGAGAAACAACAACATAAAACGTAATACTGAAAGCATGTAACTATATATCAGTCAGAGAAGATATAATTAATTGCATCACATGAAAGAGTAAACACAAGAATGGAACCAAAATCAGAGTCACTTATATTATAAATGACAAAAGGTATATTACAACCGAGTGCTCTGATGCTATGACCTTCCTTCGGCGGGGCTTCTAGTGGAGCGCGCCTCAAAAAATCCTATCGAGAATCTGGACAAAGCTCTCTCTCTTACGGGGTTCTCTCCTGCTCTGCTCTCAATAGTTGCACGTCTATAGTTTCCTTCCTACAAGTTCAGCTAGCTAGAAAATAGAGAGGTAAAGATTTTATAGATGGAGGAAGGGAAGTTGGGATCCCTATAATCATGGGATAGGCCCTATCTCTTAGGAAGGTTCCATGAGAGGTGGAAAACCACTTCCTATACATGGAGATTAGGAGCCAAACCACTCAACTTCTTTTGATGATTGATTATGGAGTTTGTTAGAACCAAAATTCCGCCATTTATTTAAAAAAAAAAACCCCTAATAAGCTTGGCACTGGGGTGAGTGAGACACAGGGACAGAGCGCTAGTTGGCACGCCCTCTAGTGTGGATTTCCGTCATTGGCATGGGGGATGAATTGACTAGTCGCGCCAAGGATAAAACATCTGTTTTTAAGGTTTTTTAGAGGAAATTTCCTTCAGGAGAATATTTGTCCTTATGCAAGAGGATTCCATGAAGGTGTTTTCAGGACATTTTACTGTTCACAGGTCATGGGAATAGTCCTCCAATGTACGGGATGAGGTATTGCAAGGACGGTGACAAAATTTTGTGTAACATATGCCCCCTAAAGCATGAGGTATGATAGAGAGGGAGGGGTGAAATGCTTTATGAGAACGCGCCCAACCGAAAACACTGTCATTGGAAGACCTGCATATACAAATACAACTATGTTGTAGCCACTACAACACCACCCAAAATTTTGGGTATATTTAAAATTTTGGGTTCCCCCTCTGCTTGATTAGGCGTTAAAGTCTTTCACCAAACCTGCAGTCAGTGACATCCCAGCGACTTATCCCCAACCCCGCATGAGTTGTCTCACCATCATGATCAGATGTTGTTGCTGCAATCACACCATATGTGGGAGGGATCATCCAGTATATGCTCGAACACTCTTACCGCAGTCGCGCCATGTGTAATGAGATTGCCATGCATACATTTGAATGGAAACCTTTTTTTATATTAACAATTAAAGGCCCTCTCGCCATGGGCCAATAAGCATGTTGTTTGATTTCCTTCTATTATGCTTGTTAGTCTTATATGTTTTGTCTGGGGCCATCATTATCGAAGAGTAATTGTGATGTTGTAATGTTCCACACAAGTCGACCCCACAAGTGACAAACCCCTCAATCTTGTCACAACATCGAGGGAGATAAAATTGAGCTCAATAACAAGGCCAAAGTTGCGGAACAGGGGAGGAGGAGGAGCAAGCGACTAGTATTGTTAAAAGGAGGATAGTGTGATACATTTTGATCAGAGAGAACCTTCTATGTCACTGATGCAAAAGGCTTTCTTCACTAGTGCGCACCAGATGCTTAAAATTGCTCCGTTTGGAAATGTCCAGATCCTCACCATACCATCTAAATGTCGATGGGTGCACGCAAATAAACATATTTCACCACCCTGACCAGTCTAGCCCAAAGTATATCCTGGTGAACAAAGTGGGCTCAGAAGACTCACATTGAACGAAAATCTCAGTCAAGGTGTTTTCGTGTCGAGTAGTGATGCGAAAACACACATGTTGGTGTTGTCAAGCCAACGACAGAGCTTCAAATATCAACCACACCTTTGAGGAACAATATCTATTAAACCCGAGCTACAGGGTGGGCACAAACGTGTGGAACAAGGCTAAGGTTTTAAGTATGATGTGATTAAACCAAGGCAAAGAAATCATATGGTTTCAAAACCATAGGAGATCGTGGAGAAAACTATGTGCAAGCATTATAAGTGGGCGCATACCCGTGGACTAAGATGAAGTTGTATATTTAAGCCTAGGTGCAATCACATACGATCTCAAAACCATTTAAGACCGCCGAGAGGAACATTACAGTTAGGACCGAATAATTTTATGCCTAAGTCGTATGTTAGAATGTTTGAGGCATATATACAAATGGTGGACCATAACTACATAAAAACACATTGCATGGAGCCAAATGCTTGATATTTAAGTTGCATGGAGCCCAAACGTAAATACATAACGGTCAAATTTTCAACCTTGGTAAAATGGAATGGATATATTATATTTTGTCAAAGCTTATGTGTAAAACATGGGGCGGAGTGCATGATAGACCTCTAGCAACGTGTTATAATGACCATGGCATGTTGCATGGGCGCAAATGTTCGATGGTTTTCAACCTGTGCTAAAGGTTTTGGAGAAGATACATATATATATACGGTGCTCCAAAGTCGACTGCGATTGGACATTCAGATGTTTACGTTGCATGTTGGAGCGGAAATAATATAGCAGTCAAAGTTTATGTTTAAAATATGGAACAAAATATGTTAACGAACATACAACGGTCGACGTTATAATTAAAACACGGATCGAAACTATAGGAAAGAACATTTGAAATGGGCCTAAATATTTCTATGGTTGATATTAACCAAAACTTATGTTTAAAGCGAGGGAGCAAAAGCCGATATAATTGCAGTATCATAGGCAGAGCCAGCCACGTGGAAACAGTTTCGAGAGCCAATTCACAACGACGTGAGAATTTTCTAGGATGTTTGACTTAAAAGGGTCTATTATAGGTTTACGTTTCCTCACACAATGCATTGTTATTCTGCGATTTATGTATCGACTTATAGCGAACGCTTGGAGAAGCTATGCATATAGTCATCAAAAGCATTGTGTTGAACCTGGAGCCAAACATCGTAACAACATGCTATAACTACTATGGTGCATACAGATGGATGCGGGCATGTCAACGTGGAGTTTCAAACTATGGTGAACGTTAGAGCGGATATATAGTAGAAAAAAACCTAAGGTGGCATGTTGTAATAACTATGGCGCGATGGGTGACAATCTACTATTGTGTTTTAAGCAGTGTAAGAACATTTTTTTTAGTGGCGTTACCATGACATGCGGATTCATCAAAAGTTGCCCAAAGTTGTGAATAGAAGGTTTAAACAATGATATTGTTGTTTCTTGTTCTACGTTGATTTCTATTATGGGAAGCGCAAGCACAACACGCATGAAGTAGTCCTTGCCACGTGTGAAAGTTGTGTTTGACCCAGCTAAAAAACACACCATTGTTTTTCACCTTCAGAAGGAAAGTTGCATGTGCCGAGCATTACGATCACCGCCTCCCCAGAATTCATTTATGATATTTAATAACTGCCATATTGATTTCTTCTTCCCCATGCATGAACCGTGTTGATAAATTAGTTTTCGGTGGAGTCATGCAATGAGTGTCGTAATGCAGCGTGGATTTAGCTGTGACAGCATGAAAATGTGGCAATATAATTCCAGGTTGAATGCATGTGCGTAAGTTTCACTGTGAAAACTCTATCATTGTCATATAATATTCATTTGTGCAGGGAAAAGTGGAAACGCTCATTTGAACAAACACACAGCGACTATGGAACATGATTTTCACAGGACGATGGAGGAAAAACTATGGCTCATACACAAGATAGTGTTCTCTCTGTCATACCTATGGCCTGTGTGTTGGAATTAGAATCGATGGAGCCCAAAGAGCTATGATCTGTCGTTGCATCTGTCTGAATCGATGGATCCCAAAGAGCTATGATCTGGAGTTTTGAGTTCAGCGCAGAAATCTTGAGTCCTGCCTTTCAGCGTGTGAATTAAAATCGATGGAGCCAAAAGAGCTATGATCTGTCGATGCATCTTTCTGAACTGATGGAGCCCAAAGAGCTATGATCTGGAGTTTTGAGCCCAGTGTAGGAATCTTGAGTCTTGCCTTTCAGCGTTGGAATTAGAATCAATGGAGCGCAAAGAGCTATGATATGTCGATGCATCTTTCATAGCAATCCACAGATAAAATTTCAGTCATGGTGCTGTTGAGAGATTACACGAAGGATTAATCATCCTCTCGACCACTCAATTCTTCTAAGGGGTTTTGAGTCTAGCACAGGTTAATGCTCTTGAAATTTTACTGCAAACGCTATAGAGATCCTAAATGCTGAACATGCATTTGCCAACTTTCTGCGTGGCTAATATGTAGAACACCATTATCCAAAGTGGGCAGAACATTGCAGGAGATGTCACGGCATAACCCAACTTTAGATGATCGCGCGTTAAGTGAGAGCAAGCTCGATTCAAAAAGGAGGCAATGGATGATCAAGTCGCGTAGTTGTACGTCGGTTGTAGCAGCAAGAACGCGACCATGCGACCCCCTGATCAAGTCGCAGTCCATCCTGGGTCGTTGAGTTGCAACATACCCAAAAACAACTGAGTGCGACTTGCCCAACGTTTGCGACTATGCGACCTGTATCAGGTCGCATTTCTTCCAAGTCGCAAGTTACAAATCTATAATATAGATGATATTTGTGACCCTAGGACGCCTTTTGAGATTGCAACCCACGTAGAGATCAATTCGCGTGACCCCTCCAGGCCGCTGAGTCGCAATACATGTTGTTGGACAGGAAACGCGACCATGCGACTGTGCGACCCCTCCGAGGTTGCAAGGTCGCAGAAAGGTGTGCTCAAGGAAAGTTGCGACCAAGGAGAAAGTTCTGACTATGCAACCTCGCTTCAGAATGGCCTCTTTTCCCAAAGCATATAGGGCCTACAGAACAAGACTATGCAGGGGTCCAAGCTGATCTTTAAAGCCTCCTAATTTTATGTGTCAATATACCTTTTATGCATCTACGTTTATATATTTATTACTTCCTCAACATGCATAAAATGTTTGTATGCGTGAAGCTAACTTAACAGGTTACATATGGCTGATTTAATTCGCTAATCTGCAGGTTATATAAAAAGATGTTGATTTACTCTCTTGTCTTGTAGGTAATACAAGGAAATGGTAACGCCCATCCAAATTAAGAGGACTGCTAGCTCTCTCCGGAAGATGCGAAGTTGGGTTTCAAATCAACCTCGAAACCTCGTGTTATGTGGATGCTCAACATCACCAGAAGATAGAAGTTGTTGTCTCACATGGCGAGGGCTAAGGCTAGCCTCTGGAGAACAAGGTTATGATATCGCTGAAAGAGAAATGCAGAAGGGATGACCGAAGGGCTAAGGTCACAAACTTTCTTAGGTCGCCGAGTCGCATAGTCGTACTCCGTGTTAAAATCCCGACGGTGCGACCCAGCGACCCAGCGACTAGGTCGCAAGATCGCACATCTACCTAGGTCGCAAGGTCGCACATCTGCCAAGGTCACAGGTTGCATATTTCCCTAGGTCGCAAGTCGCAGAAGTTGCTAGGTCACATAGTCACACCTCTTGGTAAATGCCCGACGGTGCGACCCAGCGACCCAGCGACTAGGTCGCAGGTCGCAACAACAGCTCAGGTCACAGGTCGCAGAAAAGACTGGGTCGCAAGGCAGCCCAACGGTCAAGAAGATGAAAAGTCAAGGAAGCCGAAAGGGCAGGTTTTGCATTATAAATACTCCTTCGGGAGCTTGTAAAAGGCTTTTGTTGGGGACTCGAGCTGAGTATATTGTATTATCAGAGGATTATATATTTAAGCATTAATACAAGCATTTTGAAAACCCCCTTTTGTGGATCTGATGTTGTCATGTGTATGAGCATTGTTGAGTATTACGTTTTTAGTTTCGGAACATCTTTAGATTAAAGGAACTATATCTTTAACTCACATCACAGTTACATAACAATTTTCTAAGTATGTTAATGGTGGTTGAGTTTATTTCACTTTCGTAGCGAATGTTGATGACTTTGTTTATCTGCTTTTGTGTTATCATTTAAAACCTTTAGGAAGTGAAGGGTGTTCTCGCCATGAGGAACTATTTCTTTCATGGTCAGAACAGCTTACAGGCATGAACCTAATGAAGTGTTGCTAACAACACTTCCTTCGATCTTCATGCTTTATTATTTTCTCTGGCTACTCATAGTGTCGTATGTACATTTAATGCATCAATCATATGTCTTGTATCAGTTGATTAGGTGTGTATCCACTGTTTTATAGAGTTTAAGTGAGACCCAAAGCAAAGGAGAAATCAGTGGTAGCCGGACCCACACCCCGGATGGGATCCCTAGTTCAAACGGTTCAAGGTCTAATTGGGACCTTTTACCGGGTAGATCCCCTGCTGTTGGCCAGACAGATTTTCCCGTCAACAGAATTGGCGCTAGAAGGAGGGCTTGAACCTCCGGCTGAGCCCGGAGAGCCTGCAGTTAATCCCATATATGTAATGGGTCATTCCAAAATCATTCTCCCGAGATGTTTTTCAGAGTTTTATAAGCCTAGATACTTCATCCTCGATGAACTTATGTATCACTTGTCCCAGTTAAAATTTGATGGTGAAAATGGGGTGTCCATAACCCGACACTATTGAGATTTCTGTGACTTTGGTGAGTGTTATGAAATTTACGATGAAGGTTTGATTTGTTTTCTTTTCTTCCTCACCTTTGAAGGTCGTGGTGAGCAATGGTGTCGCATATTGCCGAAAGCTTCCATCCATTCGTTTGAACAACTCGCCAGTGAATTGTGACAAGCTTTCCACAGGTACGATTTGAAAAGTGTAGTGATAAAGCTAAATGACATTAGAATGGAACCTCAGGAATCTCTAGATGAATTCTCTATCAGATTTGTTCATTATTGTTTTGAGTTCCCTGAAAAGGATGTTGATTGGAAATGTTTAAGTGAACAGTTCAAGTATGTGATTCTCGTTTCCCTTGAACAATTTCAGTTAGATCCTAGTGTTCCCTATGATAACCCGCAAGTTACCGACTGTTTAGATTTTGTCCCTAATGCTTCATTGTCCATCTCCCCAAGTCCAGACCACACTCCAGCCTCCCAGGAGAGTATTAATATGTGTGACATTCTCGCTCCTCCTCTTGAGTTGTTGAATAGTCGAGGTACGACCTCGAAAGTTCTGAGCAATGATGGATGGGTGCATGGAGATGAAGCCTACGGTACTCCCTTTGAATATTTCACACACCATGTTGAATCAGAGCTTGAAAGCCCCAGTGGCTCATTATCCCTCTTGGTTCATGAAACCTACCTCGAGCCCACTCGGTGTCTCCCTATACACAAACCTAAATATGATTCGCATACTGATTATGAATCGACTCCTACCCCGCAGAAAGCTGATTCCCTTACAAGGCCTGCCAGATCATCGTTTTCTCTAAATGACATGGATGCACCTGTTGAAAAGCCTTGTAGGGTTAACGCCCATGTGATTCAATATTTTTGTTCATTATTCCCCAGTTGGTTTCCTGATCCCGTCACACCAGTAATTTCTTCGGGACATTCAAAATTTCCTTATACTGGTATTGGCGGCAATTATAATCCCACAGATGGTGTTTCACAATCACAGTTCAAAAACGATGAATCTTTCAGATCTGATCATTCTCACTCGGAATATTTAGACAGCCATAGGAGCGATTTCCTGTCTGGGAAACCTCAAGATGTCCTCTTTATTGATCCATCCCATTTGGTAACTCCCGGGGAGCCTAACTTGCCAGGTACCCAACTTGATCAAATCAATGGTTGTAGTGATCACTCCTTATCTGAAATCACTTTCAATCATACCAACGAGGACAGTCACTCGCATATCTTTTCCGACCATATAGAGACCCCAGAATTTGATGATTCTCTTTGGGAAGATTCAAGTACCCATCAGGGGATCGAGGCGCTTATGCTTATGCCGGCCATTACCCCTAGTCCTGCTGATCCTGACAATGCCCCTCAAACAACCCCAAGAATAACCACGTCGGATATCATTTCGTCTGGGCATATTTTTTATTCTCATGAGGTTTCCCTGAGTACATATTCCTGTCCCCCAACAGTTGGTGTGCAACAACCGATATATCCCAATTTATTCACTGGCAAGAAAACCCCAACCATTGTCTCTGATCTTTCCATTTGTTGCCCAACCAGTACCACTTGCAATCAGACACTAACATGTGATTTTTCCCAAATCCCTCAACTGCCCAGAAACATTACGGTAAATCCACCCCATCCTGGCGAATCTAAATAATCTGATACATTGGATCATCAATCTGTTAGCGCCCAAACATTTCGCCGAACTGATATAGAGCTCACTGATATCTTTCCAATCACTACAATTGATGATCACGCCCATTCGCCTGTTTATCCCACGAAGCAATCAACATTGGGAAACCCCTCGCTCGAAGGTATGGATTTTGTTCTAGGAGGTGAGGAATTTCAGGCTCCACTAAATGTGGATTCAAATCCCCATACCCTTGACCCAACCCAGGAGCGACCCCGGACTAGGGTTTTCGAAACTAGGGTTTCTACGCTTGGATGCGCATGCATCTATAATTCGCCTGGCACTTTCTTATTGTTTCCATTCCATAAAATTGATGGTCCTCAACACCATGATGAGATTTCCGGTCAACTCGACCAAACCTATTCAGTGGATGTTCCTACAGATAGGAATTGGCTCACCCATCACCCCTCAGATCTTGGATCGTGCATGAATGGATTTGTGTCATTTATCAATAATGTTGAGTTTCAAAAACATATTGCCGCATATCAAGATGAGAGTGGGATTCAACTTGCACAATCTATTCTGGCATGTCCTTTGGGAAGTATCTATGATCGTTTTGTCGTTGCACCTGCTCCTCAGGTAAGTTTTGTTGCTACTGCACTTTTTTGGATACTAGCTCTGATCCTGATCATTATTTTTCTTGCAGGTCAGGAACTAATGCGGTGGCTACACTGGAAAGTTGATTTTACATAACCCGACCGCATCATTGGTTAAACTAGGGTTTAGGTGTAGGCTAGCTAGGACCAGTTAATAAAATTTGTTAGTTCAAAGTTTTAATTAGGTTTACTTGCTAATTTTTTTTCTTCATGATTCAAAAGTGTGTTTGTTGTTTTTGTTTACAATTAATATCTTAGGCAACATCATGTTACAAGTATTTTCTTTCATTTCCTTTTCAGTTTGCTTGTTGCTGCATAAATAATTACTTCTTGTATTGCGCCTCTTTCCCACCTACAACTGGTTAATCATTCTCCCACATGGCGTTGCATTGCATCTTGAGCCTCGCCTCTTACATTGCGTCGCATTCTCTCTTCCTCACATCATTTCTATCATGTTGCCTGCCACTGCACGAGCCCTCATTGAAACCCTACCACCTTGCGGTCTTGTTTTGCCCCAACTGCTAAAACAGTAACCCCATTGTTTGCGTGAGGTTGTGGTGGCTATCTCAAGAGGCATCTTTCTCTTAGGACAAGTCATTGAAGTTTCTTTCTCAACAAGATGCCTATGAGTCTAAACTTATTATCTAGGGAGATACGAGCTGGTTGTTTGTGGGAGGCCTAATGAGTTTGAAATGGCCCATACCCATAAGCCTAAGCCTTATGCCCAGCATAGTATTGGACATTTTAATGATTTGTTTTTCACGCTTCACCTATTTTGGTAAATGGGATGTGAAGGTTTGGCACAAGGGAAAACCCGAATCGAGATATCTTTCAGTTTCTATAAAACAAGAAACAACCTGTCTTTCTCATCAAATAAGTCAGGATCCCTCATCCTCCCATGAAAAATAAGTGCCACGAGCACATGAAAATAAGTGCTACAAGCACATGAAACAAATAAGGGTAAAGGATCGAGAAAGGCTTCCTGTGCAGAGAGGTAATGCAACGACTCCATCGGGGTACTGGCCAGGCTCGCTGGCAGTAGAACAATGTTTGTGATTTCTTGAAGTGACTCTGCCGGGGTACTTTCCAGGCCTGCTGGCAGCAGAGCAACACCAGAAAATTACTTTAAAAAATACTGAAAACAATAAACCCTCTACCTTGCTCTTCACATCATCAACAAGCTACTAGCGTCTGTGAGCTTTCTCCTTGATGTGTTTCTGATTAGCAGGACTTAGTTGAGGCACAAGGATTAGGCATACCTATAAAGGGCCAAAGTAATACAAAGGGTACCCGCAGAACTTTGTTCAATATTCCCTTGCATCACTATCCGGACTCAGACTTTTGTTGTGATAGTGACAGAGATGCTGGATTCTACCAGTGGTTCGCCATTTTTTGTAGCCGCTACAACACAACCCAAAATTTTGGGTATATTTAAAATTTCGGGTTCCCCCTCTACTCGCTTAGGCGTTAAAGTCTTTCACCAAACCTGCAGTCAGTGACATATCAGCAACTTATCCCCAACCCTGCATGAGTTGTCTCACCATCATGATCAGATGTTGTTGCTACAATCACGCCATATGTGGGAGGGATCATCCAGCATACGCCCAAACACTCTTACCACAGTCGCACCATGTGTAATGAGATTGCCATGCATACATTTGAATGGAAACCTTTTTTTATATTAACGATTAAAGGCCCTCTTGCCATGGGCCATTAAGCACGTTTTTTGATTTCCTTCTCTTAAGCTTGTTAGTCTTATATGTTTTGTCTGGGGCCATCATTATCGAAGAGTAATTTTGATGTTGTAATGTTCCACACAGGTCGACCCTACAAGTGACAAACCCCTCAATCTTGTCACGACATCGAGGGAGATAAAATTGAGCTCAATAACAAGGCCAAATTTGCGGAACAGGGGAGGAGGAGGAGCAAGTGACTAGTATTGTTAAATGAAGGATAGTGTGATACATGTTGATCAGAGAGAACCTTATATGTCACTGAAGTAAAAGGATTTCTTCACTAGTGTGCACTAGATGCTTAAAAGCGCTCCGTTTGGAAATGTCCAGATCCTGCACCATACCATCTAAATGTCGATGGGTGCACGCAAAGAAACATATTTCACCACCCTGACCAGTCTAGCCCAAAGTATAGCCTGGTGAAAAAACCAGACTCAGAAGACTCACATTGAACGAAAATCTCAGTCAAGGTGTTTTCGTGTTGAGCAGCGGTGCGAAAACACACATGTTGGTGCTGGCAAGCCAACGACAGAGTTTCAAACATCAACCACACCTTTGAGGAACAATATCTATTAAACCCGAGCTACAGGGTGGGCGCAAATGTGTGGACCAAGGCTAAGGTTTTAAGTATGATTTGATTAAACCAAGGCAAAGAAATCACATGGTTTCAAAACCATAGGAGATCTTGGAGAAAACTATGTGCAAGCATTATAAGTGGGCGCACACTCGTGGACTAAGATGACGTTGTATATTTAAGCCTAGACACAATCACATACGATCTAAAGACCATATAAGACCGCCAAGAGGAACATTACAGTTAGGACCGAATACTTTTATGCCTAAGTCGTATGTTAGATTGTTTGAGGCATATATACATATCGTGGTCAAATTTACGATTAAAATGGCGGATCATAACTACATAAAAACACATTGCATGGAGCCAAACGCTCGATATTTACATTGCATGGAGCCCAAACGTAAATACATAACGATCAACTTTTCAACCTTGGTAAAATGGAACGGATATATTATATTCGGTCAAAGCTTATGTGTAAAACATGGGGCGGAGTGCATGACAGACCTCTAGCAGCGTGTTATAATGACCATGGCACGTTGCATGGGCACAAATGTTCGATGGTTTTCAACCTATGCTAAATGTTTTAGAGCAGATACATATATATATACGGTGGTCCAAAGTCGACTGCGATTGGACGTTCAGATGTTTACGTTGCATGTTGGAGCGGAAATAATATAGCAGTCAAAGTTTATGTTTAAAATATGGAACAAAATATGTTAACGAACATACAACAGTCGACGTTATAATTAAAACACAGATCAAAAATTTAGGAAAGCACATCTGAAATGGGCCTAAATATTTCTATGGTTGATATTAACCAAAACTTATGTTTAAAGCGAGGGAGCAAAAACCGATATAATTGCAGTATCATAGGCAGAGCCGGCCACGTGGAAACAGTTTTGAGAGCCAAGTCACAACGACGTGAGAATTTTCTAGGATGTTTGACTTCAAAGGGTCTATTATAGGTTTACGTTTCCTCACACAATGCATTGTTATTCTGCGAGTTATGTATTGAATTATAGCAAATGCTTGGAGAAGCTATGCATATAGTCATCAAAAGCATTGCGTTGAACCTGGAGCCAAACATCGTAACAGCATGTTATAACTACTATGGTGCGTACAGATGGACGCGGGCATGTCAACGTGGAGTTTCGAACTGTGGTGAACGTTAGAGTGGATATATAGTAGAACAAAACCTACAATGGCATGCTGTAATAACTTTGGTGTGATGGGACAATCTACAACCGTGTTTTAAGCGATGCAAGAACATTGTTTTTAGTGGCGTTACCATGACATGCGGATTCATAAAATGTTGCCCAAAGTTGTGAATAGAAGGTTTAAACAAAGATATTGATGTTTCTTGTTCTGCGTTGATTTCTATTATGGGAAGCGCAAGCACAACACGCATGAAGCAGTCCTTGCCACATGTGAAAGTTGTGTTCGACCCAGCTCAAAATCACACCATCATTTTTCACCTTCAGAAGGAAAGTTGCATGCGCTGAGCGTTACGATTGGCGCCTCCCTAGAATGAATTTATGATATTTAATAATCGCCATATTGATGTCTTCTTCCCCATGCATGAACCGTGTCGATAAATTAGTTTTCGGTGGAGACAGGCAGTTAGTGTCGTAATGCAGCGCAGATTTAGCTGTGATAGCATGAAAATGTGGCAATATAATTCCAGGTTGAATGCATGCGCGTAATTTTCACTGTGACAACTCGTCATTGTCATAGAATATTCATTTGTGCAGGGAAAAGCGGAAACGCTCATTTGAAAAAACACACAACGACTATGGAACATGATTTTCATAGGACGATGGAGGAAAAACCATGGCTCATACACCATATAGCGTTCTCTCTGTCATACCTATGGCATTTGCATTGGAATTAGAATCTATGGAGCCCAAAGAGCTATGATCTTTCGTTGCATCTGTCTGAATCGATGGAGCCCAAAGAGCTATGATCTGGAGTTTTGAGTTCAGCACAAGAATCTTAAGTCCTGCCTTTTAGCATGTGAATTAAAATCGATGGAGCCCAAAGAGCTATGATCTGTCGATGCATCTATCTGAATCGATGGAGCCCAAAGAGCTATGATATGGAGTTTTGAGCCCAGCGCAGGAATCTTGAGTCCTGCCTTTCAGCGTTGGAATTAGAATCGATGGAGCCCAAAGAGCTATGATTTGTTGATGCATCTGTCATAGCAATCCACAGATAAAATTTTAGTCATGGTTCCGTGGAGAGATTGCATGAAGGATTAATCATCCTCTCGACCACTCGATTCTTCTAAGGAGTTTTGAGTCCAGCGCAGGTTAATGCTCTTGAAAGTTTACTGCAAATGCTATAGAGATCCTAAACGCTGAACGTGCATTTGCCAACTTTCTGCGTGGTTAATATGTAGAACACCGTTATACAAAGTGGGCAGAACATTGCAGGATATGTCATGGCGTAACCCAACTTTAAATGATCGTGTGTTAAGTGAGAGCAAGCTAAATTCAAAAAGGAGGCAATGGCTGATCAAGTCGCGCAGTTGTACGTCGGTTGTAGCAGCAAGAACGCAACCATGCGACCCCCTGATCAAGTTGCAGTCCATCCTAGGTCGATGAGTCACAACATACCCAAAAAAAACTGAGTGCGACTTGCCCAATGTTTACGACTATGCGACCTCTGTCAGGTTGCATTTCTTCCAAGTCGCAAGTCGAAAATCTATAAGACAGATGATATTTGTGACCCTGCGATCCCTTTTGAGATTGCAACCCATGCAGAGATCAAGTCGCACGACCCCTCCAGGTCGCTGATTCGCAATACATGTTGTTGGATAGGAAACGCGACCATGTGACTATGTGACCCCTCCAAGGTCGCAAGGTCGCAGAAAGGTGTGCTCAAGGAAAGTTGCGACCAAGGAGAAAGTTTCGACTACACAACCTCGATTCAGAATGGCCTCTTTTCCCAAATCATATAGGGCCTACAGAACAGGAGTATGCAGGGGTCCAAGCTGATCTTTAAAGCCTCTTGATTTTATGTGTCAATATACCTTTTATGCATCTACGTTTATATATTTATTACTTCCTCAACATGCATAAAATGTTTGTATGCGTGAAGCTAACTTAACAGGTTACATATGGCTGATTTAATTCGTTTATCTGCAGGTTATATAAGAAGATGTTGATTTAATCTATTGTCTTGCAGGTAATACAAGGAAACAGTAACGCCCATCCAAATTAAGAGGACTGCTAGCTCTCTCTGGAAGATGCGAAGCTGGGTTTCAAATCAATATCGAAACCTCGTGTTATGTGGACGCTCAACATCACCGGCAGATAGAAGCTGCTGTCTCACATGGCGAGGGCTAAGGCTGGCCTCTGGAGAACAAGGTTATGATATCGCTAAAAGAGAAATGCAGAAGGGATGACCGAAGGGCTAAGGTCGCAAACTTTCTCAAGTCGCCGAGTCGCATAGTTGTACTCCGTGTTAAAAGCCCGACGGCGCAACCCAGCAACCTAGCGACTAGGTCGCAAGGTCGCACATCTGCCTAGGTCGCAAGGTCGCACATCTTCCGAGGTCACAGGTCGCATATTTCCCCAAGCCGCAAGTCGCCGAAGTCGCCAGGTCACATAGTCACACCTCTTGGTAAATGCTAGACGGTGCGACCCAGCGACCCAGCGACTAGGTCGCAGGTCGCAACAACAGCTCAGGTCGCAGGTCACATAAAAGACTGGGTCACAAGGCAGCCCAATGGTCAAGAATATGAAAAGTCAAGGAAGCCCAAAGGGCGGGTTTTTCATTATAAATACTCCTTCGGGAGCTTGTAAAAGGCTTTTGCTGGGGACTCGAGTTGAGTATATTGTATTATCAGAGGATTATATATTTAAGCATTAATACAAGCATTTTGAAAACCCCCTTTTGTGGATATAATGTTGTCATGTGTATGAGCACTGTTGAGTATTATGTTTTTAGTTTCGGAACATATTTAGATTAAAGGAACTATATCTTTAACTCACATCACAGTTACATAACAGTTTGCTGAGTATGTTAATGGTGGTTGAGTTTATTTCACTTTCGTAGCGAATGTTGATGATTTTGTTTATCTGCGTTTGTGTTATCATTTAAAACCTTTAGGAATTGAAGGGTGTTCTCGCCATGAGGAACTATTTCTTTCATGGTCAGAACAGCTTAGAGGCATGAACCTAATGAAGTGTTGCTAACAATACTTCCTTCGGTCTTCATGCTTTATTATTTTCTCTGGCTACTCATAGTGTCGTATGTACATTTAATGCATCAATCATATGTCTTGTATCAGTTGATTAGGTGTGTATCCACTGTTTTATATATTTTAAGTGAGACCCAAAGAAAAGGAGAAATCAGTGGTAGCCGGACCCACACCCCGGACAGGATCCCTAGTTCAAACGGTTCAAGGTCTAACTGGGACCTTTTGCCAGGGAGATACCCTGCTGTTGGCCAGATAGATTTTCCCATCAAAAAATTGATATCTCTGAGACATGATATGTGGTATGGCCTCAGCCATCCATAATAGAGTGCACAACAACTGGGATCCAAGGTATGGACGTAGCCATCTAGAAAAGAAGGATCAACAAGTAGACTCAAGTATGGTCGCAGCCATCCAATAAAATGAGTCATGTAATCAATCATGATAATCCACAAAGAACCCACAGCCTAGATGTTATTAGACAAGAACCAGGGTCTTGCTTTCCATCTCTACCCGAACATAGTACAAGTTCGAGCATGCGAATAAGTGAGTTGAAGTCGAACATGCAAGAACATCATCTGATTACCAGCCAATAATGAAAGCTGTTAACAAACACGAGAGGAACCACCAATAATGACGATGGCTCTCAAGGTACCAAAGGTAAAATCCACAAAATGTGAATAGTGATTTGGCATCGAACACCCGCAGAATCATTTGATCAAAGGCCAATAATGAAAACCTTGCGTCAAAATGTGAAGAACCTGTCATTAAGGCATGCAAGATCTAAGGTACCTGAAGGGAGTCTTTAGATCATCTTCTTGGATAATGAGCTGACGTCGATCGGAAGTGACCCTAATTGATGGTGGGCCATATTGATTCCCACATCATCGACACGAGACAGAGGAACGTGATGTTTTTGAATCAAGATCAAAAGAGAATCAAAGGGAGGTTGAAAACTGTAGAGGCCAAATTCTCTTGAACATATCAGCGACACGACACTGGATTTGGTAGTATTTGACATCAAAGGATTTGAGGTCATGATGACGTGGCAAAGAGAAGATGAGTGGTCAAAAGATATTACCCAAACCCATGGAGGCAAGCAGATAACGAGATGAGATGTCCCCAACCCAACATGAATGAAGACAAGTGCCATGTTCAAGAGCGACATACTGCCGACACGACGATGATATTGGTTCCATTTTCCCCTACCATTTCTGGTGAGTACCCTAGTTATTTTTGGAAACAAGCTTGAAGGGGATAACATATTCTTGCGATATAAGTTTTTCCTTCGGAAAAACCCAACCTAGTACATTTAACGAGCCCTAGGAAGGAGGAACTCAAGTAACATCATTACGATGGATTCTGATGTCATCAGTTTTTAACGAGTCTGAAAAATTAAGAACTCGGCGCCTTTTCATGTTTAGAGAGTTTGAAAAGACAGGAGAAAAGAAAAATCCAGAAGTCCCTTTTCGTAGATAGTCCCCCAGATCCAAAAAGGTAGAAAACTATGTCTGACAGAGCCTCCTAGTCGCGATAGGCTAGGGTATTCCTTTTTTGTAAATAATCTGTCCCAGCCCAAAAAAGGGGTAAACATATACTAGGTAGATATCATTTCCCAGACAATTTAACGACCTCAAAACGACAAGCGACTCGAAAATATTTTCAGTTTTAGAGAGTCAGAAAAGAGCTGAAAGATGAATCGAGTAGTGACTTTTTCATGCTTTTACCGAGTTCGAAAAATTATAAAATACAACTCGTGTTGTCGTCCTAGTCGTGCAAAAACCTGTCGCTGCACAAAAAGCAAGTGTAAAACCCATTTTTTGACAAAACATAGTGAAATATTGGAAAAAAAATTCTCAAAACCTAAAATTTATTTCTAAAAGTTATAAATATGGCCAAATAGTAAAAACATATTTAATTTTTAATTTTTACCTCTTGTGCAGAGTGATAGTGAGTTATTTCCCTGCGAGCTTGCAGTGACGATTGTGGACGATTCACTGCACCATTCCAGATTCTGTCTTTTTCAGGTAAGAGCCGCTTCCATTATCCATTTTTTAAGCCATATTTCATAGCTTTCCATTGATTTGGCATCCTTGAGGGGAGGATTTTCAAATTTAAGGCTTCCGCGGTTGGCGCGGGTATCAGGCACGGACCCGTGCCAATTAAGCTCTTTTTACAAAGGGGTCGCACCAACTGCGCAACCTAATATTCTGCTCAAAATAAAAATTGAACCAATCAATTGAATTTTTGAATGCCCAAGGGATATCACAATGTGTTTATGACCAATTTGAAGCAGGTATAAAGCAAAATGGTGATCGAATGGAAGGAAAGGGAGAATAGTGAGGAAGATGAAATGGCAATGGAGAATGAGCAGTGCATGAATTCTCTCTAGAACTGTGGCTTAAAGAAATTATTCTTAACTCCATCTCTCCGGGATCAGCCCAAACTATTGCAATACTTGATTAGTATCTGGGATGAAGACGAGGAGAAGTTTAGACTCCAAGATCAAGTACTTGAGCTTGAGGTATCGGATGTGTACTTTATCAATGGACTGTCCCGTAGAGGTCCAGTCCCTATTATGACAGGTACCAGGCCTTCTGGTGAGAAAATGGAAATGTTCATGGAGAGAGTGTGCTCGAGGGCACAAATGGGATCAGGTAGTGGAAAATTTGACATTCATACTGTTCCTGACCTAGCACTTAGAGTGGTGCTACATACCATTACGTGGGCTGCGGCGTCACAGGCACCGCACGAGGCTACCAAAACACAACTTCTCCTGGTGTCATAGTGCATGAACCCAATAGTATTTGATTGGGCCATAGCCCTAACTATGAACATCAAAAATCAATTGAAGAAATGCAAAAAGGCCAAACTGAGGCAGTTTAGGTATGGTTCAATCTTGGTCTCGTTCTTCCTAGAATGGCTGCCTATCTTCCAGGGCCAGGGGGCGATAGTCGCAGATCCCGCATTGAGAGAGCCATGGATGGCTTGATGGGAAGCATTGATGCCTAGGGCAAGGGGCGGCCCGAGTTCTTCAGATGGCTCCGGTGACAGCTGATCGTCGTAGAGAACTGGACCTATGCGGGCACTGATTTCACAGGAGACCCAGACCTTCCGCTCCCGAAAGGAGAGGACTGTGATGAAGATTTGGGTAAGACTCTTTTTAATTTTATGGGTTTTATGATTTTTTGATACACATGCATTTTCTAACAATTGATCCTACATGTATGCAAATTTCGACCTAGAGAGGCCTGTTGGGATGTCACCGATAGGGAGGAGGACTCCACTCGCCTATGACCCTCAAGGTGGGGGGGGTGAGGGAGACGCACTGGTACAGAACCTTGAGGGGATTACTCATGGGGTTCCGAACTATGCTCACCTAGCTAATGTCCCTATGGCTTACCATAGGCACACCGTAAGGGTGCCAAGTCACCTCCATCACTGATTGAGGTGATTGGTGCGGGCAGTGATGTGCCACCATGAGCACCATGCTGATTAGTTGCCTAGGCTTTTATTTGCACATTTTTGAGAGACACGTCATCTCCGGATGTAATTAAAACAAACATGTATATTTTGGATTTTATATGATGCACATGCTGCAAACATTCAACATATATATATATATATATATATATATATATACATGGATATTTCTTACATATGATGATGTTTTTTATATGTTATGCAAATGTCTAATACAATTTTATCTAATGTATCAGCTACATCATCTACATAAATAACAACCCAAATGGAAAAGTTAAAAGTTCACAAAATGCATCACACCAACATATTTTGTTTTTACACAAGCTTAAAAGAACAAATCCAAAATATGCTTGAAATGACAAGGAAAAATGGGCATGCCCCTAGCATGGTGTCTCAATTTGAGGTACATGCCCTCCAAGCTTCAGTGCATATGCAAGATGAATGCAGTGAAGGTTCAAATCACCAGATTGAGATCATATCAAGGAGTCGAACAAGATCCTGTTTCATTATTTTAACAAGGTTGACACACTTAAAAGAACTGTCCTCAAACCAGCTTGTTTCATTATTTAGGGAGCTTGACACAAGAAAAGGAACTATGCTCTGATAAGCTCAAAGGAGCAGCCTAAGATGAAAAATGCTCGAGACGATTAGACATTGCCCCCAAGCTGAGTATGAACGAGGAACGATGATGTCCATCGCTCCATGGCAGATCTTTGAGAGACATAGTCTCCACGATAGCTTCGTTAGACAGAAAAACTTCTCTCAAAGGATCAGGCGAATCAACATCACCTAGCCAAGGGGATTGAGAATAAATATCAAGAGACACACTCAAAGGAGCATTATCAGTGGGAGGAGGATCAGATGCGGCAATGATCTCGCAATAATTGATCTCAACTGGAGTCAAAGGCATCGATTCTCCAAAAGAGGCAACCTGTTCAGGAGAAGGGATGATCCACTGATCATCCGACCTAGAGATCATGTTGACTTGAATGGTGTTCGGTGGTGGAATAGGAAAAATACCCATAAGAACAGGGTCCTTAAAAAGACCTGGTCCTATACTGTCGGGGGGATTAGGAATTTTGTCCATGTATGGTTGTTGTTCTCAGAGGATGAGGTAAATATAGACAACTGATCTATAGTAACAATTTTTCCCTCATGCAAAAATTTCAAAAGTAGAAAGAGGGTGGACGGAATGCACAACATGGCATGGGTCCAGCTGCGACCAAGTAGAATATTGTAGTTGAGTTTGGCATCAACAACTTCCACTTCGACGTTGACTGTCTTACCTTGCAATGTAATTGGTAGACTCACAACAACACCGAGGGGTTTTGACTCCCTTCCGTCGAATGCCTCGAGGGCATTGGGAGATGAAGTAAGGGCTGGAGAGCTGATGGCCTTCCAGCAAGCAGTTGACATAACGCAGGTAGAGGCACCTTCGTCCACAATAACTCTGTGAATATTGAGGCCGTTGATACTGACTTGTATAACAAGCGCAATCTGGTGTGAAATTTGAGGGACGAAATTCTCTAGATCAAAGGTGAGAAGGCTAAAATCGGAAGGGTCAATGCTGTTGATTGCAGATAACAAATCTTTCTGTTGAGATAGGAAAATCTAAAGCACTTCCAACACAGACATTACGAAAGGTTCCTGTGCCAAATCCTCAACAATGCTATAATGATGAGTGGCACGGGTGTTTAGATTATAGGAATACTTGCGGAGAACACCTTTGGAAGGTAGCCATACAACGGGTTCAGCATTGGGCTTCCCAATATCAAGAGGACCAGAGGCAGGTGGGGGAGGAGGGCCATCAATGACTTCCTTCCCAGCTATCTGGCATGATCCACCATAGTCCTTCGACCGAGTGGCAATAGAAACAGGTGCAGCACCATTCATCATGAAAACCTGAGACCCAAATGGTGTAGATGACAAAGGCTGCTCAACCATCTAGGTCTATTGAGATGGAAATGGTTCCTTAAGAACTATCAGAGTGCCCTCAGAGCCCTTAATAATTTGACTAACCTCGGATCGTTTGGGAAAATATTTGGTGTAGTGGTCTTCGTCATAGATCAGGCAAGGGTACTTTGGTTTACGTTGGGAACCATCATCAGCACATGGTTTGGAGGATTCTAGTTTCGGGGCATCGGATTTGGCTTTGCCTTTGCCCTTCTTCTTCCTTTCGGAAGTCTTGTCTGTAGGATTGGCGTAGACGGCGTTGACCTTCACGGTCTTTCCAGAATCTGGAGTGGCAGGAGGAGTAGAGTTGTTGGAAGAATTCAATTTCTGCTTACCATTAGAAGACTTACGAGAAGTTTGAGAGACAGAATCAATAACACCATCAACCGATGGGGTAGCTGGTGATTTATAGGTCCCTGGTCGCGAGGCATCAGTCAAGATATCGTATAACGTGCCATACTGAGAGTACACTAAATCAAGGTACTGGGCACGAGAAATGGCTTGTTCCTCGGTTACACATGCCCCCATAGCAATGTCTTGAGCAATCTTGTTGACAAAGGAGGTAGTGAACCAGTGATTTAGAAGCTGATCAGGAATGTCAAACTTGATCAGACGACGACGACGTCTCCACTCATGGATATGATCTAAAATTTGAGTGGCTTTATCCTGTTTCAAAGATGTCAGGAGATGCGTCCCGACCTCATAGCAAACCGGTAACTGGAAATGTGTCAGGAATGCCATAGCTAGAGTATTAAAATCTTGAAAAATACCATGGGGTAGTTCTATGTACCACTTAGCAGCAGCACCGGTGAGAGTGCACTGGAAAAGACGTAGACAAATCAAGTCATCTATCCAAGAGTTTGAAGAACACCACAAATGATAAGTCATGACATGTGCTTGGGGGTCCTCTTGAGATTTCCCTTCAAATTTAGGACAATATCCAGGCACCTTCGTCGAAACCGGAGGCCAATATGGATTATGAAAAATTGGATCATTGGTCAACTTGGACACATCCGGTAATTCCAACATGGTGAGGAAAGACAATTGAGGATTGAAAGGCATGCCAGGTCCCTGATAAGGACCTATACCTATACTCTAGCCTAGTTGAGCATAATTCTGCCCCCATTGGTTCTGTCCTAAAGGATTCTGACCATAGGGGGTATAAGCTGCATAATTGGGTTGATATGGCGGCTGAAAACTAGGATACGGGGGTTGATAACTAAGGTAATGGTTTTGATTATATGTGGGCCCCATTTGAGCAGTGTATGGATTTGACTTAGGAGTATAAGTGTAGCCTGGTTGTTGAAGGTAATAACTAGAACCTTGGGGCGGGTTGTACACCTGTCGAGATTTAACTTGAAGGTAATAGCTACCCTGGGTTCAAACGGGTTGTTGGTAAGTGGGACCCTACTGAGTCTGACAAGTCAGGTGCACAAGAGGGTTCGGCTGTGGCATGGAATAGATCGGCTGCTGAGAAGGGTTAATAGGTTGTGCAAGATCTCCTGGTTGAATAGGTTGACCTGGTTGTGCAAGTTTCCCTGGTTGAATAGGTTGACATGACTGAACAGGTTGTCCTGGTTGAACAGGTTGACCTGGCTGAACAGGTTGTCCTAGTTGAATAGGTTGACTCGGTTGATGAAAGACACCAGGCTGCCCTAACTAAGCCAGTTGGCCTGATGGTGGGATAGGGCCAGGTTGTGACTGATAACCAGGTTGACCTATGTCATGACCATAAGATGGCCCTGGCTGTGCAACATTTTGACCGATCGGAAAATGAGGTTGTTGAGGTTGCATCAACGGTTGTGATAGATGGGTTTTCCCCCCAGGACCGTATACTGGTCTAGGTTGATACCCTGGTTTCCCTGTCGATCCTTGAGGTTGCCTTGGTTGGACCACAGGGTGAGGCTACAGAGGTTGACCTTGATGATTGTAAGATTGCCCTTGCAGACCGTAAAGCAATCCTTGTTGGACCGAAGGTTGTCCCTGTAAGAGTTGTCCTTGTGGGTCGTACAGATAACCTGGTTGGGCCGAAGGTTTTCCCTGGAAGGGTTTTCCTTGTGGGCCAAAAGCATGTCCTTGCTAGAACAAAGGTTGTCTCTGAAGATTTTTCCCTTGATGATTAGAAGTTTTCCCAGGTTGGGTAGACAGAAAAATGTTAATATACTGATAAGCCTCAGGAGAAGGAAAATGAAGAGGGTTGCCTTGCTCATCATATTGATATGGAAATACATAAATCAGGGCACCATCCACTCTGTAATGGGAAAATTAAGGATGGTTAAGATCTTGAGAGGACTGACCAACCACGACTATAAAGACAGTCGATACTCCTCGGGGGAAATATTCTCCGAAATAGCAGAATCTATATAAACGTCTTCAGGAACTGACGAGGTCCTAGCTGACTGAGTAGTGACAATAGGCATAGATGCATCCACACAGATAGTAGGTCTAACAGGTGCTGATGTAACAAAAGGAGATGCCATGAGAGGCGTCGATGGTGACATCCCTAATGTGGGAATGGTCGGCCTTGTGGACAGAGTCGATACTCTGATAGAGGCAATAGCAGACATGACCTGAATTAAAGACCTATATCCTGCTGGGAGTGAAGGACCAGGTGAAGACATAACAGAAGGTCCGGAGTTGTCTTCGGGAAAAATCTGGTAATATTCACTAGAAGTAGGAATTCCCTCACTAGGAGAAGGATCGGATGAGTCCATATTTGACTCTACCGTAAGATATTTCAAGAGACAACGGGGACTAGGAGGTATGATAGCAGCCAAAAAAGGAAATCCCGATGTAAGAGGAGAGAAGTGTTCCCCAACTCCAAATCCAAACCAAGAGTTGGACAAGGGGCAATTGAATTCAACTGGTCCTCCAAAGGGAAGTTCAGATATAATCGGTCCCCCGTCGGGAAATTCAGATACAATGGACTGATGATACTTAGCAGAGGACTGGGAGACCTATGATGAATCGTTTGTGTATAGACTGCCAGTAGACGAAAATGAGGGTTTTTCCACTGTGACTGTAATGAAAAGAGGAAGAGATCAAAAACAAAGACACATGGGCAAAAACCAAGGAAAACAACAACAGGCCGAAAAATCAATCTCTAAATGGGCGTGTGATCGTAGGTGATTAATTTTACCACATTGAAACTGGAAATTTCATTGTTTCATGTTTTAAGAGTCTGTAAATAAGTAAAATATGAGTCTATCACTTTCATTTTGGAAACAAGCATGAAAGGACAAGCGCTTGATGATCTTTTCAAATTTAGTGAGTCGGTAAAGATCAAAATGACTACTCTGGTAATCTAGGAAAATGGGTGTACTAGATATCCGTGAACTACAATATAAACCTTGGTAAAAATGAAAGAGAAATCAACCAAGGACTTGATGTACGTGCAGGTAATCTCCTCGAATGCTGTGTCCAGTGTATCACGGGTAAAAGGCGGCAAACTCAGCTTCCTACAGATAAATGATTGCAACCTAATGGGGTATCCCTTTATATACATGATGGTACGAGGAGCATAAGTCCGCACTAGAATTGTCTATAGCCAGATGGCGAGCGACAACTGCTAGGCTTAAAGACACCGAAACACGTCTCTACCTTAGACTACTAGATTTTCCGTTAATCTTTCAATGTTGCCTTAGGTTAATTCAGTAAATTTTAAAGTTGATATTCAATTTATGTTTCAGTTCCAAGGCCCTATCAAATGTCGGATCTCATAAAACCTCTAAATGCAATCTACATGCCACAAAACATCATTTCGTTCAATGAAGAGCTATCTACGGGAGGGCTGAGAGCTTTCAAATGACAACAAAACGAACACACAAAAACATCCACTACTATTTCCAATGCAAGCTAATGAAACTAGAAAACTTCTTTTCTGGAGTTATATCACACGAACAATGTGAAAGAGCTTTCAATTTTCACTAAGCCAATCAAAACGCAAAAGATTTGTTTTTGTATTTTTCAGTATATTAGAGAAAATGCACTAAATGAATGAAAAACTAATGAAAACACGAATTCGAGAAATGTCAAAGAGAGCTGAAGAAAAAAAGCTCACTCAATTCAAATGCATGCAATGAAGACTCAAACCGGTGATGAAATTCCCCAAAGTGAAGAAGAATCTTGAAAGAGACTAAAAAAAACCGTGTAATCTAGGTTTGGAGTAACACAAAGTGAAATCGAACGAAAGGAAGGACAATCACCCAATTAACGCAATGATTCAAGGAGATGGAACAAGATGAATGTAGATAAGCGAAAACAAAATTGATCAGGCAAGCAAGGACCCAAAACTCCCATGAGAGGCTAAGCGCACTGAAGCACCTAGAAGCCCTAGGGCTAGAATGAAAAACTGATATTAGAGGGCAAACAACCGGAGGACAAGGGCCAAACATAGTAAAAAATGACTTCAAGGCACTCAATCAATCAGAAAAATGACACCAAGACCAAAAATCAAGCTCAGAGAGCCCAAAAGCAAGCAAACCCTAACACCATGCAGTGTTGGTGTGCCTGTTTGGTTGTAATCTGCGCCAAAAAGGCATTGCCACGGGGGCCTAACTAGAAACATGCGCCAGTTGGCGCAACTATAAGGAGAAAAACCACGCCAATCGAGTTTACCCTAGAAAAATAAATAAAAAGGACCAAAAGAGATTAGATCTGGTCTTCTAGGGGCTGAACAAGGGTTTAACACCAAGGAAGGTGAGCCAGAAATGAAGATAAATCAATCAAAATCTAAGAAAGAACCCAAAGGAGGAAGGACTAACTCCCACTGAACTCCCCAGCAGAGTCGCAAAATTGTTGAGGAGGTAAATCTCCTCTGCGAACATAGGTGATCCCACTAGCCCTAGATTGGGTCTAGCAACAATCAAATCACTCAATGATGTTGGTTCCTAGTTACAAGAAAAACAAAGACCACGATAGGTAGCCTACCTCAAATCCCACGTTGCTGTTGTTGATGAAGAAGAAGTTCTCTTCACCTCTAGCTTGAGGGATCACAATCCTTCTTCTCGTCACGTCCAGACACTTGTACACATGCAGAGAAATGATGACATACAACGTAATACCGAAAGCCTGTAACTGTATATCAGTTAGAGAAGATATAATTCATTGCATCACATGGAAGAGTAAACACAAGAATGGAACCAAAATCGGAGTCGCTTATATTATAAATTACAAAAGGGAGATTACAACCAAGTGCTCTGACGCTATGATCTTCCTTCAGTGGGGCTTCCAGTAGAGTGTGTCTCAAAAAAGCCTGTCAGGAATCTAGACAAATTTTTCTCTCTTACGGGGCTCTCTCCTGCTCTGCTCTCAATAGTTTCTTGGCTATAGTTTCGTTCCTACAAGTTTAGCTAGCTAGAAAATAGAGAGGGCAAGATTTTATAGATGAAGGAAGGGAAGTTGGGATCCCTATAATCATGGGATGGGCCCTATCTCTTAGGAAGGTTCTAGGAGAGGTGGAAAACCACTTCCTATACTTGGAGATCCGGAGCCAAACAACTCAACTTCTTTTGATGATTCATTCTGGAGTTTGTTAGAATCTAACTTCTGCCATTTATTTTTTTTAAACATCCCTTAATAAGCTTAGTGCTGGCGCGAGTGAGACACAGGGACAGAGCGCCAGTTGGCGCACCCTCTAGCGTGGATTTCCCTCATTGGCACAAGGGATGAATTGACTAGTTGTGCCAAGGCTAAAACATCTTTTTTTAGGGTTTTTTAGAGGAAATTTCCTTCAAGAGAATGTTTTTCCTTGTGCAAGAGGATGCCATGAAGGTGTTTTCAGGACATTTTACTGTTCACAAGTCATGGGAATAGTCCTCCAATGTAGGGGACGAGGGATTGCAGGGATGGTGACAAAATGCTGTGTAACAGTCTCATCACCCTAGCTAAGTGTTGAAACAGGTATAGGACACTCTCACAATCACAGGACTATAAAAAACTCAGAAAACCCAAAACATTTCAGATTGGTATTTAAATCAATCAATGGTGGTGGACCATAGAACATTTAACCTTTAAAGCTAAAAAATTCCACCTGGAGACTCCACGTTTCTGAATTGACCTAAAGACTCCACTGGGAAACCCATTCTATCATAACATCATACAAACTCAGTCAAGGAAACTTTGAGGATTAATTTTTCTTGTTAAAAATCAGTTAGCCTATTAAATATTGGCATACTTGGTTGAATTTTTCTTATCATTGGGTCTTAAAACACCACATAGTGGCTTATAAAAGAATTTATACTAGAGCCCACCCTGACCCAAATCCTCTTGAGATAGTTGATAATCCAGAAATTATCCTTAGGAAATATCCTAAATCCAAGACTTCAACTGTTGTCAGACCAATTCATAGAGCTGATTCTGTCCCTGAAAATTTCTCAGCTCTGTAAGATACACAAGTTGACTTACCATTCCTAAGAAACCCATCTAGAACTAAGTCACTTAGTGATATATATTAAATAGACTTTGAGCCTACACACTCACCCCAACATAGTGGTGAACACACTGATAGCAGAGAAACCACCCCACCTGATTTTCATTTCATTATTAATTTTGGGTTCTCTCATCCTACATTTGCTCAACAGTCTCTTGTTGGTCCAAGTACTTCTGTTATCCATACACCCACTGTTCAAACTACTCCATTCCATCATCCCCCTCCCATCTTACATCCTCCACCAGTAAACCCCCCATTTTTTCCACAACCTCCTATCATGGCTACATGGTATGCCCCTCTAGTCCTTCCTTTACCTTTAGTCAATCTACCATAGGACTATCAGTCCAAGATTCCATTATATGATTCTAGTAGTTCTATTACTACTTTACAACATGTGGACAAGATGAATGACTATTTTGATAGAAATGAGATAGATGATGAAACTCTCAAACTCAGATTGTTTGCTCAAAGTTTATGGGGAGAAGCAAGAAAATGCTTCAAAATCTTAACCCCTAATAGCATTAATGACCTCCAATATTTTCATCAGACATTCCTAAATAAATAGGAAATTAAGAAAAACCCTCTCCAAATACTTTCAGATTACAACAACCTCAAGAGAAACACTGGGGAAAGTGTTCAAAATTATTACACTAGGTTCAATAGTGTTTATAATGCACTACCCCTAGATTTGAAACCTCCACAAGGCTCATATTTGGCAAAATTTCCTGAAGGATTTGATCCTGAAATGGCCTATCAGCTAAGAGAAAGATATCCCTTGACTCTGGAAGACATGCAAAAGGGAGCTCTTGCTGTGGAAGTAAATCTGATTAAGAAAAGAGCTAGGATGAGGAATGAAAATAAAATATCATTTAGGAAGGAAATTGCACCTTCCACATTTAGCTCAAAAATGGAAAGAATGATGGAGGAAATGATGAAGAGGATGAGCATATTTTAGAGAGCACAATCTAGAGAAAATCAATCAACTCCCCAAAATAGAAATCAGTCTCAAAATCAGAATAAAAAATTTAGGAGAAATCAACCTCAGAACAGAAAAAGAGAGGATGATCAACAAATCAAAACTCATTTCCAAGAAAACTATGTTAATGAGAATGAAGAGACAAATGAAAAAAAAAGAGGATGACAACATAAGCATGCTGGGAGTAAGCAATGGGGATTCTGATTTCTTCCATGAAATAAAACAAGGTCTATATACACCCTATGATGATAGAAGAACATAAACTGATTATTATGAACAAGACTCTGAAAATGCCATCATAGGATCACCTAAACAATATGACCTGAGAAGTAAAAATAATCAAGAAACTCCCAAGAACAAAACCTTTGATAAATCTGCCAAAAAAAACCCTTAAAATGCTTCCAAAAAGAGAGTAGGAAATCATAAAAAAATGGTTGTAAGTTCTGATCTAAACAAAGGGAAAAACACCCAAGTCAATGAAAAACAGAGTGTTGACCATAACAACACTAGTATCTCAGCTAATGCTCCTGAAAAATCCATTTTAACTGTTGTAAATAGTAGAAATTAGCAAGCTGATTTTGCTGATCAAGAAGTGACTAACAAGGCTGAAACAAACATTTTAAAAAATCAGATTCCCTTTAGCTTAAAGAACGAGATTTCCAAAATCAAAATCTTTGTCCCACTCACCGAATTAGTCACTCAAAATGTATATAGAGGTCAAATTTTGAAAGCTTTGAACATAGAATATTTTCATGACACTGTGAAATTAAATGATGATACACCTGAGCTCCTATTCGAACCTAAGATTGAAGGAAAATTTCAAGAAGGAACTACCCCTCCATTTTACATTAGTTTGAACATCCATGATAATATGTTGAATAATTCCATGCTTGATTCTGGAGCATCAAATAACCTCATGCCCAAGGTAATAATGGAAATATTAGGCTTAGAGGTAACCAGACCATACAAATATTTATACTCCTTTGATTCAAGTAGGGTAAGATGCCTAGGCCTAATAAAGGATCTTTGTGTTAACTTAGCCCAAATCCCAGCCAAAAGCCTAGTGATGGACATTTTAGTGGCTGATATATCCCCCAAATATGGCATGCTTATTTCAATATCATGGGGTGCTAAGTTTCACGGCACTATACAATGTTGGAGCAATCACAGCGGAAACCTTAAACAATTAACACACAGCAGATTTAATTAAGCACATAAAGACACAGTGATTTTACCGTGGTTCACCCAAAACTCCTGGGCTACGTCCACACAACAGGGCATTGGCAATCCTTTATTAATGAACAGGAGATTACATAATTCACACACACTCTCTCCAAAACATCTGTATGGCTAACTGTTATATAGCAGGAGAATCTAACAGCTCTCAACTCAAATTTAGCTAGCATTAACTCCCTCCCAACAAACTGGAGTTAATCTAGCAACAATTTCCTAATTTTTGTCACCTACTGAGATTTTTCCTATTCTATTCAAAACAGAAAATATCAACAATCTCCACCTTGACAAAAATTAGCCTGATGCCCTGTTCTTTATTATTTATCTTTTCTACAAGCCAAGAGAAGCCAAACACCAACGCAGCTTCTCTAACAAAACTGGTTTCGTGAACATGTCTGCACAGTTTTCTTTTGTATGCACCTTTTCAAGAGAGACTCCCCTTTCAGTAATAACCTGTCTTACAAAATGGTACTTAATTGGAATATGCTTTGATTTACTATGATAGGCCGGATTCTTAGCCAAATGTATTGCACTTTGACTATCACAAAGTAACCTCATGTTGTCCTGTAGCCTACCAAACTCACCAAGCAAACCTTTCAACCAAACCGCCTCTTTGCAAGCATGAGAAGCAGCAACGTATTCTGCTTCAGTAGTGGATAAAGCAACAATGTTCTGTAGCTTTGACATCCAGCTAATAGCTCCACCTGCAAGAGTAAAGACGTACCCTGAAGTTGACCTCCTCTTATCTAAATCACCTGCAAAATCAGAATCAACATATCCACAAACATATTCACTGCTCCTGTTATAAGTGATACAATAATCACTTGTGCCTCTCAGATATCGAAGCACCCATTTCACTGCTGACCAATGTTCTTTACCCGGATTTTCCATGTACCTGCTGACAACCCCAACTGCATGTGAAATATCTGGTCGAGTACAAACCATCACATACATCAAACATCCTACTACATTAGCATATGGAATTCGAGACATATAATCCTTTTCTTCATCTGTATTAGGACATAAACCCGAAGAAAGCTTGAAATGGGAAGCGAAAGGGACTGACACAGGCTTCACATTATTCATACCAAATCTCAAAAGTATTTTCTCAATATACTTTTGTTGTGATAGCCATAGCTTACCATTACTCCTGTCTCTGAAAATCTCCATGCCCAAAATCTGTCTTGCTGCTCCTAGATCTTTCATATTGAATGTCCTTGCCATCTGAGTCTTCAACCTGTTGATTTCATCAATGCTTTTGCTTGCTAAAAGCATATCGTCAACATACAACACTAAGATAATGAACATGCCATTTTTCAATTGCTTGAAATACACATAATGATCATATTCACTTCTAACATATTTCTGACTCAACATGAAAGAATCAAACTTCTTATACCACTGCCGAGGCGACTGCTTCAGGCCATATAATGACTTCTTGAGTCTGCAGACAAATTTCTTATTGCGATGCTGAACAAACCCCTCCGGTTGTTCCATATAAATTTCCTCATCTAGATCTCCATGTAGAAAAGCAGTCTTAACATCTAGTTGTTGTAACTCTAAATCAAACAAAGCAACTAAAGCTAACACAATTCGAATTGAAACAATTTTAACAACTGGTGAAAAAATCTCATGAAAGTCTATGCCTGCTTTCTGAGAAAACCCTTTTGCGACCAGTCGCGCTTTGTACCTGTCCTCTGTATCATTCACACCCTGTTTTAGCTTGTAAACCCATTTACACCCCACAGTTTTCCTGTCTTTCGGAAGCTCAACCAGATCCCACGTGCCGTTCTTACTCAAGGCCATCATTTCGTCCTTCATGGCTGCTTTCCACTTGTCACTTTTCGAACCTTCTATTGCTTCCTGATAGCACAGAGGTTCATCGTCATTAGCAGTAAATGCAACTAAAGTAACATAATCATCATACCTTCTCGATGGCCGTTTGATTCTTGTCGACCTCCTTAAGGATGTTTCTGGTTGACTACCATCTGTAGGAACTTCTTGCCGATCAGTATCTGAGACCTGTTCATGATCTAAACCTGAACCCTGTTCATGTTCTGATTCTGAAACCTGTTCATGACTAGTATTCGAACTATGGTCATCATGACTATCATTAGAAGTGCTGTCAAACTGAATGTGCTGAAAATAAAATACATCATCCCGTTTCAATTTACTATCTACATCTAACTGTACAAGAGAGGATTCATCAAACTTTACATCTCTGTTGATGATGATTTTGCGGGTAGTAGGATCCCACAATCTATATCCCTTTGTTCCAACACCATACCCAACAAAGACATACCTTTTAGACTTTGGATCTAACTTAGTTTGCTGATGTTTAGGCACTAGAGCATATGCATCACAACCAAACACTCTGAGTTTAGAATAGTCACAAGGGTGTCCTTTCCATACCTCTTGCGGAATCTTGCAGTCTATCGTCGTCGATGGAGATCGATTTATCACATAACAAGCTGTTGCCACCGCTTCCGTCCACAACTCCTTTTGCAACCCGGCGTTACTCAGCATACTCCTTGCTCTCTCTAGAAGAGTCCTGTTCATGCGTTCAGCAACTCCATTTTGCTGAGGAGTATAAACCGTGGTCTTATGTCTCTCGATCCCCGCATCCTTGCAATAGCTGTCAAACTCCTTGGAAGTAAACTCACCACCATTGTCAGTTCTTAAACACTTTATTGTTCTACCAAAGGCTGCTTTACCAATGTTTAACCGTTTATTACGAAAAACATCAGACTTCCTTTTCAACATGTAGACCCACACCTTCCTAGAAAAATCATCAATGAACGACACAAAATATAACGAGCCACCATATGACGCTGTAGGGGCTGGACCCCAAACATCCGAATGAATATAATCAAGTATCCCTTTACTAGTATGTTTGCCTGTTTTAAATTTTTGTTTACTTTGTTTGCCAAACAGACAATGCTTACAGAAATCTAACTTTCCAGATCTTAGATTAGGAAGTAACTTGCGATCAGCCAAAATTTTCAACCCTCTTTCGCTCATATGGCCCAACCTTTGATGCCATAGGCAAATGGAACTACTGTCATGTTCAGACACAGTAGACACATGAACTGACCCTGTTCTTCCTTCTAACTGAAACAGATTTCCTACTTTCTTAGCTTTCATTACTAGTAAGATACCTTTATAGATTTTCATAACTCCACCTTGAATTACAGTTTTATATCCATTCGTATCCAATGCTCCTAAATAAATTAGATTTTTCCTTAAGTCTGGAACATGTCTCACATCTGCTAATATTCTAGTTGTGCCATCAAACATTTGCAGTTGTATGCTTCCTATCCCAACAATATTAGATGTGACATCATTACACATGTACACGACTCCATCATTAACTGATCTATACGTCTTAAACCATTCTCTATGAATACACATGTGGTTTGATGCACCGGAATCTAACAACCAATGTTGATCATGATTTGACATATTAACAGACAACACTTCGTCGCTCATACCTGAACCAGATGCCGAACCTGTATCCGTCGCATTTGCCTCCTTCTTCTCTGTCGAAGAGTCTCCTTTCTTCTCTGTTTGCTGTCTCTTCCAGCAGTCTTTCTTCAAGTGCCCCGATTTGCCACAAAACCAGCACTTCACTTTGCTCTTCTTCCCTTTCGACTTTGAACACGAATCGTTGCGCTTACCTGAGCGTCTTTCTCTAGAACGACCTCTAGCCATCATTGCCTCTGATGTAGAGGTGTCAGCATTCGACCTCCTCCTCGTTTCCTAAGACAACAAGGCTCCAGCCACATCGTCAAACTCGATCTCAAAACGGACACTTTGAGTTTTCGTCATCTTGCTTCAGCAAAAAACACAATAATCTCCAAAAAACCAACTTTTTAAATAAAGAATGCCTTGTTTAATAAAAAAAAACTGCCCTTCACCTTCCTTTAAGTGCCTTTCATTTGATTTTTAACACAAATGTGTCCATGACCTTCCTCTCATACCATATGCAAATGGTATTAAAAAAAAAAAATTACAAATCGATTTTATACAAAAAAAATTTCAAATAGACTCCACCTTATAAAAAATGTTTTTCTCAAACTACCACCACTTATGTATATCGATTTGCATATCGTTTGAAATAAAAAAAAAGGCACTTAAAACAAAATACAAAGTGATTTGTAATAAGACAAATCAACTTGTTTACAAACTCCAAATCACTATTATAAAACCTCACCACTCAAATCGAATTTTCAACGCATAAACCATTACCATCGATTTTAAATACCATGAAATGGCAATTTTAATCATCGACTTAACTTGTAACAAAGCCGCCCATACAAATCGATTTAAATAAATCGCTTTGAACAAAAACTTTTACCTCCATTACCATTTGACCTTTTTCAACGTACCAATAGATCAACGCACCAGCGGCAAAACTGCAACGCAGGTTTAAAAAAAAAAACGTCTCCACGCAAATTCAACACATTCAGACCTGCCCGATGACTGTCCCACGCAGCACCTACCTCCACGCAGAAAATCTGCCAGCGACGGTTTTAAATACCTCCAACATGCTCGTTCAATGCTCTGGCTATCCAACTCCAGCTCACGTGCAATACCTCAATACACAGAACCGATACCAGTCTTCGGCAAAGGCAGATTGCATGACGGCTCAACGGTTTTTATGAACCTCGAGACCCAAGCTCACAGTGCATTTGAATGGCAATAAATTTATAGGTAGGGACTCGTCATTCATCGAATCCATATATCAGTCTTCGCTGAGCCATAACTTTGGCACACCAATAAACCAACTCAGTGCCGCCTCGTAGCCTCTCTGGCATCGGAATGAACCTTGAACCGGCTCATGGTTTCTCAGCGCTGACAATTCAACAGTTGTTTCTCTACATGTAGGTCAAAGGCTTTCACCACAGGAACCCGGCCTCACGAGCTCAGACTCGGCCTAGCCCACAGCTTGGTAGATCGGCAACCCACACTCAAGCTCGATCGAGTTCAACAGTCTAAGTCCACGCAGCAATAGATCAAGTGAACAATACAGCGGAAAAATAACGAGTCTGCGTTATAAATTAAATAGCTGCCAGATCCTTCACGGCCTCACAGCTCACAGCATTTTTCCATCCATAAATTGGCATCACTGCTCAATTTACTACAGCAGATTTGCAACGTATGCAGAGTTTGCACCAGCGTTCTTTGCCAACGTCTTAGCAGCAACGCAGACCTGGCTAACACGTCACGCACACAGGCAGTAGACCGTTTTTCATCCACAAAAGCCACACAGACTCAACCTAAAAGCTCCGATACCAATTGTTGGAGCAATCACAGCGGAAACCTTAAACAATTAACACACAGCAGATTTAATCAAGCACATAAAGACACAGTGATTTTACCGTGGTTCACCCAAACCTCCTGGGCTACGTCCACACAACAGGGCATTGGCAATCTTATTAATTCAAACAGGAGATTACATAATTCACACACCCACACACTCTCCAAAACATCCGTATGGCTATCTGTTATATAGCAGGAGAATCTAACAACTCTCAACTCAAATTTAGCTAGCATTAACTCCCTCCCAACAAACTGGAGTTAATCTAGCAACAATTTCCTAATTTTTGTCACCTACTGAGATTTTTCCTATTCTATTCAAAACAGAAAATCTCAACATACAAATGGATATGACTTATGCCACCATCCTTGTCTTCAGTCAACCTAGAAGACTCTATAGGAAAACACACATGAAATACATGGTGAGTAACCAAGAAAGACCAGAGAATTCTCTTCTCTATTCCAACACACTGACTTTGACTCATTCATTCTTTACAATGATGATATTCCTAATGAGCAAGAGTTAGTCCATGAAACATCACCCAATATTGTGGTCACTCCACATCCAAACATAGTGGCAGCCATAGATGAAGAGGAAAATAAGGAGGAAACTCAAAGGTAGTTTACTGATTCAGAAAATTAAAAAAAACAGATCACAGGTCTTAAGGTCCAAAACAGTCATATATATAGTGCAGATCATGGAAATCAAAGAATAAAACCTCAAAACATTGAAAATCTTGAGGAACAAACCACAGAAAAACATAGTGCAGGCCCTTGTACAAAACATAATGATAAACAAGACAGAGAGGACA
This sequence comes from Pinus albicaulis, assembly GCA_034641835.2. NCBI lineage: Eukaryota > Viridiplantae > Streptophyta > Pinopsida > Pinales > Pinaceae > Pinus > Pinus albicaulis. Next base: position 213,149 of record JAXQQM020059203.1, read on the forward strand.
TCAATTAAGTAAATGACAAATATGAAAACAGTCCTCTTTGGAGCATGAGTTTTGATGGGTCTTTCTCTAAAACTAGTGCAGGAGCAGGCATATGGTTACACAACACTAAAAACAATCATGCTGAGGGGCATTCCTATAGATTAAACTTCCAATACAAAAAAACATCACAGAGTATGAAGCTCTCCTTTTAGGCTTGCATTTATTGAAAACATTAGGGGCCAAGAGGATAATAGTTCATGGAGATTCAGAATTGATAATTAGACAAGAAAATGGGGAATATAGTGCCAAAAATCCCAGACTTAGAGCCTATAGAGATGATGCCATGGACTTGTTAAAAACATTTGATGAATTCCAACTTACCTTTGTCCCAAGAAACCAAAATTTCCTTGCCAATGGATTAGCCTTTGCTGCTAGAACTTGTCTAACACCTTATGAAAGCAAGCAATGTACCACCCAAGTCAAATATAGACTAGTTGTCCCAGATAATGGAAAGTACTGGCAAATTTTTTATGGAGATAAACAAATAGAAGACTTCCTACAGTCCAAAAATGAATTTGAAACACCACACTCAAATTCAGAGTATGAAAAAGACTATCCTACTGAAAAAAACCCACTTACTGAAGAAGAAAAGTCTCCAGAGATTGCTGAAATAAATTTGTTAACTAATGAACCCAAACAGATGATAGAAAATAGCACAGATTTATAAGATGAAGACTTAGAAGTGCTACAATCTAAAGACCAAAGCTTGCCAAAAGGATTGGTCCCCTTAGAAGAATTGTTTGACTTGAATGATATGGAAAAGAAGCCAAAATTAGAACCCATAGAAACTAAAGTGGAAGAGTGCAACATAGACAGTGAGGAAAAGCCGAAAATGATCAAACTATATAAAACACTACCAACTCATATTAAATTGAAATACATTGAGGTCTTTAGAGAATTTTTTGATGTATTTGCATGGAGTTATGAAGATTTGAAATCATATGATACAGAAATAATCCAGCATAAAATACCCCTCAAAGAAAACAACAAAACTTTTAAACAAAAATTGTGCAGAATCAACCCTGTTCAATTACCTCTGGTAGAGAAAGAAATTAGAAAAATGTATGATGCTGGAATTATAGTCCCCGTTAGATACTCAGAGTGGGTGTCTAATCTTGTATCAGTTAGGAAGAAAATAGAAGAGATAAGGCTTTGCATTGACTTTATAAACTTAAACAAAGCCTCATTAAAGGACAACTATCATTTGCCTAAAATGGATCATATCTTACAAAAGGTAGTTGGTTCTAAAATAATTTCTTTGCTAGATGGCTTCTCAGGTTACAATCATATTTTGGTACATCCTGATGATCAACTCAAAATAGCCTTTACTTTCATGTATTTGAAAATTCCCTTTGGTTTAATGAATTCTGGTGCCACATTTCAGAGAGACAGGGATATTGCATTCTCAGAAGAAATAGGTTACTTCATAGTGATTTATCTTGATGATATAACTGTTTATTCTAAAATAGATGAAGAACACCTAATACACTTGAGAAAAGTCTTTGAGAAATGCAGAAAATTTGGGTTATCTTTAAATCCAAAGAAAACACTGTTTGGTATCCAAGAAGGTAAACTTCTTGGACATATCATATCAAAAAAAGGAATAAGGATATACCCAAAGAGGATCGATGGCATATTGCAAATCAAAGGTCCTAGAAACATCAATGAACTTCAATCTTTCATTGGAAATATTAATTTCTTGAGAAGGTTCATACCCAATCTAGCTGAACTCCTTAGAATTATGAAAAACATGCTTAAAAAAGAAGGAGGAGTTAAATGGACCTTAGAAGCAAAGAAATCATTTGAACTGGTAAAACAAGCACTCACCAAAACACCAGTTCTTATCAGCCCTGATTTTTCAAAGGATTTCTTCATTTTTTCATTTACATCAGAACACACAGTAGCTGCTGTCCTATTACAAAATAACTTGAATGGAAAAGAGCAACCCATTGCATTTTTTAGAAAGGCATTAAGAGATGCACCTCTAATGTACAATATAATGGAAAAACAAGCCTTTTCCTTGGTCAAAGCCTTAAAGGATTTCAGATTTTACATTTTACATTCCCACATAATAGCATTTGTGCCTCATTCAGTTGTAAAAGACATATTAACCCAAGATCCAGATGGAAAAAGAGGAAAGTGGATTGCTGTAATTTTAGAGTATGACTTAGAAATCAAGCACACTAAGCTCATAAAAGGTAAAGGAATAGCAAAAATTATGGCTGAATCCAACTTTCAATCTCTTGATATAAACATGTTTAATGCATTAGATGAACAGGCGGAGTTTACAACTCCAATTATTGAAGATTATTTTCTGAATTCATCTTGGTATGCTGACATTTTGTATGTTTTGCTTAATCTTAGTGTCCCTCCTGGTTTTTCTAAAACAAAGGCAAGATTCTTAAAGTTGAAAGTTGTAATTTACTGCATTTTGAATAAATGTTTATATTGGAAAAATGCTAGTGGATTATTGCTTAAATGTTTGCCTGAGAATGATGCAGATAAGATCAGGCAGGAGTTTCATGAAGGAGAATGTGGAGGCCACCTCTACTGGAAATCAACTGCTAAAAAAATCCTTAGAGCTGGCTATTACTGGCCCACCCTCTTTCAAGATGTTCATAAGATGATTATTTCCCGTCACAAATGCCAAATCTTTGAAGGCAAAATAAAGTTTCTTCCCTTACCTCTGCAACCAATCACTGTTGAAGCTCCTTTTCAGCAGTGGGGTCTAGACTTCATTGGGGAAATACATCCTCCCTCATCTACCCAACTGTTGTCCAGGTAAATCCCCTCTGCAGATAGAGGTGATCCCTCTAGCCCTAGGGTGGGTCTAGAAACTACGGGAACATAATAACATCTACTTTCTTATATTGTAAATGAAATCAGAGCAAGGAATATGACCTACCTCGTTTTGATGCTATGTTGTCGTCTTCCGTTGAAGCTTCTTGATCCATCGCTCTTCTCTAGCTCGATACACGCTGCTACCAACGTTCAATTACCTATATGGATAGTCAAGATGCCATGAAAAACATAAAACCAAGACAAACATAAAACAATTACAACCTATCTAATTGATCAAGGTGTTTGTGCTCAACCTAGTGTTCCTAAATTGAGTTCATTAATTGTCAACCAGGGTTAGTAAATTGTTGAAGTGTGGTGCACTATATGTGCCTAGGTATTTGTTTCTCACTACGTTGTGTTTAGTGTTTTATAATGCTTTTGGTTTTATGGTTTTATGTTTGAAAAGGGAAAGAATTAAGTGTTGGTGAAAATAAGCTATTGGTTATTTAAAACAAAACAAAGCCTAAAATATGGATGGAAAACAACAAATGCAAAGTTTGATAATGACTTCATTGCAAGAAAATGAATCACAACATGAGCTTGAACTTATCCAATTCATTCATTAAAGGTGTGTTGGAAGAGCTTGAGAAATGGACAAGTTAAGTGTAAATGAAGTTATCCTAAATAAACAATCAACTCACAATATTACAAAATGATTATTTGTAACACAGTAAGGTTTCTATTCTAGATTAACCTATGATGCTGAAGTTACCCTATTCTGCAACTTGAGTTATCACTTCTAGGCCTTATTCATAATTTTTGAGATTTTCTAAAGTAATGCTTGGGAAAAAGGCTATAGGTGAATTTGTAAAAGATTTGCAGAATGATCAAAGCCTTAAATTGATATTACTGACCCTTGATCATGTGATGATGTATCAATATAAATTTAGAACAAAAGTAATTTGTAAATAATGAAGGGTGAGAGACTAATTTTGACAACTAGAACTACGTGAAACACAATGGATAACACTAGGCTAGAAAGCAGTCTATCAATTTTAAAATGCAGTGACTACTCTTAAACTAGAATGCCATTAATCTTTTCTTGAAACAAAATGAACTGAGACTAAACTAGAGTGCTTCTAATCTACTTGAAGTACAGTGAACAGAGTTAAACTAAAATGCCATTATAAAACTGGAAATGTAGTGACAGAGCTGAACTAAATGCAATCAACCTCCGGAGTGCTATGACTAAATTAACATGCAACTAGTCTATGGAATTCTACAACCCATCTCGTTCAATAGGAATGATATTTTGGAAGAGTTTGTAAAACAAGTCTGGCTATATTATTCAATGCAATTGAACATAAACATAATATTGAAAGCAAATACAACTAGAATCTAAGACACCACACTTGTTTCTTATTCATTGTTGATGATGTTTTGGAAGAGTTTGTAAGAGTAAGACCGGATGTGACACTTAGTGTAAACAAGCATAAATCATAAAATTCGAAAGGAAATGAAACTAAAACCTGCAATACCACAGCTATGCCTTATTCACAGTGATGATATTTTGGAAGAGTTTATAAGAGTAAGTCTAGCTGTGATAATTAATGTAAACAAGCATGAACATAAACTTCAGAAACTTGCCTAAGCTAGAAATGAAAACGAGACTAAAATACTTATCTAAACCGTATAAAAAAGGTTGCTCAGGTAGCAGGGGCCCTATGCCATCGGAGTAGCATGAAATATACTTCAATATTGACTCAGCGCTTTCAAGGAAGTGATGATTCTTTCATTAAAGAGAAATTACTTCAAAAACAGAGTGTTTTTGGACTTCTGAAATCTAGCAATCAATCACAAAATCTAACCTTGTCCCTCGGTTTCCTGAGCCATATTTGTAACAAAATTACATAAATGTCTTGAGATAACCTAGGGATGATTTTCTTTCCAAATAAAAAGCAAACTAGGACTCTGATGGTGGTCATGTAATATAATTAAGGACATCTAGACTGTCCTTGTCCTATTATGAGTCTCTCTCCTAGTTTGAGTTCCCACGTACATAACCGCCTACAGAATTCCGTTGAAACTTTGTGGAGAGAAAAAAATGATGAGGGAATGATGTGGAATAAGACCATATGTGTTTTCCTCTGAGATGACACCTGGAACCTGCATAGACATGAAGACAACTACAGAATCGGCAACTAGCTACAGAATGTCTGCATTCTGTAGCTAGATCTAGTTCAAAAAAGTAGTACAATGACAAAATCATAAAAACACAGAAAGTTAGTCATGATATATATTCTTAAAGCAATTTTAACCAATTCTACTGATCATTTGAGTCTGTGATTAATAATGGACAGAGGAAATGGAGTGGAATGTGGTGGAAGAAAGAACATCTTTGGAGCTCAACATACCCCCACTGCTAGATTCTTGCATGTCCTCATGCAACTATTCCATGAACTCTGAGACCTCTGCAAGGACATCCAACCCTCTTCTTCTGCTTTTCCTGGAAGTCAAAGGCCTTCTGGGCTTCCTTATGACTAACTTGAACCTCAAATTTGTGAGTGCCCTGGTTAACTTTTTATTTCTCTTTTTCAATTTTTCACTGACCTTGTGTAACTTTTGCATTTGTAAAGACAGAGTTGAATTCATATTAGTTTTCAGTTTAACTTGCTCTCTCAGAATTTCATTCTCATTCTTGATATGTCTTTTGAGTATTTATAACTCATATTTATCCCTCCTTAGGATATCAACTGCATATTTTGGTGGACTAGGAGTTCTGTCTCTTCCTTCTGAAGCTATTTTCTCTAATGTTTCAACATAGTTGTAAATTTCTTGCTGTGCTGGATTTATTTCAGGAGCTCCTTCATCAAAATCCTCCTCAGTAGTTGTTTCTTCATCTTCTATGTTTATGACTATAGTTTGTTTAACCTTTGTTTTCTTTAGTATCCCTCTAAGTCTGTGGCTCCTTCTCGGTTGAGATGGCTCTTCTCCTTTCTCTCTGGAAAATTTTCTTATTATCCTCTCTTTCTTAAGCTGCTTCTTAATCTGAGTCAATTTTTCAGAAATAATTTCTTCACTGCTTTCTTGTATTGTTTTACCAGTTTCAGTTTTGGAGGTTTTCCATCTTCTTCTTCTTTTTGTAGGTTTGTCTTCAGGTGGAGGTTCCTTGGGTTCTTCAAAGTGGTTTCTCATTAAGAACTCTTCCCATTTATCTCTCATTTTTCTCAAATGAGGTTCAATCAAAAATTTTACTAAACCATGGTGGTATAAGGTTGTTTCTAGATTTGAATTATCTTCTGAACACTTGAGGCAATTTTCTTTAAACTATCAAGCAAGAAAAAGGGCAAATTGAGTTCTTCTTCTAGGAAATGTATTATCAACCGAATATGATAGACATAGAAAGTACCATATCTTCCTTCACAAGTGATGAATTTTTGCAAACTAAGCAACATGTTCCTCCATTTGTTCTTTAGTGCAGAGCTAGGGATACCCTTTTTAAAAATGGTAACATCCATACCTGCTGACTTGAGTATCTGCTTCCATGCTTCGTTATGAAATTCTCTATTCTTGAACCACCTTTCTCCTTGTCTAGGAAATTCGGTTTCTTCTGCAATGGAAGCTTTTGTAATGGTGAATTTAATATCTCCTATCTCGACCTCAGCTCCATTGAAGGATCTTGCAAATGTTTTGGTCACCTCTTTGTGAAACCCACTGAATTTTTCAAAGAATTGCAACCACCCTGCTTGTTGTAACATTTCTCTAACTTGAGGATAACCCTCCAAGTACTTATTTCCAACCGGTTATGTCCTCACTATGAGACCCATCACTTCTCTTTCCAACCTTCAAATTTTTTCTCCTCTGTTCACGGTGAAAATGGCTGTTACAGGGATGTTTTTACCCCACAGACGTTTCCTCTATTTTACAGACTGAAATGGTTAAGAGTTGGCTACGAGAAAGAATGATATGGAGTGATTTCAGAATGAATATAATGAGGTGAAGATGATGTATATGAGTTGAAAGATATCACAGAGAAAGGATAGCGGAGATATTTTGTAACGAATTCAAAATCATCATTAAATTCTTTGGCCTAGTGACGTGACTAATCCAATCACTTCAGTACTTTAACGGTTTAGATTTTTAAATGATGATCGGATATGGAATTTGAAATGGTGGAATAGAAGGACTTTTATTCAAAGTTTTTGCGGGAGGTTTGTTAGGAATGATCAACAAAATTAATTAAAACAACTTTTTGAATTATTCATAACTTAATTATACTAAAATATTTCATGATATGTCATTATAATCAGAACTTTTACCTTTGCTTTTCCTCTGATTTTTTTTTTGTTCTTCATATGCTTTGTTCTCTCTTGGAAATCATTAATTTTTGAGTGTTCATAACCTTCTTGACTATGCTTATTGTCATGGATATGCAGGATCATTTTATTGCAGATCAGGTGATTACTAGACAGTGCCATCAGGATCTCTGGCTGCAGAATGTCTGATTGATTGCAGAATGTACCTGTAGAGAACTTGAAACATGAAATGGAATGGTTTGGAGCATGAGTGGAATGTTGTATGGAATGAGTGAAGATGGATAATGAAATATGATGTAATGGAATATGAATGAAGTAAATAATGGAGTGGAATGGATCACAAGTTATGAAATGAAGTGAAGTATGAGAAGTGGCCTGCAATTCATGATATGTATTATTCAATTGTAAAAAGACATCAAACTTTAAAAATCTGGAATGGAAATGAGGTGGACCATGGAGTGAAATGAATGAAGTGTGTATGAATGAATGAAATGGAGTATGGATGAATGAATGAAATAAAGTATGGATGAATGAAATGAAATGGACCATAAGAGAAATGGATCTGCACTTATGATTTTGTAACAACTGCTTGCAGAAAAACAAATTTGAAAAGCTAAAGTGTCAAAAAGATTTTGATTTTCACTCTACCTTTTCTGTATAAACATGCTAATCAGTGACTAGTTTTCATGTTTATACTTTATTTTATTTTTTTCTTTATTTTTTTCTTTTATTTTTTATTTCAATAAAATGTCTTCAGAAAATTCAATTAAGTTGATGAAGAAGAAGGATTCTTCTTCATTAACTTCACATCACTGTTTTCCTGGAACTTCTTGACAAATTCTTCTCTTGAAAGTGGCTTATGATACCACCCATATATTACTCATTCACAAGAAAAGTGACCTCTTCTTCATCTATTGTCCTAATTTTTATTGCTCCATTGTCAAAAAATTTCACAATTTCATATGGCCCAAGCCAATGTGTTTGGAATTTACCTTGAAAATCTTTGAACTTTGAATCAAACAAGAGAGCCCAGTCACCTTTTTTAAACTTCTTTTCTTTGATGTACTTATCTTGCCATCTAGTCCTTTGCTGTTGGACTATACTTGTTTTCTGAACTGCATCTTTTCTGACCTCATCCAATTCATTAATCTGCTTCAATCTATGCTTTTGTGCCTCTATTAGATCAAGTCTTAGTTGAACTTCCATTTTGAAAGTTTGAATCTGGAACTCTACGGGAAACAAAACTTGCTTTCCATAAACAAGTTCATAAGGAGTATGACCTGTTGTGCTTCTCCATGTAGTTCTATAGGCCCATAAAGCTTCAGGAAGCCTATCTGCCCAATCTCTTTTATGTAAATGAACAGTCTTTGTAAATGAATTAGTAGATTCCACTTGACCATTTGCTTATGGATGATAGGCAGTAGATTTTCTGTGTTTGATTTTGTACCTCTCCATCATTTGTTCCACTAGCCTTGATGTAAATTGAGGTCCTTGATCTGTAACAATTTCCCTTGGGACACCAAAACGAGTAAAAATATCCTCAAAAAGAAAATTAACTACAGATGCTTTAGTAGCAAAAAGTAATGGATTGGCCTCTACCCATTTGGTAACATAATCAGTGCAAACTAATATATATTTCTTTTGTCTTGATGGAGGACTAATAGGTCCTACAAAATTCAAAGCCCATTTTTCAAAAGGTTCAATATGTACCTGAGGTTGCAATGGCATCTCACCTGAAGGAGAAGGTTTCCCTACCCTTTGGCAACTGTCACACCTTTTGACATACTCTTTAGCATCTTTAAAAAGAGATGGCCAACAATATCTTAAATGAAGTACTTTATAAGCTGTCCTCTTATCAGCAAAGTGTCCGCCACAAGGTTCATCATGACATTCTTAGAGATTCTCAGGCATCTCATCTTCCCGAACACATCTCCTAATGATAAAGTTTGGACTTGTCTTGTACAACTCATTAGCAACCCATGAATATTTTGCACTGTCATAAATGATTTTTCTTTTATCTCTTGCATTCATTATTGAAATAAATTTTTATGAAACTAAATAATTAGCAATGTCAGCAAACCAAGGAGTTTGGGTAGAAATTGCAAAAAGATATTCATCAAGAAACTAATCTTCAACTGGAGTCTCATCTTTGATGTTTTGGAGTCTAGATAGGAAATCAGCTAATGTGTTTTGTTTACCTGGCCTATCTAGAATAGTAATTTTGAATTCTTGTAAAAGCAATAACCACCTTATGACTCTGCCATTAGTAATTGATTTGTTCATTAAATATCTAATTGCAGAGTGATTTGTGTGAACAAAAGCTTCATAGCCTGTTATATAGTGTCTGAATTTGTTTATGGCATGAACAACAACTAAAAACTCTTTTTCAGTTACAGTATAGTTTAACTCTGAAGGAGTCAAATTTTTACTGGTATAGTATCCCAATACTGCTCCTAGAGCTGTATCTGAGGCATCTGTTGAAATATGAAAATGTAGCTTCCAGTTAGGTCCCCTTAAAATAGGTGCTTCAGAAATTTTTGTTTTCAGGGCCTCAAAGGCTAATTGGCAGTCAGAACACCATTTGAATCCACAATCTTTGGTAAGTAATTTGAAGAGTGGAGATGCTATCTTGGTGAATTTTTCTATAAATCTTCGATAATATCCTGTAAATCCTAGAAAACTCGTAACATCTTTTTGACAACTTGGAATAGATAAGTTAGAGATGAATTCATCTTTTGACTCATCAACTCTAATCCTATCCCCTGAAATGTGATGTCCTAAAACGATTCCTTCAGTAAACATCATAAAAAACTTCTCATGACTAAGTGAAATATTTTCTTCTTTACATCTTTTTAAAAAAATCTCCAAGTTTTCTAAGGCTTCTTCAAATGTGTTTCCATAAACTGTGAAATCATCCTTATATACCTCTACACAATCATGTATTAGATCCAAAAAGATCCCTAGTACTGCCCTTTGAAATGTTGCAGGTGCATTGCATAATCCAAATGGCAATACTTGGTAAGCATAGGTACCCCAAGGACATGTAAATGTGGTTTTGTCTTGATACTCAAGTGCTACTTGAATTTGATTATAACCACTAAACCCATCTAGAAATGAGAAGTACTTTTTGCCAGCTAAGGTATCTAACACCTGATCTATGAAAGGTAGTGGAAAATGATCTTTAAAAGTAGCATTGTTTAATTCTCGGTAGTCAATACGTACCCTCCATTTACCATTTTTCTTTGGCACAATTACCAAAGGAGAAACCCATTGACTATTTGAAATAGGATAGATAAAGTTGACATTCAACAATTTCTGCAAGTCTTGGGGCTTATCCGTTTCATATCAGTGTACTCCCATGCATATGCAGAAGAATTTCTCTATAAGATCTTGACTAGCTCTTCTTGTTGAGGTTTTTCTAGGTTCTTGTTTATGTTTAAAGTTTTGCCTGGAAATATCTCACTTGTAGAGCTGCCAAATTTATCCATAGAATGAAGAGACATATGTCTTGATGATAAAAACTCAATGTTGGATTCTTCTTGAAATTGTTCATGTTTGTATTCCGAAGAGGATTTAAAGTTTTCTAAAGTATTAAGAATTTGAGTATCTTCACTAATTTCTGAAATTGTGAAGAGAGGTTGTAAGTCTTCTTCATCCTCTATCCATTGAGTATCATCTAAATCCGTAATTGTCCTTGATGGAGGATACAAAGTGAATTTCTTAGTTGAAATTCCATCAGAGATGTACATATCACAGGATATACAACTAATGAAAGCATCATTTGTAGCTAACCAAGGTCTTCCTAATATAATAGGATGCCCTCCTAGATTATTTTTAGGATTTAGGATCATGAAAACCACAGGGTGCTCCCAAGAATCTACGGACACTGGAATGTCTTCTATTACCCCATTAGGTTTGATCACAGATCTATCTACTAATTGTAATAATGTGGGTGTAAAAATAAGATTATGAAGTTTCAGTTTATCCATGATTTTTCTACTCATGATATTAATTGTTGCTCCTAAATCAATGAGTGTGTTTTGGATCTCAATTCCATTGATGTGAATTTTAACAACTGGATTTCCTAGGTCTAGATACTTTGGAATATCAATATTACCCATCATAATGTCTGCTATTTTTCCTGCCAGTTGAATTTTCTTTGTCTCTCTTATTCTTTTTCTTGTTTTCTTCATGCTCAACTCCTTTATTGTCTTTGGTAAAATTGGAATTTCCTTGATAGCTTGTAATAATTGAATTTTAATGCAAACATTTCTCAGCTCTTCTAGGAAATCATAATTAGGCACCATAATTTGTTTTTCTACACCCCTATCAATTTGTAATCTTTCTGGAAAGGGAGGTGTAGAAGTGGATGTTGATTGCTGCTCTAATACATGAGTTGAAATGATTGGTTCTTTTTGTTTTGATTTTTCAATGTTTGGGTCCTGAAAAGATGTGTCTTCTTCAAGACTTTTATTTTCCCGTAGAGAATCTTTTGAAGAGTTGTCTTGTTCTTGTATGATCACAGAAGGTTTCCTCTTTTCAAGTATTCTTCCAAACCTAAGTTGAACATCACTAAGGTTTAGAGGAGTGATTAAATAAATTGGAAACTATTGTCCTCCTATCATGTATGTATTCTGAGGATTTTTATTGTTGGGGTTTGGTATGGGTTGAGCAGGAAAATGATTTGATTTATGAGGAAATGGTAATGGAAGTGGTTGATTTTGATGTTGTGCGTTCTGAGGATTCTGTTAAGGATTTTGGTGAGGACTTTGAGGAGAAAAATGTGGGTATGATGGATAGCATGGTGGATACTGATAGTACTGAGAGTATCTTCCATAGGGATTTTGTGCTCCTTGTGCATAAGCTTGAGATTGATTTTGAAATTGGGGCCAAGGTTGCTGCCAAGAATTCCAATTTGGTGGAGGTTGGTTATACATTTGATCATGGAATCCTTGTGTTTGAGGTCCTTTCCAAGGCCTTCTAGAGACAAAATTGAGAGATTCTATGGAATTTGTAGGAGTTTCCTCTTGAAAGACAGATTTAAGACCAGGAAGTGAAGAACAACTCTTGGTCTCATTTTTTTCTAAAAAAATTACACAAGTCTCTACAACTTTTGCATCCAAAGGACATTCTCTCAAGGCATGTTTCCTTCTACATTTGGGACAAAAGTTTGCTAAGGCATCAGATTCAACTTTTTGCTTGTTTTTTAACTTAAGGGTGTCTATATGTTCAGTAAGACTCCCTAAGATGTCAGATTTGAATTCATCAAGAATATACCCTATCTCTGCCCTACTTACTGTCCCAAAAGAAGACTTACTTACCCTTGCAAGAGCAGGGTCTCTTGGACCTTTTACAGTTTTGGATTTCCCTCTTGAAAGGTTGATACATAACTTAGATATTTCAGGCAATGTGAGCTGAGATATATCCCCTTTTCCCATCATGTTAAGGATATCCAACCATTCATCCCTAATTGTCTTCAACAAGAGAGCTTTTAAGCTGTCTTGGTCTAAGTTATCCATTTTTTCTCTTTTGATGTTGTAATGAAATCTCTCCAACAAATGTTCCAGGCTTTCATCCTCTTTTTGCAAAATCTTAAACACTTCCTCCTTATGATTGATTGGCATACAATAATCCAAATACCTCTCTAGAAATGCTTTTTTCATGTCTTCCCATGTCCTAATAGAACTTTTGATCAAACTCATAAACCACTTCAATGCTGCTCCTTTCAATGTTGAAAGAAATAGTTTAAGTTTTTGAGCATCTTGTAAGTAGTCATAAGTTATACATAGGACTTCAAATTCAAATAGGAAGGTTTCAGGATCTTCATTTTTAAGTCCATAGAAGTTTGGAAGGACAGAGGGTGAAATGTTTTTCATAGTTGTATTGGTTTCTTCATCTACTATAGGAAACCCAAAAGAGCTTCCCATTTCTCTTCTACGTCTTACTCTACCTTCTTCTCCTTCTACACCTCTACCTCCTTCTCCTCTACTTCTACGTCTACCCCCTCCAAATAATGTGTGTTCTCCATTAAAGACTCCTCCTCCCCCTTCTTCTGCCATAGTTGATTCTTCTGTGGAAGTGGAAAAGTTTGTATCTCTAGCAGGGGTCCTTGAATCTTCTTCTAAGACAGGTTCAGTGGATGAAGTGGAAGGTATTTCTAATGGAATATCTGATCTTAAGTCTTCTGGAAGTCTAGGATCAGTAAAGGATGGAATGTGGGTCTGAGTTGGAGGTGTACTGGCTCTTGGTCTAGGCGAAACAAGTGGTGTTCTAGGAATCAAACTTCTACTTCTGCTTCTTATGAATCTACCCCTTGAGTCTCTCTCTCTACGCATATCATTGTTTTTGGGAGTTAAGAAACAAGGCTACCTAGTTACACTTCCTCGGCAACGGCGCTAAAATGTTTGTGCTCAACCTAGTGTTCCTAAATTGAGTTCATTAATTGTCAACCAGGGTTGGTAAACTGCTGAAGTGTGGTGCACTATATGTGCCTAGGTATTTGTTTCTCACTACGTTGTGTTTAGTGTTTTATGATGTTTTTGGTTTTATGGTTTTATGTTTGAAAAGGGAAATAACTAAGTGCTGGTGAAAAGAAGCTATTGGTTATTTAAAACAGAACAAAGCCTAAACTATGGATGACAAACAACAAATGCAAAGCTTGATAATGACTTCATTGCAAGAAAATAAATCACAACATGAGCTTGAACTTATCCAATTCATTCATTAAAGGTGTATTGGAAGAGCTTGAGAAATGGACAAGTTAAGTGTAAATGAAGTTCTCCTAAATAAACAATCAACTCACAATATTACAAAATGATTATTTGTAACACAGTAAGGTTTCTATTCTAGATTAACCTATGATGCTGAAGTTACCCTATTCTACAACTTGACTTATCACTTCTAGGCCTTATTCATAAGCTTTGAGATTTTCTAAAGTAATGCTTGGGAAAAAGGCTATAGGTGAATTTGTAAAATATTTGCAGAATGATCAAAGCCTTAAACTGATATTATTGACCCCTGTTCATGTGATGATGTATCAATATAAATTCAGAAAAAAATTAAGTTGTAAATAATGAAGGCTGAGAGACTAATTTTGACAACTAGCACTACTTGAAACACAATGGATAACACTAGGCTAGAAAGTGGTCTATCAATTTTAAAATGCAGTGACTACTCTTAAAATAGAATGTGATTAATCTTTTCTTGAAAAAAAATGAACTGAGACTAAACTAGATTTATTCTAATCTACTTCAAGTACAGTGAACAGAGTTAAACTAAAATGCCATTATCAAACTGGAAATGTAGTGACAAAGCTGAACTAAATGCAATCAATCTCCGGAGTGCTATGACTAAATTAAAATGCAACTAGTCTATGGAATTCTACAGCCCATCTCGTTCAATAGGAATGATATTTTGGAGGAGTTTGTAACAAGTCTGGCTGTATTATTCAATGCAATTGAATATAAACATAAGATTTAAAGAAAATACAACTAGAATCTAAGACACCACAGCTGTTTCTTATTCATTGTTGATGATGTTTTGGAAGAGTTTGTAAGAGTAAGACCGGCTGTGACACTTAGTGTAAACAAGCATAAATCATAAAATTCTAAAGGAAATGCAACTAAAACCTGCAATACCACAGCTATGCCTTATTCATCGTGATGATATTTTGGAAGAGTTTATAAGAGTAAGTCTAGATGTGATAATTAATGTAAACAAGTATGAACATAAACTTTAGAAACTTGCCTAAGCTAGAAATGAAAACGAGACTAAAATACTTATCTAAACCGTATAAACAAGGCTGCTCAGATAGCAAGGGCCCTCTACCACCGGAATACCACGAAATCTACTTCTAGATTGACTCAATGATTCCAAGGAAGTGATGCTTCTTTCATTAAAGAGAAATTACTTCAAAAACAGTGTTTTCGGACTTCTGAAATCTGGCAATCAATCACAAAATGTAACCTTGTCCCTCGATTTCCCGAGCCATATTTGTAACAAAATTACATAACTATCTTGAGATAACCTAGGGATAATTTTCTTTCAAAATTAAAAAAAAAACTATAACTCTGATGGTGGTCACGTAATATAATTAAGGACATCTGGACTGTCCTTGTCCTATTAGGAGTCTCTCTCCTAGTTTGAGTTCTCACGTACATAACTGCCTACAGAATTCCATTAAAACTTCATGGAGAGTAACAAATGATGAGGGAATGATGTGGAATATGACCATATGTGTTTTCCTTTGAGATGACACCTGGAACCTGCGTAGACATGAAGATAGCTGCAGAATTGGTAACTAGCTACAGAATGTCTGCATTATGTAGCTAAATCTAGTTCAAAAAGTACTACAATGACAAAATCATAAAAACATACCAAGTTAGTCATGATATATATTATTAAAGAAATTTTAACCAATTATACTGATCATTTGAGCCTGTGATTAATAATGGATAAAGGAAATGGAGTGGAATGTGGTGGAAGAAATAACATCTTTGGAGCTCAACATACCCCCACTGCTAGATTCTTGCATATCCTCATGCAACTATTCCATGAACTCTGAGACCTCTACAAGGAAATCCAACCCTCTTCTTCTACTTTTCCTAGTAGTCAAAGGCCTTCTGGGCTTCCTTATGACTAACTTGAATCTCAAATTTGTGAGTTCCCTGGTTAAATTTTTATTTCTCTTTTTCAATTTTTCATTGCCCTTGTGTAACTTTTGCATTTGTAAAGACAGAGTTGAATTTATATTAGTTTTCAGTTTAACTTGCTATCTCAGAATTTCATTCTCATTCTTGATATGTCTGTTGAGTATTTCTAACTCATATTTATCCCTCCTTAGGATATCAACTACATATTTATCCCTTTCCTTTGAATTTTTTTTTTTGTTCTTCATATGCTTTGTTCTCTCCTGGAAATCATTAATTTTTGAGTCTTCATAACCTACTTGATTTTGCTTGTTGTCATGGATATGTAGGATCATTTTATTGTAGATCAGGTGATTACTAGACAGTGCCTTTAGGATATCTGGCTGCAGAATGTTTGTCTGGCTGCAGAATGTCTGACTAGCTGCAGAATGTCTGATTGATTGCAGAATGTACCTGTAGAGAACTTGAAACATGAAATGGAATGGTTTGGAGCATGAGTGGAATGTTGTATGGAATGATTGAAGATGGATAATGAAAAATTATGTAATGGAATATGAATGAAGTAAATAATGGAGTGGAATGGATCACAAGTTATGAAATGGAGTGAAGTATGAGAAGTGGCCTGCAATTCATGATATGTATTATTGAATTGCAGAAAGACATCAAAATTTAAAAATCCGGAATGGAAATGAGGTCGACCATGGAGTGAAATGAATGAAATGTATATGAATGAATGAAATGGAGTATGGATGAATGAATGAAATGAAGTATGGATGAATGAAATGAAATGGACCATAAGTGAAATGGATCTGCACTTATGATTTTGTAACAACTGCTTGCAGAAAAGCAAATTTGAAAAGCTAAAGTGTCAGAAAGATTCTGATTTTCACTCTACCTTTTCTGTATAAACAGGCTAATCAGTGATTGTTTTTCATGTTTATACTTTATTTTTCATTTTTTTCCTTTTTCTTTTTCAATAAAATGTCTTCAAAAAATTCAATTAAGTTGATGAAGAAGAAGGATTATTCTTCATTAACTTCACATCACTATTTTCCTGGAACTTCTTGACAAATTCTTCTCTTGAAAGTGGCTTATGATACAACTTCAATCTATGAATATTCACAAGAAAAGTGACCTCTTATTCATCTATTGTCCTGATTTTTATTTCTCCACTGTCAAAAATTTTCACAATTTCATATGGCCCAAGCCAATGTGTTTGGAATTTACCTTGAAAATCTTTGAACTTTGAATCAACCAAGAGAGCCTAGTCACCTTCTTTGAACTTCTCTTTTTTGATGTACTTAGCATGCCATCTAGTCCTTTCTTGTTGGACTATACATTTTTTTTGAACTACATCTTGTTCGATTTTATCCAATTCATTAATCTGCTCCAATCTATGATTTTGTGCCTCTGTTAGATCAAGTCCTAGCTGAACTTCCATTTTGAAAGTTTGAATCTGGAACTCTATGGGAAACAAAACTTGCTTTCCATAAACAATTTCATAAGGAGTATGACCTGTTGTGCTTCTCCATGTAGTTCTATAGGCCCATAAGGCTTCAGGAAGCCTATCTTCCCAATCTTTTCTATGTAAATGAACAGTCTTTGTTAGGATCCCTTCAATGACCTTATTAGTAGATTATGATTGACCATTTTCTTGTGGATGATAGGGAGTAGATTTTTTGTGTCTGATTTTGTACATCTCCATCATTTTTTCCACTAGCCTTGATGTGAATTGAGCTCCTTGATCTGTAACAATTTCCCTTGGGAGACCAAAACCAGTAAAAATATCCTCAAAAATAAAATTAATTACAGATGCTTCAGTAGCAAAAAGTAATGGCTTGGCCTCTACCCATTTGGTAACATCATTAGTGCAAACTAATATATATTTCTTTTGTCTTGATGGAGGACTAGTAGGTCCTACAAAATCCAAAGCCCATTTTTCAAAAGGTTCAATATGTACCTGAGGCTGCAATGGCATCTCACCTAAAGGAGAAGGTTTCCCTACCCTTTGGCAATTGTCACACCTTTTGACATACTCTTTAGTATCTTTAAAAAGAGATGGAAAATAATATCCTAAATGAAGTACTTTATAAATTGTCTTCTTATCAGCAAAGTGCCCGCCACAAGGTTCATCATGACATGCTTTCAGAATCTCAGGCATCTCATCTTCCCGAACACATCTCCTAATGATAAAATCTTGACCTGTCTTGTACAACTCATTAGCAACCCATGAATATTTTGCACTGTCATAAATGATTTTTCTTTTATCTATTGCATTCATTATTGAAGGAAATTTTCCTGAAACTAAATAATTAGCTATGTCAGCAAACCAAGGAGTTTGGGTAGAAATTGTAAAAAGATATTTATCAGGAAATTGATCTTGAACTGGAGTGTCATATTTGATGTTTTGGAGTCTAGATAGGAAATCAGCTACTGTTTTTTGTTTACCTGGCCTATCTAGAATAGTAATGTTGAATTCTTGTAAAAGAAATAACCACCTTATGACTCTGCCATTAGTAATTGATTTGTTCATTAAATATCTAATTGCAGAGTGATCTGTGTGAACAAAAGTTTCATAGCCTGTTATATAGTGTCTGAATTTGTTTATGGCATGAACAATAGCTAAAAACTCTTTTTCAGTTATAGTATAGTTTAACTCTGAAGGAGTCAAATTTTTACTGGTATAGTAGATGGCATAAGGAATCAGGTCTTTTTGTCCCAATACTGCTCCTAGAGCTGTATCTGAGGCATCTGTTGAAATATGAAAAGGTAACTTCCAGTTAGGTCCCCTTAAAATAGGTGCTTTAGAAATTTTTGTTTTCAGGGTCTCAAAGGCTAACTGGCAATCAGAATTCCATTTGAATTCACAGTCTTTGGTAAGTAATTTGAAGAGTGGAGATGCTATCTTGGTGAAGTTTTCTATAAACCTTCGATAATATCCTGTAAATCCTAGAAAAATCCTAACATATTTTTGACAACTTGGAATAGATAAGTTAGAGATGACTTCAACTTTTGACTCATCAACTCTAATCCCATCCCCTGAAATGTGATGTCCTAAAATAATTCCTTCAGTAAACATCATAAAACACTTCTCATGACTAAGTGAAAGATTTGCTTTTTTACATCTCTTTAAAACTTTTTCCAAGTTTGTTAAGGCTTCTTCAAATGTGTTTCCATAAACTGTGAAATCATCCATATATACCTCTACACAATCATGTATTAGATCTGAAAAGATTCCTAGTACTGCCCTTTGAAATGTTGTAGGTGCATTGCATAATCCAAATGGCAATACTCGGTAAGCATAGGTACCCCAAGGACAGGTAAATGTGGTTTTGTCTTGATCCTCAAGTGCTACTTGAATTTGATTATAACCACTAAACCCATCTAGAAATGAGAAGTACTTTTTGCCAGCTAAGGTATCTAACACATGATCTATGAAAGGTAGGGGAAAATGATCTTTAAGAGTAGCTTTGTTTAATTCTCGGTAGTCAATACATACCCTCCATTTACCATTTTTCTTTGGCACAATTACCAAAGGAGAAACCCACTGACTATCTGAAATAGGATAGATAAATTTGACATTCAACAATTTCTGCAATTCTTCTTTAACAATCTCCCTAAGATTTGGATTCATCCGTATTTGAGGTTGTCTGATTGGTTTACAATTTTCCTCTATGTAGATGTGATGAGTGCAAGTCTTGGGGCTTATTCCTTTCATATCAGTGTACTCCCATGCATATGCAGAAGAATGTCTTTGTAAGATATTGACTAGCTCTTCTTGTTGAGATTTTTCTAGGTTCTTGTTTATGTTTAAAGTTTTGCCTAGAAATATCTCTCTTGTAGAGCTGCCAAATTTATCCATAGAATGAAGAGACATCTGTCTTGATGATAAAAACTCAATGTTGGATTCTTCTTGAAATTGTTCATGTTTTTATTCCATAGAGGATTCAAATTTTTCTAAAGTATTCGGAATTTGACTATATTCACTAATTTCTGAAATTGTGAAGACAGGTTGTAAGCCTTCTTCATCCTCTATCCATTGAGTATCATCTAAATTTGTAATTGTCCTTGCTGGAGGATACAAAGTTAATTTCTTAGTTGAACTTCCATCAGAGATGTGCATATCACAGGATCTACAACTAATGAAAGCATCAGCTGTAGCTAACCAAGGCCTTCCTAATATAATAGGATGCCCCCCTAGATTATTCTTAGGAGTTAGGATCATGAAATCCACAGGGTACTCCCAAGAATATAGGGACACTGGAATGTTTTCCATTACCCCATCAAGTTTGATCACAAATATATCTGCTAATTGTAATAATGTGGGTGTAAAAAGAAGATTAGGAAGTTTCAGTTTATCCATGATTTGTCTACTCATGATATTGATTGCTGCTCCTAAATCAATGAGTGTGTTTTGGATCTCAATTCCATTGATGTGAATTTTAACAACTGGATTTAATGGGTCTAGATACTTTGGAAGAGCAATCTTACCCATCATAATGTCTGCTATTTTTCCTGCCAGTTGAATTTTCTTTGTCTCTCTTATTCTATTTCTTGTTTTCTTCATGCTCAACTCCTTTTTTATCTTTGCTAAAACTGGAATTTCCTTGATAGCTTGTAATAATGGAATCTTAATGCAAACATTTCTCATCTCATTTAGGAAATCATAATTAGGCACCATAATTTGTTTTTCTACACCCCTATCAATTTGTAATCTTTCTGGAAAGGGAGGTGTAGAAGTGGATGTTGATGGCTGCTTTAATACAGGAGTTGAAATGATTGGTTCTTTTTGTTTTGATTTTTCAATTTTTGGGTCCTGAAAAGATGTGTCTTCTTCAAGAATTTTATTTTCCCGTAGAGAATATTTCGCAGACTTGTCTTGTTCTTGTATGATCACAGAAGGTTTCCTCTTTTAAAGTGTTCTTCCAGACCTAAGTTGAACATCACTAAGGTCTAGAGGAGTGATTAAATAAATTAGAAACTGTTTTCCTTCTATAATGTATGTATTCTAAGGATTTTTATTATTGGGGTTTGGTATGGGTTGAGCAGGAAACTGATTTGATTTCTGAGGAAATGGTAATGGAAGTGGTCGATTTTGATGTTGTGGGTTCTGAGGATTCTTTTGAGGATTTTGTTGATGACTTTGAGGAGAAAAATGTGGGTATGGTGAATAGGATGGTGGATACTGATAGTACTGAGAGTATCTTCCATAGGGATTTTGTGCTCCTTGTGCCCAAGCTTGAGATTGATTTTGAAATTGGGGCCAAGGTTGCTGCCAAGAATTCCAATTTGGTGGACGTTGGTTATACATTTGATCATGGAATCCTTGTGTTTGAGGTCCTTGCCAAGGCCTTCTAGAGACAAAATTGAGAGATTCTGTGGAATTTGTAGGAGTTTCCTCTTGAAAGACAACTTTAAGACTAGGAAGTGAAGGACAAATCTTGGTCTCATGTTTTTCTGAACAAATTACACAAGTCTCTACAACTTTTTCATCCAAAGGACATTCTCTCAAGGCATGCTTCCTTCTACATTTGGGACAAAATATTGCTAAGGCATCAGATTCAGCTTTTTGTTTGTTTTATAACTTAAGGGTGTCTATTTGTTCACTAAGACTCCCTAAGATGTCAGATTTGAATTCATTAAGCATACGCCATATCTCTGCCCTACTTACAGTCCCAGAAGCAAACTTACTTACCCTTGCAAGAGCAGGGTCTCTTGGACCTCTTACAGTTTTGGATTTCCCTCTTGAAAGGTTGATACATAACTTAGATATTTCAAGTAATGTGAGCTGAGATATATCCCCTTTTCCCATCATGTTAAGGATATCCAACCATTCATTCCTAATTGTCTTCAACAAGAGAGATTTTAAGGTGTCTTGGTCTAACTTCTCCATTTTTTCTCTTTTGATGTTGTAATGAAATCTCTCCAACAAATCTTCTAGGTTTTCATCCTCTTTTTGTAACATATTAAACACTTCCTCCTTATGATTGATTGGCATACAATAATCCAAATACCTCTCTAGAAATGCTTGTTTCATGTCTTCCCATGTCCTAATAGAACTATTGATCAAACTCATAAACCACTTCAATGCAGCTCCTTTCAATGTTGAAGGAAATAGTTTAAGTTTTTAAGCATCTTGTAAGTAGTCATAAGTTCTACATAGGACTTCAAATTCAAATAGGAAGGTTTCAGGATCTTCAGTTTTAAGTCCATATAAGTTTGGAAGGACAGAGGGTGAAATTTTTTTCATAGTTGTATTGTTTTCTTCATCTACTATAGGAAACCCAAAAGAGCTTCCCATTTCTCTTCTACCTCTACCTCTACCTCCTTCTCCTTCTGCACCTTTACCTCCTTCTCCTCTACCTGTACGTCTACCCCCTCCAAATAATGTGTGTTCTCCATTAAAGACTCCTCCTCCCCCTTCTTCTGCCATAGTTGATTCTTCTGTGGAAGTGGAAAAGTTTGTATCTCTAGCAGGGGTCCTTGAATCTTCTTCTAAGACAGGTTCAGTGGATGAAGTGGAAGGACTTTCTAATGGAATATTTGATTTTAAGTCTTCTGGAAGTTTATGATCAGTAAAGGATGGAACGTGGGTCTGAGTTGGAGGTGTACTAGCTCTTGGTCTAGGTGAAACAAGTGGTGTTCTAGGAATCAAACTTCTGCTTCTTATGAATCTACCCTTTGAGTCTCTCTCTCTACACATATCATTTTTTTTGGAAGTTAAGAAACAAGGCTACCTAGTTACACTTCCCCGGAAATGGCTACAGAATATTTTTACTCAACCCAGTGTTCCTAAATTGAGCTCATTAATTGTCAACCAGGGTTAGTAAACTGCTAAAGTGTGGTGCACTATATGTGCCTAGGTATTTGTTTCTCACTACGTTGTGTTTATTGTTCTATAATGTTCTTGGTTTTATGGTTTTATGTTTGAAAAGGGAAAGAACTAAGTGCTGGTGAAAAGAAGCTATTGGTTATTTAAAATAGAACAAAGCCTAAACTATGGATGGAAAACAACAAATGCAAAGTTTGATAATGAATTCATTCCAAGAAAATGAATCACAACATGAGCTTGAACTTATCCAATTCATTCATTAAAGGTCTGTTGGAAGAGCTTGAGAAATGGACAAGTTAAGTGTAAATGAGGTTCTCCTAAATAAACAATCAACTCACAATATTAAAAAATGATTATTTGTAACATAGTAAGGTTTCTATTCTAGATTATCCTATGATGCTAAAGTTACCCTATTCTGCAACTTGACTTATCACATCTAGGCCTTATTCATAAGTTTTGAGATTTTCTAAAGTAATGCTTGGGAAAAAGGCTATAGGTGAATTTGTAAAATATTTGCAGAATGATCAAAGCCTTAAACTGATATTGCTGACCCCTGTTCATGTGATGATGTATCAATATAAATTCAAAACAAAAGTAAGTTGTAAATAATGAAGGCCGAGAGACTAATTTTGAAAACTAGCACTACTTGAAACACAATGGATAACACTAGGCTAGAAAGCGGTCTATCAATTTTAGAATGTAGTGACTACTCTTAAACTAGAATGCCATTAATATTTTCTTGAAACAAAATGAACTGAGACTAAACTAGAGTGTTCCTAATCTAATTGAAGTAAAGTGAACAGAGTTAAACTAAAATGCCATTATCAAACTGGAAATGTAGTGACAGAGCTGAACTAAATGCAATCAACCTCCGGAGTGCTATGACTAAATTAACATGCAACTAGTCTATGGAATTCTACAGCCCATCTCCTTCAATAGGAATGATATTTTGGAAGAGTTTGTAAAAAAATTTTGGTTGTATTATTCAATGCAATTGAACATAAACATAATATTGAAAGAAAATACAACTAGAATCTAAGACACCACAGCTGTTTCTTATTCATTGTTGGTGATATTTTGGAAGAGTTTGTAAGAGTAAGACTGGCTGTGACACTTAGTGTAAACAAGCATAAATCATAAAATTCGAAAGGAAATGCAACTAAAACCTACAATACCACAGCTATGCCTTATTCATCATGATGATATTTTGGAAGAGTTTATAAGAGTAATTCTAGCTGTGATAATTAATGTAAACAAGCATGAACATAAACTTCAGAAACTTGCCTAAGCTAGA
The DNA here is from genome assembly GCA_034641835.2 of Pinus albicaulis. Lineage (NCBI taxonomy): Eukaryota > Viridiplantae > Streptophyta > Pinopsida > Pinales > Pinaceae > Pinus > Pinus albicaulis. The sequence continues at coordinate 237,059 of JAXQQM020059203.1, forward strand.
AATAAAAACGAGACTAAAATACTTATCTAAACCGTATAAACAAGGCTGCTCAGGGAGCATGGGCCCTCTACAACCGGAATAGCACGAAATCTACTTCAAGATTGACTCAACGCTTTCAAGGAAGTGATGCTTCTTTCATTAAAGAGAAATTACTTCAAAAACAGAGTGTTTTTGGACTTCTAAAATCTAGCAATCAATCACAAAATCTAACCTTGTCCCTCGGTTTCCCGAGCCATATTTGTAAAAAAATTACATAAATGTCTTGAGATAACCTAGGGATAATTGTCTTTCCAAATAAAAAACAAACTAGGACTCTGACGGTGGTCACGTAATATAATTAAGGACATCTGGACTGTCCTTGTCCTATTAGGAGTCTCTCTCCTAGTTTGAGTTCCCACGTACATAACCTCCTACAGAATTCTGTTCAAACTTCCTGGAGAGCAACAAATGATGAGGGAATGATGTGAAATATGACCATATGTGTTTTCCTCTGAGATGACACCTGGAACCCTTGTAGACATGAAGATAGCTACAGACTCAGTAACTAGCTACAGAATGTCTGCATTCTGTAGCTAGATCTAGTTCAAAAAGTACTACAATGACAAAATCATAAAAACATAGCAAGTTAGTCATGATATATATTCTTAAAGAAATTTTAACCAATTCTACTGATCATTTGAGCCTATGATTAATAATGGACAGAGGAACCGGAGTGGAATGTGGTGGAAGAAATAACATCTTTGGAGCTCAACATACCCCCACTGCTAGATTCTTGCATGTCCTCATGCAACTATTCCATGAACTCTGAGAGCTCTGCAAGGAAATCCAACCCTCTTCTTCTGGTTTTCTTGGCATTCAAAGGCCTTCTGGGCTTCGTTATGACTAACTTGAATCTCAAATTTTTGAGTGCCCTAGTTAACTTTTTATTTCTCTTTTTCAATTTTTCACTGGCCTTGTGTAACTTTTGCATTTGTAAAGACACAGTTGAATTCATATCATTTTTCAGTTTAACTTACTCTCTCAGAATTTCATTCTCATTCTTGATATGTCTGTTGAGTATTTCTAACTCATATTTATCCCTCCTTAGGATATCAACTGCAGATTTTGGTGGACTAGGAGTTCTGTCTCTTCCTTCTGAAACTCTTTTCTCTAATGTTTCAACATAGTTGTAAATTTCTTGTTGTGCTGGGTCTATTTCAGGAGCTCGTTCATCAAAATCCTCCTCAGTAGGTGTTTCTTCATCTTCTATGTTTATGAATCCAGTTTGTTTAACCTTTTTTTTCTTTAGTATCCCTCTAAGTCTGTGGCTTCTTCTCGGTTGAGATGGCCCTTCTCCTTTCTCTCTAGAAAATTTTCTTATTATCCTCTCTTTCTTAAGCTGCTTCTTAATCTGAGTCAATTTTTCAGAAATCATTTCTTCACTACTTTCTTGTATTGTTTTACCAGTTTCATTTTTGGATTTTTTACATCTTCTGCTTCTTTTTGTAGGTTTGTCTTCAGGTGGAGGTTCCTTAGGTTCTTCAAAGTGGTTTCTCACTAAGAACTCTTCCCAATTATCTCCCATTTTTCTCAAATGATGTTCAATCAAAATTTTGACTAAACAATGGTGGTATAAGGTTGTTTCTAGAAATTGAATTCTCTTCTGAACACTTGAGGCCATTTTCTTTAAACTATGAAGCAAGAAAAAGGGAAAATTGAGTTCTTCTTCTAGGAAATGCATTATCAATCGAATATGATAGACATAGAAAGTACCATATCTTCCTTCACAAGTGATGAATTTTTGAGGGATAAGCAACATGTTCCTCCATTTGTTCTTTAGTGCAGAGCTAGGGATACACTTTTTAAAAATGGTAACATCCATACCTGGTGACTTGAGTATCTGCTTCCATGCTTCGTTATGAAATTATCTAATCTTGAACCACCTTTCTCCTTGTCTGGGAAATTCGGTTGCTTCTACAGTGGAAGCTTCTATAATGGTGAATTTAATATCTCCTATCTCGACCTCAGCTCCATTGAAGGATCTTGCAAACTTTTTGGTCACCTCTTTGTGAAACCCACTGAGTTTTTCAAAGAATTGAAACCACCCTGCTTGTTGTAACATTTCTCTGACTTGAGGATAACCCTCCAAGTACTTAGTTCCAACCGGTTCTGTCCTCACTATCAGACCCATAAATTCTCTTTCCAACCTTCAAATTGTTGCTCCTCTATTCACGGTGACAATGGTTGTTACAAGGATGTTTTTACCCCACAAACATTTGCTCTATTTTACATACTGAAATGGTTAAGAGTTGGCTATGGGAAAGAATGATATGGAGTGATTGCGGAATGAATATAATGAGGTGAGGATGATGTATATGAGTTGAAAGATATCATAGAAGAAAATACCGCAGAGATATTTTGTAACGAATTCAAAATCATCATTAAATGCTTTGGCCTAGAGACGTGACTAATCCAATCACTTCAGCACTTTAACCATTTATATTTTTAAATGATGATCGGATATGGAATTTGAAATGGTGGAATAGAAGGAGTTTTATCCAAATTTTTTGCGGGAGGTTTGTTAGGCATGATCAACAAAATTAATTAAAACAAATTTTTGAACTATTCATAACTTAACTATACTAAAAGATTTCATGATATGTCATTATAATCAGAACTTTTACCTTTTCCTTTCCTCTGATTTTTTTTTCTTTGTTCTTCATATGCTTTGTTCTCTCTTGGAAATCATTAATTTTTGAGTCTTCATAACCTTCTTGATTTTTCTTGTTGTCATGGATATGCAGGATCATTTTATTGCAGATTAGGTGATTACTAGACAGTGCCTTCAGGATCTCTAGCTGCAGAATGTCTGACTGGCTGCAAAATCTATGATTGATTGCAGAATGTACCTGTAGAGAACTTGAAACATGAAATGGAATGGTTTGGAGCATGAATGGAATGTTGTATGGAATGAGTGAAGATGGATAAAGAAATATGATGTAATGGAATATGAATAAAGTAAATAATGGAGTGGAATGGATCAAAACTTATGAAATGGAGTGAAGTATGAGGAGTGGCCTGCAATTCATGATATGTATTATTCAATTGCAGAAAGACATCAAACTTTATAAATCTGGAATAGAAATGAGGTGGACCATGGAGTGAAATGAATGAAGTGTGTATGAATAAATGAAATGGAGTATGGATGAATGAATGAAATGAAGTATGGATTAATGAAATGAAATGGACCATAATTGAAATGGATCTGCACTTATGATTTTGTAATAACTGCTTGTAGAAAAAAAAATTTGAAAAGCAAAGTGTCAGAAAGATTCTGATTTTCACTCTACCTTTTCTATATAAACATGCTAATCAGTGATTAGTTTTCATGTTTATACTTTATTTATTCATTTTTTTTTTATTTTTTTTAAATAAAGTGACCTCAGAAAATTCAATTAAGTTGATGAAGAAGAAAGATTCTTCTTCATTAACTTCACATCACTATTTTCCTGGAACTTCTTGACAAATTCTTCTCTTGAAAGTGGCGTATGATACAGCTTCAATCTATGACCATTCACAAGAAAAGCGACCTCTTCTTCATCTATTGTCCTGATTTTTATTGCTCCATTGTCAAAAAATTTCACAATTTCATATGGCCCAAGCCAATGTGTTTGGAATTTACCTTGAAAATCTTTGAACTTTGAATCAAACAAGAGAGCCCAGTCACCTTATTTGAACTTCTTTTCCTTGATGTACTTATCATGCCATCTAGTCCTTTGCTGTTGGACTATACTTGTTTTCTGAACTGCATCTTGTCTGATCTCATCCAATTCATTAATCTGCTCCAATCTGTGCTTTTGTGCCTCTGTTAGATCAAGTCCTAGCTGAACTGCCATTTTAAAAGTTTGAATCTGAAACTCTATGGGAAAAAAAACTTGTTTTCCATAAACAAGTTCATAGGGAGTATGACCTGTTGTGCTTCTCCATGTAGTTCTATAGGCCCACAAGGCTTCAGGAAGCCTGTCTGCCCAATCTCTTCTATGTAAATGAACAGTTTTTGTTAGGATCCCTTCAATGACTTTATTGGTAGATTCCACTTGACCATTTTCTTGTGGATGATAGGGAGTAGATTTTCTGTGTTTGATTTTGTACCTCTCCATCATTTGTTCCACTAGCCTTGATGTGAATTGAGCTCCTTGATCTGTAAAAATTTCCCTTGGGACACCAAAACGAGTAAAAATATCCTCAAAAATAAAATTAACTACAGATGCTTCAGTAGCAGAAAGTAATGGCTTGGTCTCTACCCATTTGGTAACATAATCAGTGCAAACTAATATATATTTCTTTTGTCTTGATGGAGGACTAATAGGTCCTACAAAATATAAAGTCCATTTCTCAAAAGGTTCAATATGTACCTGAGGCTGCAATGGCATCTCACATGAAGGAGAAGGTTTCCCTACCCTTTGGCAACTGTCACACCTTTTGACATACTCTTTAGCATATTTAAAAAGGGATGGCCAATAGTATCCTAAATGAAGGACCTTATAAGCTGTCCTCTTATCAGCAAAGTGTCCGCCACAAGGTTCATCATGACATGCCTTGAGGATCTCAGGCATCTCATCTTCCCGAACACATCTTCTAATGATAAAATATGGACCTGTTTTGTATAACTCATTAGCAACCCATGAATATTTTGCACTGTCATAAATGATCTTTCTTTTGTCTCTTGCATTCATTATTGAAGGAAATTTTCCTAAAACTAAATAATTAGCAATGTCAACAAACCAAGGAGTTTGAGTAGAAATTGCAAAAAGATATTCATCAGGAAATTGATCTTCAACTGGAGTGTCATCTTTGATGTTTTGGAGTCTAGATAGGAAATCAGCTACTGTGTTTTGTTTTCCAGGCCTATCTAGAATGGTAATGTTGAATTCTTGTAAAAGAAATAACCATCTTATGACTATGCCATTAGTAATTGATTTGTTCATTAAGTATCTAATTGTAGAATGATCAGTGTGAACAAAAGTTTCATAGCCTGTTATATAGTGTCTGAATTTGTTTATGGCATGAACAACAGCTAAAAACTCTTTTTCAGTTACAGTATAGTTTAACTCTGAAGGATTCAAATTTTTACTGGTATAGTAGATGGCATAAGGAATCAGGTCTTTTTGTCCCAATACTGCTCCTAGAGCTGTATCTGAGGCATCTGTTGAAATATGAAAAGGTAACTTCCAGTTAGGTCCCCTTAAAATAGGTGCTTCAGAATTTTTTGTTTTCAGGGTCTCAAAGGCTAACTGGCAATCAGAATTCCATTTGAATTCACAGTCCTTGGTAAGTAATTTGAAGAGTGGAGATGCTATCTTGGTGAAGTTTTCTATAAATCTTCGATAATATCCTGTAAATCCTAGAAAACTCCTAACATCTTTTTGACAACTTGGAATAGATAAGTTAGAAATGACTTCAACTTTTGACTCATCAACTCTAATCCCATCCCCTGAAATGTGATGTCCTAAAACAATTCCTTCAGTAAACATCATAAAACACTTCTCATGACTAATTGAAATATTTTCTTCTTTACATCTCTTTAAAAAATTTTCCAAGTTTGTTAAGGCTTCTTCAAATGTGTTTCCATAAACTGTGAAATCATCCATATTTACCTCTACACAATCATGTATTAGATCTGAAAAAATTCCTAGTACTTCCCTTTGAAATGTTGCAGGTGCATTGCATAGTCCAAATGGCAATACTTGGTAAGCATAGGTACCCCAAGGACAGGTAAATGTGGTTTTGTCTTGATCTTCAAGTGCTACTTGAATTTGATTATAACCACTAAACCCATCTAAAAATGAGAAGTAATTTTTGCCAGCTAATGTATCTAACACCTGATCTATGAAAGGTAGGGGAAAATGATCTTTAAGAGTAGCTTTGTTTAATTCTCGGTAGTCAATACATACCCTCCATTTACCATTTTTCTTTGGCACAATTACTAAAGGAGAAACCCACTGACTATCTGAAATAGGATAGATAAAGTTGACATTCAACAATTTCTGCAATTCTTCTTTAACAATCTCCCTAAGATTTGGATTCATCCGTCTTTGAGGTTGTATGATTGGTTTAAAATTTTACTCTATGTAGATGTGATGAGTGAAAGTTTTGGGGCTTATCCCTTTCATATCAGTGTACTCCATGCATATGCAGAAGAATGTCTCTGTAAGATCTTGACTAGCTCTTCTTGTTGAGATTTTTCTAGGTTCTTGTTTATGTTTAAATTTTTTCCTGGAAATATCTCTCTTGTAGAGCTACCAAATTTATCCATAGAATGAAGAGACATCTGGATTGATGATAAAAACTCAATGTTGGATTCTTCTTGAAATTGTTCATGTTTGTATTCCGTAGAGGATTCAAATTTTTCTAAAGTATTCAAAATTTCACTATCTTCATTAATTCATGAAATTGTGAAGAGAGGTTGTAAGTCTTCTTCATCCTCTATCCATTGAGTATCATCTAAATCTGTAGTTGTCCTTGTTGGAGGATACAAAGTAAATTTCTTAGTTTAACTTCCATCAGATATGTACATATCACCGGATCTACAACTAATGAAAGCATCAGTTGTAGCTAACCAAGGTCTTCCTAATATAATAGGATGCCCTCTTAGATTATTCGTAGGAGTTAGGATCATGAAATCCACAGGGTACTCCCAAGAATCTAGGGACACTGGAATGTGTTCTATTACCCCATCAGGTTTTATCACATATCTATCTGCTAATTGTAATAATGTGGGTGTAAAAAGAGGATTAGGAAGTTTCATTTTATGCATGATTTGTCTACTCATGATATTGATTGCTGCTCCTAATTCAATAAGTGTGTTTTGGATCTCAATTCCATTGATATGAATTTTAACAACTGGATTTCCTGGGTCTAGATACTTTGGAATAGCAATCCTACCCATCATAATGTCTGCTATTTTTCCTTCCAGTTGAATTTTCTTTGTCTCTCTTATTATTTTTCTTGTTTTCTTCATGCTCAATTCCTTTATTATCTTTGCTAAAATTGGAATTTCCTTGATAGATTGTAATAATGGAATCTTAATGCAAACATTTCTCAGCTCATCTAGGAAATCATAATTAGGCACCATAATTTGTTTTTCTACACCCCTATCAATTTGTAATCTTTCTGGAAAGGGAGGTGTAGAAGTGGATGTTGATGGCTGCTCTAATACAGGAGTTGAAATGATTGGTTCTTTTTGTTTTGATTTTTCAAATTTTGAGTCATGAAAAGATGTGTCTTCTTCAAGACTTTTATTTTTCCATAGAGAATCTTTCGAAGATTTGTCTTGTTCTTGGATGATCACAGAAGGTTTCCTATTTTCAAGTATTCTTCTAGACCTAAGTTGAACATCACTAAGGTTTAGAGGAGTGATTAAATAAATTGGAAACTGTTGTCCTTATATCATCTACGTATTCTGAGGATTTTTATTGTTGGGGTTTGGTATGTGTTGAGTAGGCAACTGATTTGATTTCTGAGGAAATGGTAATGGAAGCGGTTGATTTTGATGTTGTGGGTTCTGAGGATTCTGTTGAGGATTTTGTTGAGGACTTTGAGGAGAAAAATGTGGGTATGGTGGATAGGATGGTGGATACTGATATTATTGAGAGTATCTTCCATAGGGATTTGGCGCTCCTTGTGCCCAAGCTTGAGATTGATTTTGAAATTGGGGCCAAGGTTGCCGCCAAGAATTCCAATTTGGTGGAAGTTGGTTATATATTTGATCATGGAATCCTTGTGTTTGAGGTCCTTGCCAAGGCCTTCTAGAGAAAAAATTGAGAGATTATGTGGAATTTGTAGGAGTTTCCTCTTGAAAGACAACTTTAAGACCAGGAAGTGAAGGAAAACTCTTGGTCTCATGTTTTTCTGAACAAATTACACAAGTCTCTACAACTTTTGCATCCAAAGGACATTCTCTCAAGACATGCTTCCTTCTACATTTGGGACAAAAGATTGCTAAGGCATCAGATTCAGCTTTTTTCTTGTTTTGTAACTTAAGGGTGTATATTTGTTCACTAAGACTCCCTAAGATATCAGATTTGAATTCATCAAGCATATGCCCTATCTCTACCCTACTTACTGTCCTAGAAGTAGACTTACTTACCCTTGCAAGAGCAGGGTCTCTTGGACTTTTTACAGTTTTGGAATTCCCTTTTGAAAGGTTGATACATAACTCAGATATTTCAGGTAATGTGAGATGAGATATATCCCCTTTTCCCATCATGTTAAGGATATCCAACCATTCATCCCTAATTGTCTTCAACAAGAGAGCTTTTAAGGTGTCTTGGTCTAAGTTCTCCATTTTTTCTCTTTTGATGTTGTAATGAAATCTCTCCAACAAATCTTCCAGGTTTTCATCCTCTTTTTGTAACATATTAAACACTTCCTCCTTATGATTGATTGGCATACAATAATCCAAATACCTATCTAGAAATTCTTGTTTCATGTCTTCCCATGTCGTAATAGAACTATTGATCAAACTCATAAACCACTTCAATGCTGCTCCTTTCAATGTTGAAGGAAATAGTTTAAGTTTTCGAGCATCTTGTAAATAGTCATAAGTTCTACATAGGACTTCAAATTCAAATAGGAAGGTTTCAGGATCTTCATTTTTAAGTCCATAGAAGTTTACAAGGACAGAGGGTGAAATGTTTTTCATAGTTGTACTGGTCTCTTCTACCTCTTCCTCTACCTCCTACTCTTTCTGCACCTCTACCTCCTTCTCCTCTACCTCTACCTCTACCCCCTCCAAATAATGTGTGTTCTCCATTAAAGACTCCTCCTCCCCCTTCTTCTGCCATAGTTGATTCTTCTGTGGAAGTGGAAAAGTTTGTATCTCTAGCAGGGGTCCTTGAATCTTCTTCTAAGATAGGTTTAGTGGATGAAGTGGAAGGTCTTTTTAATGGAATATATGATCTTAAGTCTTCTGGAAGTCTAGGATCAGTAAAGGATGGAATGTGGGTCTGAGTTGGAGGTGTACTAGCTCTTGGTCTAGGTGAAACAAGTGGTGTTCTAGGAATCAAACTTATGCTTCTTATGAATCTACCCCTTGAGTCTCTCTCTCTATGCATATCATTGTTTTTGGAAGTTAAAAAACAAGGCTACATAGTTACACTTCCCCGGCAACGGCGCCAAAATGTTTGTGCTCAACCTAGTGTTCCTGAATTGAGTTCATTAATTTTCAACCAGGGTTGGTAAACTGCTGAAGTGTGGCGCACTGTATGTGCCTAGGTATTTGTTTCTCACTACGTTGTGTTTAGTATTTTATAATGTTTTTGTTTTTATGGTTTTATGTTTGAAAAGGGAAAGAACTAAGTGCTGGTGAAAAGAATCTATTGGTTATTTAAAACAGAACAAAGCCTAAACTATGGATGGCAAAAAATAAATGCAAAGTTTGATAATGACTTCATTGCAAGAAAATGAATCAAAACATGAGCTTGAACTTATCCAATTCATTCATTAAAGGTGTGTTGGAAGAGCTTGAGAAATGGACAAGTTAAGTGTAAATGAAGTTCTCCTAAATAAACAATCCACTCACAATATTACAAAATGATTATTTGTAACACAGTAAGGTTTCTATCCTAGATTAACCTATGATGCTGAAGTTACCCTATTCTTCAACTTCACTTATCACTTCTAGGCCTTATTCATAAGTTTTGAGATTTTCTAAATTAATGCTTGGGAAAAAGGCTATAGGTGAATTTGTAAAAGATTTACAGAATGATCAAAGCCTTAAACTGATATTACTGACCCCTGTTCATGTGATGATGTATCAATATAAATTCAGAACAAAAGTAAGTTGTAAATAATGAAGGCCGAGAGACTAATTTTGACAACTAGCACTACTTGAAACACAATGGATAACACTAGGCTAGAAAGCGGTCTATCAATTTTAAAATGCAGTGACTACTCTTAAACTAGAATGCCATTAATCTTTTCTTGAAACAAAATGAACTGAGACTAAACTAGAGTGCTTGTAATATACTTGAAGTAGAGTGAACAGAGTTAAACTAAAATGCCATTATCGAACTGGAAATGTAGTGACAGAGCTGAACTAAATGCAATCAACGTCCAGAGTGCTATGACTAAATTAACATGCAACTAGTCTATGGAATTCTACAGCCCATCTCGTTCAATAGGAATGATATTTTGGAAGAGTTTGTAAAACAAGTCTGGTTGTATTATTCAATGAAATTGAACATAAACATAAGATTGAAAGCAAATACAACAAGAATCTAAGACACCACAATTGTTTGTTATTCATTGTTGATGATGTTTTGGAAGATTTTGTAAGAGTAAGACCGGTTGTGACACTTAGTGTAAACAAGCATAAATCATAAAATTCGAAAGGAAATGCAACTAAAACCTGCAATACCACAGCTATGCCTTATTCGTTGTGATGATATTTTGGAATATTTTATAAGAGTAAGTCTAGCCGTGATAATTAATGTAAACAAGCATAAACATAAACTTTAGAAACTTGCCTAAGCTAGAAATGAAAACGAGACTAAAATACTTATCTAAATCGTATAAACAATGCTGCTTAGGTAGCAGGGGCCCTCTACCACTGGAGTAGCACGAAATATACTTCAATATTGACTCAACTCTTTCAAGGAAGTAATGCTTCTTTCATTAAAGAGAAATTACCTCAAAAATAGAGTGTTTTCGGACTTCTGAAATCTAGCAATCTATCACAAAATCTAACCTCGTCCCTCGGTTTCTTGAACCATATTTGTAACAAAATTACATAATTGTCTTGAGAAAACCTAGGGATAATTGTCTTTCCAAATAAAAAACAAACTAGGACTCTGATGGTGGTCACGTAATATAATTAAGGACATCTTGACTGTCCTTGTCCTATTAGAAGTCTCTCTCCTAGTTTGAGTTCCCACGTAAATAACCACCTACAGAATTTCGTTCAAACTTCGTGGAGAGAAACAAATGATGAGGGAATGATGTGGAATATGACCATATGTGTTTTCCTCTGAGATGACACCTGGAACTTGCGTAGACATGAAGACAGCTGCAGAATCGGCAACTAACTACAGAATGTCTGCATTCTGTAGCTAGATCTAGTTCAAAAACTACTACAATGACAAAATCATAAAAACATAGCAAGTTAGTCATGATATATATTCTTAAAGAAATTTTAACCAATTCTACTGATCATTTGAGCCTGTGATTAATAATGGACAGAGGAAATGGAGTGGAATGTGGTGGAAGAAAGAACATCTTTGGAGCTCAACATACCCCCACTGCTAGATTCTTGCATGTCCTCATGCAACTATTCCATGAACTCTGAGACCTCTGCAAGGACATCCAACCCTCTTCTTCTGCTTTGCCTAGAATTCAAAGGATTTATGGGCTTCCTTATGACTAACTTGAATCTCAAATTTGTGAGTGCCCTGGTTAAATTTTTATTTCTCTTTTTCAATTTTTCACTAGCCTTGTGTAACTTTTGCATTTGTAAAGACAAAGTTGAATTCATATCAATTTTCATTTTAACTTTCTCTCTCAGAATTTCATTATCATTCTTGATATGTCTGTTGAGTATTTCTAACTCATATTTATCCCTCCTTAGGATATCAACTACAAATTTTGGTGGACTAGGAGTTATGTCTCTTCCTTCTGAAGCTCTTTTCTCTAATGTTTCAACATAGTTGTAAATTTCTTGTTGTGCTGGGTCTATTTCAGGAGCTCCTTCAACAATATCCTCTTCAGTAGGTGTTTCTTCATCTTCTATGTTTATGACTCCAGTTTTTTTAACCTTTGTTTTATTTAGTATCCCTCTAAGTCTGTGGCTCCTTCTCGGGTTAGATGGCCCTTCTCCTTTCTCTCTGGAAAATTTTCTTATTATACTCTCTTTCTTAAGCTACTTCTTAATCTGAGTCAATTTTTCAGAAATCATTTCTTCACTGCTTTCTTGTATTGTTTTACCAGTTTCAGTTTGGGAGATTTTCCATCTTCTGCTTCTTTTTGTAGGTTTGTCTTCAGGTGGAGGTTCCTTGGGTTCTTCAAAGTGGTTTGTCACTAAGAACTCTTCCCAATTATCTCCCATTTTGCTCAAATGATGTTCAATAAATTTTTTTACTAAACCATGGTGGTATAAGGTTGTTTCTAGAAATTTAACTCTCTTCTGAACACTTGAGGGCATTTTCTTTAAACTATGAAGCAAGAAAAAGGGCAAATTGAGTTCTTCTTCTAGGAAATGCATTATCAACTGAATATGATAGACATAGAAAGTACCATATCTTCCTTAACAAGTGATGAATTTTTGCAAGATAAGCAACATGTTCCTCCCTTTGTTCTTTAGTGCAGAGCTAGGGATACCCTTTTTAAAAATGGTAACATCTATACCTGGTGACTTGAGTATCTGCTTCCATGCTTCGTTATGAAATTATATATTCTTGAACCACCTTTCTCATTGTCTGGGAAATTCAGTTTCTTCTGCAATGGAAGCTTCTGTAATGGTGAATTTAATATCTCCTATCTCGACCTCAGCTCCATTGAAGGATCTTGCAAACGTTTTGGTCACCTCTTTGTGAAACCCACTGAATTTTTCAAAGAATTTCAACCACCCTGGTTGTTGTAACATTTCTTTGACTTGAGAATAACCCTCCAAGTACTTAGTTCCAGCCGGTTCTGTCCTCACTATGAGACCCATCACTTCTCTCTCCAACCTTCAAATAGTTACTCCTTTGTTCACGGTGACAATGGCAGTTACAAGGATGTTCTTACCCCACAGACGTTTCCTCTATTTTACAGACTGAAATGGTTAAGAGTTGGCTACGGGAAAGAATGATATGGAGTGATTGCAGAATCAATATAATGAGGTGAGGATGATGTATATGAGTTGAAATATATCACAGAAGAAAATACCGTGGAGATATTTTGTAACAAATTTAAAATCATCATTAAATTCTTTGGCCTAGTGACGTGACTAATCCAATCACTTCAGCACTTTAACCATTTATATTTTTAAATGATGATCGGATATGGAATTTGGAATGGTGGAATAGAAGGAGTTTTATCGAAACTTTTTGCAGGAGTTTTGTTAGGCATGATCAACAAAATTAATTAAAAAACATTTTGAATTATTCATAACTTAACTATACTAAAATCTTTCATGATATGTCATTATAATCAGAACTTTTACCTTTGCCTTTCCTCTGATTTTTTCTTTTTTTGTTCTTCATATGCTTTGTTCTCTCTTGGAAATCATTAATTTTTTAGTCTTCATAACCTTATTGATTTTTCTTGTTGTCATGGATATGCAGGATCATTTTATTACAGATCAGGTGATTACTAGACAATGCCTTCAAGAACTTAGGCTGTAGAATGTCTGTCTGGCTGCAGAATGTCTGACTGGCTGCAGAATGTCTGATTGATTGCAGAATGTACTTGTAGAGAACTTGAAACATGAAATGGAATGGTTTGGAGCATGAATGGAATGTTGTATGGAATGAGTGAAGATGGATAATGAAATATGATGTAATGGAATATGAATGAAGTAAATAATGGAGTGGAATGGATCACAACTTATGAAATGGAGTGAAGTATGAGAAGTGGCCTGCAATTCATGATATGTATTATTCAATTGAAGAAAGGCATCAAACTTTAAACATATGGAATGGAAATGAGGTGGACAATGGAGTGAAATGAATGAAGTGTGTATGAATTAATGAAATGGAGTATGGATGAATGAATGAAATGAAGTATGGATGAATGAAATGAAATGGACCATAATTGAAATGGATCTGCACTTATGATTTTGTAACAACTGCTTGCAGAAAAACAAATTTGAAAAGCTAAAGTGTCAGAAATATTCTGATTTTCACTCTACCTTTTCTGTATAAACATGCTAATCAATGATTAGTTTTCATGTTTATACTTTATTTTTTCTTTTTTTCTCTTTTTTTTTCAATAAAATGTCTTCAGAAAATTCAATTAAGTTGATGAAGTAAAAAGATTCTTCTTCATTAACTTCACATCACTGTTTTCCTGGAACTTATTGACAAATTCTTCTCTTGAAAGTGCCTTATGATACAGCTTCAATCTATGACCATTCACAAGAAAAGTGACCTCTTCTTCATCTATTGTCCTAATTTTTATTGCTCCATTGTCAAAAAATTTCACAATTTCATATGGCCCAAGCCAATGTGTTTGGAATTTACCTTGAAAATCTTTGAACTTTGAATCAAACAAGAGAGCCCAGTCACCTTCTTTGAACTTCTTTTCTTTGATGTAATTATCATGCCATCTAGTCCTTTGCTGTTGGACTATACTTGTTTTATAAACTGCATCTTGTCTGATTTCATCCAATTCATTAATTTGCTCCAATCTGTGCTTTGGTGCCTCTGTTAGATCAAGTCCTAGCTGAACTGTCATTTTGAAAGTTTGAATCTGGAACTCTATGGGAAACAAAACTTGCTTTCCATAAACAAGTTCATAAGGAGTATGACCTGTTGTGCTTCTCCATGTAGTTCTATAGGCCCATAAGGCTTCAGGAAGCCTATCTGCCCAATATTTTCTATGTAAATGAACAGTCTTTGTTAGGATCCCTTGAATGAGCTTATTAGTAGATTCCACTTAACCATTTTCTTTTGGATGATAGGGAGTAGATTTTTTGTGTCTAATTTTGTACCTCTCCATCATTTGTTCCACTAGCCTTGATGTGAATTGAGCTCCTTGATCTGTAACAATTTCCCTTGGGACACCAATACGAGTAAAAATATCCTCAAAAAGAAAATTAACTACAGATGCTTCAGTAGAAAAAAGTAATGGCTTGGCCTCTACCCATTTGGTAACATAATCAGTGCAAACTAATATATATTTCTTTTGTCTTGATGGAGGACTAATAGGTCCTACAAAATCCAAAGCCCATTTTTCAAAAGGTTCAATGTGTACCTGAGGTTGTAATGGCATCTCACTTGAAGGAGAAGGTTTCCCTACCCTTTGGCAACTGTCACACCTTTTTACATACTCCCTTGCATCTTTAAACAAAGATGGCCAATAATATCCTAAATTAAGGATCTTATAGGTTGTCCTCTTATCTGCAAAGTGTCCGCCACAAGGTTCATCATGACATGCCTTGAGAATTTCAGGCATCTCATCTTCACGGACACACCTTCTAATGATCAAATCTGGACCTGTCTTGTACAACTCATTAGCGACCCATGAATATCTTGCACTATCATTAATGATTTTTCTTTTATCCCTTGCATTCATAATTGAAGGAAATTTTCCTGAAACTAAATAATTGGCAATATCAGCAAACCATGGAGTTTGAGTAGAGATTGCAAAAAGATATTCATCATGAAATTGATCTTCAACCGGAGTGTCATCTTTGATATTTTGAATTCTAGACAGGAAATCAGCCACAGTGTTTTGTTTTCCAGGCCTATCTAGAATAATAATGTTGAATTCTTGCAATAATAACAACCATCTTATAACTCTGCCATTAGTAATTGATTTATTCATTAAATATCTAATTGCAGAATGATCAGTGTGAACAAAAGTTTCATAGCCTGTTATATAGTGTCTAAATTTGTTAATGGCATGAACAACGGCTAAAAACTCTTTTTCAGTTACAGTATAGTTTAACTCTGCAGGAGTCAAATTTTTACTGATATAATAGATGGCATAGGGAATTAAATCTTTTTGTCCCAATACTGCTCCTAGAGCTGTATCGGAAGCATCTGTCGAGATATGAAAAGGTAACTTTCAGTTAGGTCCCCTTAATATAGGTGCTTCAGAAATTTTGGTTTTCAGGGTTTCAAAAGCTAACTGGCAATCAGAAGTCCACTTGAATTCACAATCTTTGGTAAGTAATTTGAAGAGTGGAGATGCTATCTTGGTGAATTTTTCTATAAACCTCCGATAATATCCTGTAAATCCTAGAAAACTCCTAACATCTTTTTGACAACTTGGAATAGATAAGTTAGAGATGACTTCAAATTTTGACTCATCAACTCTAATCCCATCCCCTGAAATGTGATGTCCTAAAACAATTCCTTCAGTAAACATCATAAAACACTTCTCATGACTAAGTGAAATATTTGCTTCTTTACATCTTTTTAAAACTTTTTCCAAGTTTGCTAAGGCTTCTTCAAATGTGTTTCCATAAACTATGAAATCATCCATATATACCTCTACACAATCATGTATTAGATCCGAAAAGATCCCTAATACTGCCCTTTGAAATGTTGCAGGTGCATTGCATAATCCAAATGGCAATACTCGGTAAGCATAGGTACCCCAAGGACAGGTAAATGTGGTTTTGTCTTGATCCTCAAGTGCTACTTGAATTTTATTATAACCACTAAACCCATCTAGAAATGAGAAGTACTTTTTTCTAGCTAAGGTATCTAACACCTGATCTATGAAAAGTAGGGGGAAAATGATCTTTAAGAGTAGCTTTGTTTAATTCTCGGTATTCAATACATACCCTCCATTTACCATTTTTCTTTGGCATAATTACCAAAGGAGAAACCCACTAACTATATGAAATAGGATAGATAAAGTTGACATTCAACAATCTCTGCAATTCTTCTTTAACAATCTCCCTAAGATTCGGATTCATCCGTCTTTGAGGTTTCTAATTGGTTTACAATTTTCCTCTACGTAGATGTGATGAGTGCAAGTCTTGGGGCTTATCCCTTTCATATCAGTGTACTCCCATGCATATGCAAAATAATGTCTCTGTAAGGTCTTGACTAGCTCCTCTTGTTGAGATTTTTCTAGGTTCTTGTTTATGTTTAAAGTTTTGCCTGGAAATATCTCTCTTGTAGAGCTGCCGAATTTTTCCATAGAATGAAGAGACATCTATCTTGATGATAAAAACTCAATGTTGGATTCTTCTTGAAATTGTTCATGTTTGTATTCCATAGAGGATTCAAAGTTTTCTAAAGTATTCAGAATTTGACTATCTTCACTAATTTCTGAAATTGTGAAGAGAGGTTGTAAGTCTTCTTCATCCTCTATCCATTGAGTATCATCTAAATATTTAATTTTCCTTGCTGGAGGATACAAAGTGAATTTCTTAGTTGAACTTCCATCAGAGATGTACATATCACAATATCTACAACTAATGAAAGCATCATCTATAGCTAACCAAGGTCTTCCTAATATAATAGGATGCCCTCCTAGATTATTCGTAGGAGTTAGGATCATGAAATCCACAGGGTACTCCCAAGAATCTAGGGACACAGGAATTTCTTCTATTACCCCATCAGGTTTGATCACAGATCTATCTGCTAATTGTAGTAACGTGGGTGTAAAAAGAAGATTAGGAAGTTTCAGTATATGCATGATTTTTTTACTCATGATATTGATTGCTGCTCCTAAATCAATGAGTGTGTTTGGATCCCAATTCCGTTGATGTGAATTTTAACAACTGGATTTCCTGGGTCTAGATACTTTGGAATAGAAATCTTACCCATCATAATGTCTGCTATTTTTCCTTCCAGTTGAATTTTCTTTGTCTCTCTTATTCTTTTTCTTGTTTTCTTCATGCTCAACTCCTTTATTATCTTTGCTAAAATTGAAATTTCCTTGATAGTTTGTAATAATGGAATCTTAATGCAAACATTTCTCAGCTCATCTAGGAAATCATAATTAGGCACCATAATTTGTTTTTCTACACCCCTATCAATTTGTAATCTTTCTGGAAAGGGAGGTGTAGAAGTGGATGTTGATGGTTGCTCTAATATAGGAGTTGAAATGATTGGTTCCTTTTGTTTTGATTTCTTAATTTTTGGGTCTTGAAAAAATGTGTCTTCTTCAAGAATTTTATTTTCCCGTAGAGAATCTTTCGAAGAGTTGTCTTGTTCTTGTATGATCACAAAAGGTTTCCTCTTTTCAAGTATTCTTGCAGACCTAAGTTGAACATCACTAAGGTCTAGAGGAGTGATTAAATAAATTGGAAACTTGTGTCCTTCTATCATGTATGTATTCTGAGGATTTTTATTGTTGGGGTTTGGTATGGGTTGAGCAGGCAACTGATTTGATTTCTGAGGAAATGGTAATGAAAGTGGTTGATTTTCATGTTGTGGGTTCTGAGGATTCTGTTGAGGATATTGTTGAGGACTTTCAGGAGAAAAATGTGGGTATGGTCGATAGGATGGTGGATACTGATAGTACTGAGAGTATCTTCCATAGGGATTTTTGTGCTCGTTGTGCCCAAGCTTGAGATTGATTTTGAAATTGGGGCCAAGGTTGCTACCAAGAATTCCAATTTGGTGGAGGTTGGTTATACATTTGATCATGGAATCTTTGTGTTTGAGGTCCTTGCCAAGGCCTTCTAGAGACAAAATTGAGAGATTCTGTGGAATTTGTAGGAGTTTCCTCTTGAAAGACAGCTTGAAGACCAAGAAGTGAAGGAAAACTCTTGGCCTCATGTTTTTCTGAACAAATTACACAAGTCTCTACAAATTTTTCATCCAAATGACATTCTCTCAAGGCATGCTTCCTTGTACATTTGGAACAAAATATTGCTAAGGCATCAGATTCAGCTTTTTTCTTGTTTTGTAACTTAAGGGTGTCTATTTGTTCACTAAGACTCCCTAAGATGTCATATTTTAATTCATCAAGCATATGCCCTATCTCTGCCCTACTTACTGTCCTAGAAGTAGACTTACTTACCCTTGCAAGAGCAGGGTCTCTTGGACCTTTTACAGTTTTGGATTCCCCTCTTGAAAGGTTGATACATAACTCATATATTTCAGGTAATGTGAGCTGAGATATATCCCCTTTTCCCATCATGTTAAGGATATCCAACCATTCATCCCTAATTGTCTTCAACAAGAGAGCATTTAAGGTGTCTTGGCCTAAGTTCTCCAGTTTTTCTCTTTTGATGTTGTAATGAAATCTCTCCAACAAATATTCCATGTTTTCATCCTATTTTTGTAACATCTTAAACACTTCCTCTTTATGATTGATTGGCATACAATAATCCAAATACCTCTCTAGAAATGCTTGTTTCATGTCTTCCCATGTCCTAATAGAACTGTTTATCAAACTCATAAACCACTTCAATGCTGCTCCTTTTAATGTTGAAGGAAATAGTTTAAGTTTTTTAGCATCTTGTAAGTAGTCATAATTTCTACATAGGACTTCAAATTCAAACAAGAAGGTTTCAAGATCTTCAGTTTCAAGTCCATAGAAGTTTGGAAGGACAGAGGGTGAAATTCTTTTCATAGTTGTATTGGTTTCTTCATCTACTATAGGAAACCCAAAAGAGCTTCCAATTTCTCTTCTACCTCTTCCTATACCTCCTTCTCCTCCACCTCTACCTCTACCCCCTCCAAATAATGTGTGTTCTCCATTAAAGACTCATCCTCCCCCTTCTTCTGCCATATTTGATTCTTCTGTGGAAGTGGAAAAGTTTGTATCCGTATCAGGGGTCCTTGAATCTTCTTCTAAGACAGGTTTAGTGGATGAAGTGGAAGGTCTTTCTAATGGAATATCGGATCTTAAGTCTTATGGAAGTCTAGGATCAGTAAAGGATGGAATGTGTGTCTGAGTTGGAGGTGTACTGGCTCTTGGTCTAGGTGAAACAAGTGGTGTTCTAGGAATCAAACTTCTTCTTCTTATGAATCTACCCCTTGAGTCTCTCTCTATACACATATCATTGTTTTTGGAAGTTAAGAAACACGGCTACCTAGTTACACTTACCCAGCAACGGCGCCAAAATGTTTGTGCTCAACTTAGTGTTCCTAAATTGAGTTCATTAATTGTCAACCAGGGTTGGTAATCTGCTAAAGTGTGGTGCACTATATGTGCCTAGGTATTTGTTTCTCACTACGTTTTTTTTAGTGTTTTATAATGTTTTTGGTTTTATGGTTTTATGTTTGAAAAGGGAAAGAACTAAGTGCTGGTGAAAAGAAGTTATTGGTTATTTAAAATAGAACAAAGCCTAAACTATGGATGGAAAACAACAAATGGAAATTTTGATAATGACTTCATTGCAAGAAAATGAATCACAACATGAGCTTGAACTTATCCAATTCATTCATTAAAGGTGTGTTGGAAGAGCTTGAGCGATGGACAAGTTAAGTGTAAATGAAGTTCTCCTAAATAAACAATCAACTCACAATATTACAGAATGATTAGTTGTAACACAGTAAGGCTTCTATTCTAGATTAACCTATGATGCTGAAGTTACCCTATTCTGCAACTTGACTTATCACTTCTAGGCCTTATTCATAAGTTTTGATATTTTCTAAAGTAATGCTTGGGAAAAAGGCTATAGGTGAATTTGTAAAATATTTGCAGAATGATAAAACCCTTAAAATGATATTACTGACCCCTTTTCATGTGATGATGTATCAATATAAATTCAGAACAAAAGTAAGTTGTAAATAATGAAGGACGAGAGACTAATTTTGACAACTAGCACTACTTGAAACACAATGGATAACACTAGGCTAGAAAGCGGTCTATCAATTTTAAAATGCAGTGACTACTCTTAAACTAGAATGCCATTAATCTTTTCTTGAAACAAAATGAACTGAGACTAAACTAGAGTGCTTCTAATCTACTTGAAGTATAGTGAACAGAGTTAAACTAAAATGCCATTATCAAACTGAAAATGTAGTGACAAAGCTGAACTAAATGCAATCAACCTCCGAAGTGCTATGACTAAATTAACATGCAACTAGTCTATGGAATTCTACAGCCCATCTCGTTCAATAGGAATGATATTTTGGAAGAGTTTGTAAAACAATTCTGGTTGTATTATTCAATGCAATTGAACATAAACATAAGATTCAAATCAAATACAACTAGAATCTAAGACACCACAACTGTTTCTTATTCATTGTTGATGATGTTTTGGAAGAGTTTGTAAGAGTAAGACCGGTTGTGACACTTAATGTAAACAAGCACAAATCATAAAATTCGAAAGGAAATGCAACTAAAACCTGCAATACCACAACTATACCTTATTCATCGTGATGATATTTTGGAAGATTTTATAAGAGTAATTCTAGCTGTGATAATTAATGTAAACAAGCATGAACATAAACTTCAGAAACTTGCCTAAGCTAGAAATGAAAACGAGACTAAAATACTTATCTAAACCATATAAACAAGACTGCTCATGTAGCAGGGGCCCTCTACCACCAGAGTAGCACGAAATCTACTTCAATATTGACTAACGCTTTCAAGGAAGTGAATCTTATTTCATTAAAGAGAAATTACATCAAAAACATAGTGTTTTCGGACTTCTGAAATCTAGCAATCAATCACAAAATATAACCTTGTCCCACGATTTCCCGAGCCATATTTGTAAAAAAATTACATAACTATCTTCAGATAACCTAGGGATAATTGTATTTCCAAATAAAAAACAAACTAGGACTCTGATGGTGGTCACGTAATATAATTAAGCACATCTGGATTGTCCTTGTCCTATTAGGAGTCTCTCTCCTAGTTTGAGTTCCCACGTACATAACCGCCTACAGAATTCACTTCAAACTTTGTGGAGAGAAAAAAATGATGAGGGAATGATGTGGAATATGACCATATGTGTTTTCCTCTGAGATGACACCTGGAACCTGTGTAGACATGAAGACAACTGCAGAATCGGAAACTAGCTACAGAATGTCTACATTCTGTAGCTAGATCTAGTTCAAAAAGTACTACAATGAAAAAATCATAAAAACATAGCAAGTTAGTCATGATATATATTCTTAAAGCAATTTTAACCAATTCTACTGATCATTTGAGCCTGTGATTAATAATGGACAGAGGAAATGGAGTGGAATGTGGTGGAAGAAGGAACATCTTTGGAGCTCAACATACCCCCACTGCTAGATTCTTGCATGTCCTCATGCAACGATTCCATGAACTCTGAGACCTCTGCAAGTACATCCAACCCTCTTCTTCTACTTTGCCTGGCATTCAAAGGCCTTCTGCGCTTCCTTATGACTAACTTGAATCTCAAATTTGTGAGTGCCCTGGTTAACTTTTTATTTCTCTTTTTCAATTTTTCACTGGCCTTGTGTAACTTTTTCATTTGTAAAGACAGAGTTGAATTCATATAAATTTTCAGTTCAACATGCTCTCTCAGAATTTCATTCTCATTCTTGATATGTTTGTTGAGTATTTCTAACTCATATTTATCCCTCCTTAGGATATCAACTGTAGATTTTGGTGGACTAGGAGTTCTGTCTCTTCCTTCTGAAGCTCTTTTCTCTAATGTTTCAACATAGTTGTAAATTTCTTGCTGTGCTGGGTCTATTTCAGGAGCTCCTTCATCAAAATCCTCCTCAGTAGGTGTTTCTTCATCTTCTATGTTTATGACACCAGTTTGTTTAACCTTTTTTTCCTTTAGTATCCCTCTAAGTCTGTGGCTCCTTCTCAGTTGAGATGACCCTTCTCGTTTCTCTCTGGAAAATTTTCTTATTATCCTCTCTTTCTTAAGTTGCTTCTTAATTTGAGTCAATTTTTCAGAAATCATTTCTTCACTGCTTTCTTGTATTGTTTTAACAGTTTCAGTTTTGGAGGTTTTCCATCTTCTGCTTCTTTTTGTAGGTTTGTCTTCAGGTGGAGATTCCTTGGGTTCTTCAAAGTGGTTTCTCACTAAGAACTCTTCCCAATTATCTCCCATTTTTCTCAAATGATGTTCAATCAAAATTTTGACTAAACCATGGTGGTATAAGGTTGTTTCTAGAAATTGAATTCTCTTCTAAACACTTGAGGCCATTTTCTTTAAACTATGAAGCAAGAAAAAGGGCAAATTGGGTTCTTCTTCTAGGAAATGCATTAACAACCTAATATGATAGGCATAGAAAGTACCATATCTTCCTTCACAAGTGATGAATTTTTGCATGATAAGCAACATGTTCCTCCATTTTCTCTTTAGTGCAGAGCTAGGGATACCCTTTTTAAAAATGGTAACATCCAAACATGGTGACTTGAGTATCTGCTTCCATGCTTCATTATGAAATTCTCTATTCTTGAACCACCTTTCTCCTTGTCTGGGCAATTCGGTTACTTCTGAAATGGAAGCTTTTGTAATGGTGAATTTAATATCTCCTATCTCGACCTCAGCTCCATTGAAGTATTTTGTAAACGTTTTGGTCACCTCTTTGTGAAACCCACTGAATTTTTCAAATAATTGCAACCACCCTGCTTGTTGTAACATTTCTCTGACTTGAGGATAACCCTCCAAGTACTTAGTTCCAACCGGTTCTGTCCTCACTATGAGACCCATTACTTCTCTTTCCAACCTTCAAATTTTTTCTCCTTTGTTCACGGTGAGAATGGCTGTTACATGGATGTTTTTACCCCACAGAGGTTTCCTCTGTTTTACAGAATGAAATGGTTAAGAGTTGGCTACGGGAAAGAATAATATGGAGTGATTGCAGAATGAATATAATGAGGTGAGGATGATGTATATGAGTTGAAATATATTACAGAAGAAAAGACCGCAGAGATATTTTGTAACGAATTCAAAATCATCATTAAATGCTTTGCCCTAGTGACGTGACTAATCCAATCACTTCAGCACTTTAACCCTTTAGATTTTTAAATGATGATCGGATATGGAATTTGAAATGGTGGAATAGAAGGAGTTTTATCCAAAATTTTTGCGGGAGGTTTGTTAGGCATGATCAACAAAATTAATTAAAACAACTTTTTGAATTATTCATAACTTAACTATACTAAAATCTTTCATGATATGTCATTATAATCAGAACTTTTACCTTTGCCTTTCCTCTGATTTTTTTTTTTTGTTCTTCATATGCTTTGTTCTCTCCTGGAAATCATTAATTTTTGAGTCTTCATAACCTTCTTGATTTTTCTTGTTGTTATGGATATGAAGGATCATTTTATTGCAGATCAGGTGATTACTAGACAGTGCCTTCAGGATCTCTGGCTGCAGAATGTCTGTCTGGCTGCAGAATGTCTGACTGGCTGTAGAATGTCCGATTGATTGAAGAATGTACCTGTAGAGAACTTGAAACATGAAATAGAATGGTTTGGAGCATGAGTGGAATGCTGTATGGAATGAGTGAAGATGGATAATGAAATATGATGTAATGGAATATGAATGAAGTAAATAATGGAGTGGAATGGATCACAACTTATGAAATGTAGTGAAGTATGAGAAGTGGCCTGCAATTCATGATATGTATTATTCAATTGTAGAAAGACATCAAACTTTAAAAATCTGGAATGGAAATGAGGTGGACCATGGAGTGAAATGAATGAAGTGTGTATGAATGAATGAAATGGAGTATGGATAAATGAATGAAATGAAGTATGGATGAATGAAATGAAATGGACCATAAGTGAAATGGATCTGCACTTATGATTTTGTAACAACTACTTGCAGAAAAAAAATTTGAAAAGCTAAAGTGTCAGAAAGATTCTTATTTTCACTCTACCTTTTCTGGATAAACATGCTAATCAGTGATTAGTTTTCATGTTTATACTTTATTTTTATTTATTTTTTCAATAAAATGTCTTCAGAAAATTCAATTAATTTGATGAAGAAGAAGGATTCTTCTTCATTAACTTCAAATCACTATTTTTCTGGAACTTCTTGACAAATTCTTCTCTTGAAAGTGGCTTATGATACAGCTTCAATCTATGACCATTCACAAGAAAAGTGACATCTTCTTCATCTATTGTCCTGATTTTTATTGCTCCATTGTCAAAAATGTTCACAATTTCATATGGCCCAAGCCAATGTGTTTGGAATTTACCTTGAAAATCTTTGAACTTTGAATCAAACAAGAGAGCCCAGTCACATTCTTTGAACTTCTTTTCTTTGATGTACTTCTCATGCCATCTAGTCCTTTGTTGTTGGACTATACTTGTTTTCTGAACTGCATCTTGTTTGATCTCATCCAATTCATTAATCTACTCCAATCTATGCTTTTGTGCCTCTGTTAGATCATGTCCTAGCTAAACTTCCATTTTGAAAGTTTGAATCTAGAACTCTATGGGAAACAAAACTTGCTTTCCATAAACAAGTTCATAAGGAGTATGACCTGCTGTGCTTCTCCATGTAGTTCTATAGGCCCATAAGGCTTTAGGAAGCCTATCTGCCCAATCTCTTCTATGTAAATGAACAGTCTTTGTTAGGATCCCTTCAATGACCTTATTAGTAGATTCCACTTGACCATTTTCTTGTGGATGATAGGGAGTAGATTTTCTGTGTCTGATTTTTTACCTCTCCATCATTTGTTCCACTAGCCTTGATGTGAATTGAGCTCCTTGATCTATAACAATCTCCCTTGGGACACCAAAAAGAGTAAAAATATCCTCAAAAAGAAAATTAACTACAGATGCTTCAGTAGCAAAAAGTAATGGCTTGGCCTCTACCCATTTGGTAACATAAGCAGTGCAAACTAATATATATTTCTTTTGTCTTGATGGAGGACTAATAGGTCCTACAAAATCCAAAGCCCATTTTTCAAAAGGTTCAATATGTACTTGAGGCTACAATGGCATCTCACCTGAAGGAGAAGGTTTCCCTACCCTTTGGCAACTGTCACACCTTTTGACATACTATTTAGCATATTTTAAAAGGGATGGCCAATAATATCCTAAATGAAGGACTTTATAAGCTGTCCTCTTATCAACAAAGTGTCCGCCACAAGGTTCAACATGACATGCTTTGAGAATCTCAGGCATCTCATCTTCCCAAACACATCTCCTAATGATGAAATATGGACCTGTCTTGTACAACTCATTAGCAACCCATGAATATTTTGCACTGTCATAAACAATTTTTCTTTTATCTCTTGCATTCATTATTGAAGGAAATTTTCCTGAAACTAAATAATTAGCAATGTCAGCAAACCAAGGATTTTGGGTAGAAATTGCAAAAAGATATTCATCAGGAAATTGATCTTCAACTGGAGTGTCATCTTTGATGTTTTGGAGTCTAGATAGGAAATCAGCTACTGTGTTTTGTTTACCTGGGCTATCTAGAATAGTAATGTTGAATTCTTGTAAAAGAAATAACCACCTTATGACTCTGCCATTAGTAATTTATTTGTTCATTAAATATCTAATTTCAAAGTGATCTGTGTGAACAAAAGTTTCATAGCATGTTATATAGTGTCTGAATTTGTTTATGGCATGAACAACAGCTAAAAACTCCTTTTCAGTTACAATATAGTTTAACTCTGAAGGAGTCAAATTTTTACTGGTATAGTAGATGGCATAAGGAATCAGGTCTTTTTGTCCCAATACTACTCCTAGAGCTGTATCTGAGGCATCTGTTGAAATATGAAAAGGTAGCTTCCAGTTAGGTCCCCTTAAAATAGGTTCTTCAGAATTTTTTGTTTTCAGGGTCTCAAAGGCTAACTGGCAGTCAAAACTCCATTTGAATTCACAGTGTTTGGTAAGTAATTTGAAGAGTGGAGATGCTATGTTGGCGAATTTTTCTATAAATATTTGATAATATCCTGTAAATCCTAGAAAACTCCTAACATCTTTTTGACAACTTGGAATAGATAAGTTAGAGATGACTTCATCCTTTGACTCATCAACTCTAATCCCATCCCCTGAAATGTGATGTCCTAAAACAATTCCTTCAGTAAAAATCATAAAACACTTCTCATGACTAAGTGAAAGGTTTACTTCTTTACATATTTTTAAAACTTTTTCCACGTTTGCTAAGGCTTCTTCAAATGTGTTTCCATAAACTGTGAAATCATCCATATATACCTCTACACAATCATGTATTAGATCCAAAAAGATCCCTAGTAGTTCCCTTTGAAATGTTGCACGTGCATTGCATAATCCAAATGGAAATGCTTGGTAAGCATAAGTACCCCAAGGATAGGTAAATGTGGTTTTGTCTTGATCCTCAAGTGCTACTTGAATTTTATTTTAACCACTAATCCCATCTAGAAATGAGAAGTACTTTTTTCCAACTAAGGTATCTAACACCTGATCTATGAAAGGTAGGGGAAAATGATCTTTAAGAGTAGTTTTGTTTAATTATCGGTAGTCAATACATACCCTCCATTTACCATTTTTATTTGGCACAATTAACAAAGCAGAAACCCACTGACTATCTGAAATAGGATAGATAAAGTTGACATTCAACAATTTCTGCAATTATTCTTTAACAATCTCCCTAAGATTTGGATTCATCCATCTTTGAGGTTGTCTGATTGGTTTACAATTTTCCTCTATGTAAATGTGATGAGTGCAAGTCTTGGGGCTTATCCCTTTCATATCAGTGTACTCCCATGCATATGCAAAAGAATGTCTCTGTAAGATCTTGACTAGCTCTTCTTGTTCAGATTTTTCTAGGTTCTTGTTTATGTTTAAAGTTTTGCCTGTAAATATCTCTCTTGTAGAGCTACCAAATTTATTCATAGAATGAAGTGTCTTGATGATAAAAACTCAATGTTGGATTCTTATTGATATTGTTCATGTTTTTATTCCGTAGAGGATTCAAATTTTTCTAAAGTATTCAGAATTTGACTATCTTCACTAATTTCTGAAATTGTGAAGAGAGGTTGGATGTCTTCTTCATCCTCTATCCATTGAGTATCATCTAAATCTGTAATTGTCTTTGCTAGAGGATACAAAGTGAATTTCTTAGTTGAACTTCCATTAGAGATATACATATCACCGGATCTACAACTAATGAAAGCATCAGCTATAGCTAACCAAGGTCTTCCTAATATAATAGGATGCCCTCCTAGATTATTCTTAGGAGTTAGGATCATGAAATCCACAGGGTACTCCCAAGAATCTAGGGGCACTGGAATGTATTCTATTACCCCATCAGGTTTGATCACAGATCTATCTGCTAATTGTAATAATGTGGGCGTAAAAAGAAGATTAGGAAGTTTCAGTTTATGCATGATTTGTCTACTCATGATATTGATTGCTGCTCCTAAATCAATGAGTGTGTTTTGGATCTCAATTCCATTGATGTGAATTTTAACAACTGGATTTCCTAGGTCTAGATACTTTGGAATAGCATTCTTACCCATCATAATGTCTGCTATTTTTCCTGCAAGTTGAATTTTCTTTGTCTCTCTTATTCTTTTTCTTGTTTTCTTCATGCTCAACTCCTTTATTATCTTTGCTAAAATTGGAATTTCCTTAATAGCTTATAATAATGGAATCTTAATGCAAACATTTCTCAGCTCATCTAGGAAATCATAATTAGGTACCATAATTTGTTTTTCTACACCCCTATCAATTTGTAATCTTTCTGGAAAGGGAGGTGTAGAAGTGGATGTTGATGGCTGCTCTAATACAAGAGTTGAAATGATTGGTTCTTTTTGTTTTGATTTTTCAATTTTTGGGTCCTGAAAAGATGTGTCTTCTTCAAGACTTTTATTTTACCATAGAGAATATTTTGCAGAGTTCTCTTGTTCTTGTATGATCACAGAAGGTTTCCTCTTTTAAAGTATTCTTCCAGACCTAAGTTGAACATCACTAACGTCTAGAGGAGTGATTAAATAAATTGGAAACTGTTGTCCTTCTATCATGTATGTATTCTAAGGATTTTTATTGTCGGGGTTTGGTATAGGTTGAGCAGGCAACTGATTTGATTTCTGAGGAAATGGTAATGGAAGTGGTTGATTTTGATGTTGTGGGTTCTGAGGATTCTGTTGAGGATTTTGTTGAGGACTTTGAGGAGAAAAATGGGGTATGGTGGATATGATGGTGGATACTGATAGTACTGAGGTATCTTCCATAGGGATTTTGTGCTCCTTGTGCCCAAGCTTGAGATTGATTTTGAAATTGAGGCCAAGGTTGCTGCCAAGAATTCCAATTTGGTAGAGGTTGGTTATACATTTGATCATGGAATCCTTGTGTTTGAGGTCCTTGCCAAGGCCTTCTAGAGAAAAAATTGAGAGATTATGTGGAATTTGTAGGAGTTTCCTCTTGAAAGACAATTTCAAGACCAGGAAGTGAAGGACAAATCTTGGTCTAATGTTTTTCTGAATAAATTACACAAGTCTCTACAACTTTTGCATCCAAAGGACATTCTCTTAAGGCATGCTTCCTTCTACATTTGGGACAAAATATTGCTAAGGCATTAGATTCATCTTTTTGCTTGTTTTGTAACGTAAGGGTGTCTATTTGTTCACTAAGACTCCATAAGATGTCAGATTTGAATTCATCAAGCATATGCCCTATCTATGCCCTACTTACTGTCCCAGAAGCAGACTTACTTACCCTTGCAAGAGCAAGCTCTCTTGGAATGTTTACAGTTTTGGATTTCCCTCTTGAAAGGTTGATACATAACTCAGATATTTCAGGTAATGTGAGCTGAGATATATCCCCTTTTCCCATCATGTTAAGGATATCCAACCATTCATCCCTAATTATCTTCAACAAGAGAGCTTTTAAGGTGTCTTGGTCTAAGTTCTCCATTTTTTCTCTTTTGATGTTGTAATGAAATCTCTCCAACAAATCTTCCAGGTTTTCATCCTCTTTTTGTAACATCTTAAATACTTCCTCCTTATGATTGATTGGCATACAATAATCCAAATACCTCTCTAGAAATGCTTGTTTCATGTCTTCCCATGTCCTAATAGAACTGTTGATCAAACTCATAAACCACTTCATTGTTTCTCCTTTCAATGTTGAAGGAAATAGTTTAAGTTTTTTAGCATCTTGTAGGTATTCATAAGTTCTACATAGGACTTCAAATTCAAATAGGAGGGTTTCAGGATCTTCAGTTTTAAGTCCATAGAATTTTGGAAGGACAGAGGGTGAAATGTTTTTCATAGTTGTATTGGTTTCTTCATCTACTATAGGAAACCCAAAAGAGCTTCCCATTTCTCTTCTACCTTGTCCTCTACCTCCTTATCCTTCTGCACCTCTACCTCCTTCTCCTCTACCTCTACCTCTACCCCCCTCCAAATAATGTGATTTCTCCATTAAAGACTCCTCCTCCCCCTTCTTCTGCAATAGTTGATTCTTCTGTGGAAGTGGAAAAGTTTGTATCTCTAGCAGGGGTCCTTGAATCTTCTTCTAAAACAGGTTCAGTGGATGAAGTGGAAGGTCTTTCTAATGGAATATCTGATATTAAGTCTTCTGGAAGTCTAGGATCGGTAAAGGATGGAATGTGGTTCTGAGTTGAAGGTGTACTGGCTCTTGGTCTAGGTGAAACAAGTGGTGTTCTACGAATAAAACTTCTGCTTGTTATAAATCTACCCCTTGAGTCTCTCTCTCTATGCATATCATTGTTTTTGGAAGTTCAGAAACAAGGCTACCTAGTTACACTTCCCCGACAACAGCGCCAAAATGTTTGTGCTCAACCTAGTGTTCGTAAATTGAATTCATTAATTGTCAACTAGGGTTGGTAAACTGCTGAAGTGTGGTGCACTATATGTGCCTAGGTATTTGTTTCTCACTACGTTGTGTTTAGTGTTTTATAATGTTTTTGGTTTTATGGTTTTATGTTTGAAAGGGGAAAGAACTAAGTGTTGGTGAAAAGAAGCTATTGGTTATTTAAAACATAACAAAGCTTAAACTATGGATGGAAAACAACAAATGCAAAGTTTGATAATGACTTCATTGCAAGAAAATGAATCACAACATGAGCATGAAATTATCCAATTCATTCATTAAAGGTGTGTTGGAAGAGCTTGAGAAATTGACAAGTTATGTGTAAATGAAGTTCTCCTAAATAAACAATCAACTCACAATATTACAAAATGATTATTTGTAACACAATAAGGTTTCTATTTTAGATTAACTTATGATGCTGAAGTTACCCTATTCTGCAACTTGACTTATCACTTCTAGGCCTTATTCATAAGTTTTGAGATTTTCTAAAGTAATTCTTGGGAAAAAGGCTATAGGTGAATTTGTAAAAGATTTGCAGAATGATCAAAGCCAAGCGTGTGCCGGCCCACATTTAAATGTGATGATGTATCAATATAAATTCAGAACAAAAGTAAGTTGTAAATAATGAAGGCCGAGAGACTAATTTTGACAACTAGCACTACTTGAAACACAATGGATAACACTAGGCTAGAAAGCTGTCTATCAATTTTAAAATGCAGTGACTACTCTTAAACTAGAATGCCATTAATCTTTTCTTGAAACAAAATGAACTGAGACTAATCTAGAGTGCTTATAATCTACTTTAAGTACAGTGAACAAAGTTAAACTAAAATGCCATTATCAAACTGGAAATGTAGTGACAGAGCTGAACTAAATGCAATCAATCTCCGGAGTGCTATGACTAAATTAACATGCAACTAGTCTATGAAATTCTACAGCCCATCTCGTTCAGTAAGAATGATATTTTGGAAGAGTTTGTAAAAAAAGTCTGGTTGCATTATTCAATGTAATTGAACATAAACATAAGATTGAAAGAAAATACAAATAGAATCTAAGACACCACATTTGTTTCTTATTCATTGTTGATGATGTTTTGGAAGAGTTTGTAAGAGTAAGACCGGCTGTGACACTTAGTGTAAACAAGCATAAATAATAAAATTCAAAAGGAAATGCAACTAAAACCTACAATACCACAACTATGCCTTATTCATCGTGATGATATTTTGGAAGAGTTTATAAGAGTAATTTTAGCTATGATAATTAATGTAAACAAGCATGAACATAAACTTCAGAAACTTGTCTAAGCTAGAAATGAAAACGAGACTAAAATACTTATCTAAACCGTATAAACAAGGCTGCTCAGGTAGCAGGGGCCCTCTACCACCGGAGTAGCATGGAATCTACTTCAAGATTGACTGAACGCTTTCAAGGAAGTGATGCTTCTTTCATTAAAGAGAAATTACTTCAAAAACATAGTGTTTTCAGACTTCTGAAATATAGCAATCAATCACAAAATCTAACCTTGTCCCTTAGTTTCCCGAGCCATATTTGTAAAAAAATTACATAAATGTCTTGAGATAACCTAGGATAATTGTATTTCCAAATAAAAAACAAACTAGGACTCTGATGGTGGTCACGTAATATAATTAAGGACATTTGGACTGTCCTTGTCCTATTAGGAGTCTCTCTCCTAGTTTGAGCTCCCACATACATAACCGCCTACAGAATTTCGTTCAAACTTCGTGGAGAGCAAAAAATGATGAGGGAATGATGTGGAATGTGACCATATTTGTTTTCCTCTGAGATGACACCTGGAACCTGCGTAGACATGAAGACAGCTGCAGAATCTGCAACTAGCTATAGAATGTCTGCATTCTGTAGCTAGATCTAGTTCAAAAAGTACTACAGTGAAAAAATCATAAAAACATAGCAAGTTAGTCATGATATATATTCTTAAAGAAATTTTAACCAATTCTACTGATCATTTGAGCCTGTGATTAATAATGGACAGAGGAAATGGAGTGGAATGTGGTGGAAGAAAGAACATCTTTGGAGCTCAACATACCCCCACTGCTAGATTCTTGCATGTCCTCATGCAACTATTCCATGAACTCTGAGACCTCTGCAAGGACATCCAACCCTCTTCTTCTGCTTTGCCTGGCATTCAAAGGCCTTCTGGGCTTCCTTATGACTAACTTGAATCTCAAATTTGCGAGTGCCCTGGTTAACGTTTTATTTCTCTTTTTCAATTTTTCACTAGCCTTGTGTAACTTTTGCAGATTTTGGTGGACTAGGAGTTCTGTCTCTTCCTTCTGAAGCTCTTTTCTCTAATGTTTCAACATAGTTGTAAATTTCTTGCTGTGTTGGGTCTATTTCAAGTGCTCCTTCATCAAAATCCTCCTTAGTAGGTGTTTTTTAATCTTCTATGTTTATGACTCTAGTTTTTTTAACCTTTGTTTTCTTTAGTATCCCTCTAAGTCTATGTCTCCTTCTCGGTTGAGATGGCCCTTCTCCTTTCTCTCTCGCAAATTTTCTTATTATCCTCTCTTTCTTAATTTGTTTCTTAATCTGAGTCAAATTTTCAGAAATAATTTCTTCACTGCTTTCTTGTATTGTTTTACCAGTTTTAGTTTTGGAGGTTTTCCATCTTCTGCTTCTTTTTGTAGGTTTGTCTTTAGGTGGAGGTTTCTTGGGTTCTTCAAAGTGGTTTCTCACTAAGAACTCTTCCCAATTATCTCCCATTTTTCTCAAATGATGTTCAATCAAAATTTTGACTAAACCATGGTGGTATAAGGTTGTTTCTAGAAATTGAATTCTCTTCTGAACACTTGAGGCCATTTTCTTTAAACTATGAAGCAAGAAAAAGAGAAAATTGAGCTCTTTTTCTAGGAAATGCATTATCAACCGAATATGATACACATAGAAAGTACCATATCTTCCTTCACAAGTGATGAATTTTTGCAAGATAAGCAACATGTTCTTCCATTTGTTCTTTAGTGCAGAACTAGGGATACCCTTTTTAAAAATGGTAACATCCATACCTGGTGACTTGAGTATCTGCTTCCATCCTTCGTTATGAAATTCTCTATTCTTGAACCACCTTTCTCCTTGTCTAAGAAATTCGGTTGCTTCTGCAATGGAAGCTTCTGTAATGGTGAATTTAATATCTCCTATCTCGACCTCAGCTCCATTGAAGGATCTTGCAAATGTTTTGGTCACCTCTTTGTGAAACCCACTGAATTTTTCAAAGAATTGCAACCACCCTGCTTGTTGTAACATTTCTCTGACTTGAGGATAAACCTCCAAGTACTTAGTTCCAACCGGTTCTGTCCTCACTATGAGACCCATAACTTCTCTTTCCAACCTTCAAATTGTTGCTCCTCTTTTCACGGTGGAAATGGCTGTTACAGCGATTTTTTTACCCCACATATGTTTCCTTTGTTTTACAGACTGAAATGGTTAAGAGTTGGCTATGGGAAAGAATGATATGGAGTGATTGCGGAATGAATATAATGAGGTGAGGATGATGTATATGATTTGAAAGATATCACAGAAGAAAAGACCGCAGAGATATTTTGTAACGAATTCAAAATCATCATTAAATGCTTTGGCCTAGTGACATGACTAATCCAATCACTTCAGCACTTTAACCCTTTATATTTTTAAATGATGATCGGATATGGAATTTGAAATGGTGGAACAGAAGGAGTTTTATCCAATTTTTTTGTGGGAGGTTTGTTAGGCATGATCAACAAAATTAATTAAAAAAACTTTTTGATTTATTCATAACTTAACTATACTAAAATCTTTCATGATATGTCATTATAATCAGAACTTTTACCTTTGCCTTTCCTCTGATTTTTTTTTTGTGTTCTTCATATGCTTTGTTCTCTCTTGGAAATCATTAATTTTTGAGTCTTCATAACCTTCTTGATTTTTCTTGTTGTCATGGATATGCAGAATAATTTTATTGCAGATTAGGTGATTACTAGACAGTGCCTTTAGGATCTCTAGCTACAGAATGTTTGTCTGGCTGCAAAATGTCTGACTGGTTGCAGAATGTTTGATTGATTGCAGAATGTACTTGTAGAGAACTTGAAACATGAAATGGAATGGTTTGGAGCATGAGTGGAATGTTGTATGGAATGAGTGAAGACGGATAATGAAATATGATGTAATGGAATATGAATAAAGTAAATAATGGATTGGAATGGATCACAACTTATGAAATGGAGTGAAGTATGAGAAGTGGCCCGCAATTCATGATATGTATTATTCAATTGCAGAAATACATCAAACTTTAAAAATCTGGAATGGAAATGAGGTGGACCATGGAGTGAAATGAATAAAGTGTGTATGAATGAATGAAATGGAGTGTGGATGAATGAATGAAATGAAGTATCGATGAATGAAATGAAATGGACCATAAGTGAAATGGATCTGCACTTATGATTTTGTAACAGCTGCTTGCAAAAAAACAAATTTGAAAAGCTAAAGTGTCAGAAAGATTCTGATTTTCAGTCTACCTTTTCTGTATAAACATGCTAATCAGTGATTAGTTTTCATGTTTATACTTTTTTTTCATTTTTTTTTTCTTTTTTCTTTCAATAAAATGTCTTCAGAAAATTCAATTAAGTTGATGAAAAAGAATGATTCTTCTTCATTAACTTCACATCACTGTTTTCCTGGAACTTCTTGAAAAATTCTACTCTTGAAAGTGGCTTATGATACAGCTTTAATCTATGACCATTCACAAGAAAAGTGACCTCTTCTTCATCTATTGTCCTGATTTTTATTGCTCCATTGTCAAAAAAATTCACAATTTCATCTGGCCCAAGCTAATGTGTTTGGAATTTACCTTGAAAATATTTGAACTTTGAATCAAACAAGAGAGCTCTGTCACCTTCTTTGAACTTCTTTTCTTTGATATACTTATCATGCCATCTAGTCCTTTGTTGTTGGACTATACTTTTTTTCTGAACTGCATCTTGTCTAATCTCATCCAATTCATTAATCTACTCCAATCTATGCTTTTGTGCCTCTTTTAGATCAAGTCCTAGCTGAACTTCCATTTTGAAAGTTTGAATCTAGAACTCTATGCGAAACAAAAATTGCTTTCCATAAACAAGTTCATAAGGAGTATGACCTATTGTGCTTCTCCATGTAGTTCTATAGCCCCATAAGGCTTCAGGAAGCCTATCTGCCCAATCTCTTCTATGTAAATGAACAGTCTTTGTCAGGATCCCTTCAATGACCTTATTAGTAGATTCCACTTGACCATTTGCTTGTGGATGATAGGGAGTAGATTTTCTGTGTCTGATTTTGCACCTCTCCATAATTTGTTCCACTAGCCTTGATGTGAATTGAGCTCCTTGATCTGTAACAATTTCCTTTGGGACACCAAAATGAGTAAAAATATCCTCAAAAATAAAATTAACTACAGATGCTTCAGTAGCAAAAAGTAATGGCTTGGCCTCTATCCATTTGGTAACATAATCAATGCAAACTAATATATATTTCTTTTGTCTTGATGGAGGACTAATAGGTCCTACAAAATCCAAAGCCCATTTTTCCAAAGGTTCAATTTGTACCTAAGGCTGCAATGACATCTCACCTGAAGGAGAAGGTTTCCCTACCCTTTGGCAACTGTCACACCTTTTGACATACTCTTTAGCATCTTTAAAAAGGGATGGCAAATAATATCCTAAATGAAGGAATTTAT
The DNA here is from genome assembly GCA_034641835.2 of Pinus albicaulis. Lineage (NCBI taxonomy): Eukaryota > Viridiplantae > Streptophyta > Pinopsida > Pinales > Pinaceae > Pinus > Pinus albicaulis. The sequence goes on from JAXQQM020059203.1 coordinate 273,099, forward strand.
AAGTTGTCATCTTCTCAGCAAAGTGTCCGCCACAAGGTTCATCATGACATGCTTTGAGAATCTCAGGCATCTCATCTTCCCGAACACATCTCCTAATGATAAAATATGGACCTGTCTTGTACAAATCATTAGCAACCCATGAATATTTTGCACTGTCATAAATGATTTTTCTTTTATTTCTTGCATTCATTATTGAAGGAAATTTTCCTGAAACTAAATAATTAGCAATGTCAGCAAACCAAGGAGTTTGGGTAGAAATTGAAAAACGATATTCATCAGGAAATTGATCTTCAACTGGAGTGTCATCTTTGATGTTTTGGAGTCTAGATAGGAAATCAGCTACTGTGTTTTTTTTACCTGGCCTATCTAGAATAGTAATGTTGAATTCTTGTAAAAGCAATAACCACCTTATGACTCTGCCATTAGTAATTGATTTGTTCATTAAATATCTAATTGCAAATTGATCTGTGTGAACAAAAGTTTGATAGCCTATTCTATAGTGTCTGAATTTTTTTATGGCATGAACAATAGCTAAAAACTCTTTTTCAGTTACAGTATAGTTTAACTCTAAAGGAGTCAAATTTTTACTGGTATAGTAGATGGCATAAGGAATCAAGTATTTTTGTCCCAATACTGCTCCTAGAGCTGTATCTGAGGCATCTGTTGAAATATGAAAAGGTAGCTTCCAGTTAGGTCCCCTTAAAATAGGTGCTTCAGAAATTTTTGTTTTCAGGGTCTCAAAGGCTAATTGGCAGTCATAACTCCATTTGAATTCATAGTCTTTGGTAAGTAATTTGAAGAGTGGAGATGCTATCGTGGTGAATTTTTCTATAAATATTTGATAATATCCTGTAAATCCTAGAAAACTCCTAACATATTTTTGACAACTTGGAATAGATAAGTTAGAGATGACTTCATCTTTTGACTCATCAACTCTAATCCCATCCCCTGAAATGTGATGTCCTAAAACAATTCCTTCAGTAAAAATCATAAAACACTTCTCATAACTAAGTGAAAGATTTGCTTCTTTACATATTTTTAAAAAAATTTCCAAGTTTGCTAAGGCTTCTTCAAATGTGTTTCCATAAACTGTGAAATCATCCACATATACCTCTACACAATCATGTATTAGATCTGAAAAGATCCCTAGTACTGCCCTTTGAAATGTTGTAGGTGCATTGCATAATCCAAATGGAAATACTTGGTAAGCATAGGTACCCCAAGGATAGGTAAATATGGTTTTGTCTTGATCCTCAAGTGCTACTTGAATTTGATTTTAACCACTAAACCCATCTAGAAATGAGAAGTACTTTTTGCCAGCTAAGGTATCTAACACCTGATCTATGAAAGGTAGGGGAAAATGATATTTAAGAGTAGCTTTGTTTAATTCTCAGTAGTCAATACATACCCTCCATTTACCATTTTTCTTTGGCACAATTACCAAAGGGGAAACCCACTGACTATCTGATATAGGATAGATAAAGTTGACATTCAACAATTTGTGCAATTCTTCTTTAACAATCTCCCTAAGATTTGGATTCATCCGTCTTTGAGGTTGTCTGACTGGTTTACAATTTTCCTCTATGTAGATGTGATGAGTGCAAGTCTTGGGGCTTGTCCCTTTCATATCAGTGTACTTCCATACATATGCAAAATAATGTCTCTGTAAGATCTTGACTAGCTCTTCTTGTTGAGATTTTTCTAGGTTCTTGTTTATGTTTAAAGTTTTTCCTGGAAATATCTCTCTTGTAGAGCTGCCAAATTTTTCCATAGAATGAAGAGACATTTGTCTTGATGATAAAAACTCAATGTTGGATTCTTCTTGAAATTGTTTCTGTTTGTATCCCGCAGAGGATTCAAATTTTTCTAAAGTATTCAGAATTTGACTATCTTCACTAATTTCTGAGATTGTGAAGAGAGGTTGTAAGTCTTCTTCATCCTCTATCCATTGAATATCATCTAAATCTGTAATTGTCCTTGCTGGAGGATACAAAGTGAATTTATTAGTTGAACTTCCATCAGAGATGTACATATCACCGGATCTACAACTAATGAAAGCATCAGCTGTAGCTAACCAAGGTCTTCCTAATATAATAGGATGCCCTCCTAGATTATTCTTAGGAGTTAGGATCATGAAATTCACATGGTACTCCCAAGAATCTAGGGACACTGGAATGTCTTCTATTACCCCATCAGGTTTGATCACAGATCTATCTGCTAATTGTAATAATGTGAGTGTAAAGAGAAGATTAGGAAGTTTCAGTTTATCCATGATTTGTCTACTCATGATATTGATTACTGCTCCTAAATCAATGAGTGTGTTTTGGATCTCAATTCCATTGATGTGAATTTTAACAACTGGATTTCCTGGGTCTAGATACTTTGGAATAGCAATATTACCCATCATAATGTCTGCTATTTTTCCTGCCAGTTGAATTTTCTTTGTCTCTCTTATTCTTTTTCTTGTTTTCTTCATGCTCAACTCCTTTATTATCTTTGCTAAAATTGGAATTTCCTTGATAGCTTGTAATAATGGAATCTTAATGCAAACATTTCTCATCTCATCTAGGAAATCATAATTAGGCACCATAATTTGTTTTTATACACCCCTATCAATTTGTAATCTTTCTGGAAAGAGAGGTTGAGAAGTGGATGTTGATGGCTGCTCTAATACAGGAGTTGAAATGATTGGTTCTTTTTGTTTTGATTTTTCAATTTTTGGGTCCTGAAAAGATGTGTCTTCTTCAAGACTTTTATTTTCCCGTAGAGAATCTTTCACAGAGTTGTCTTGTTCTTGTATGATCACAGAAGGTTTCCTCTTTTCAAGTATTCTTGCAGACCTAAGTTGAACATCACTAAGGTCTAGAGGAGTGATTAAATAAATTGGAAATTGTTGTCCTTCTATCATGTATGAATTCTGAGGATTTTTATTGTTGGGGTTTGGTATGGGCTGAGTAGGCAACTAATTTGATTTCTGGGGAAATGTTAATGGAAGTGGTTGATTTTGATGTTGTGGGTTCCTAGGATTCTGTTGAGGATTTTGTTGAGGACTTTGAGGAGAAAAATGTGGGTATGGTGGATAGGATGGTGGATACTGATAGTACTGAGAGTATCTTCCATAGGGATTTTTGTGCTCATTGTGCCCAAGATTGAGATTGATTTTGTGCTCCTTGTACTCATGGCAAGGGATGCAATGATGGTATTTTCAAGGCATGATACTTCTAATTAGTCACAAAAATGACCCTCCAATGTGCGAGATGGGGATTGTAGGGATAGTGACAAATTATTGTGTAACAGATGCCCCCTAAAGTATGAAGTCTGAACATGTGTGAGGGGTGAAATTATTTACAAGTACGTGTAAGGAACCAGATGCTGCTGTCAGGAGACCTGCAAATCAAGCATAGATACATATACATAATTGAAATCTCTGATGAAAAATACATGAATCCATGGTATAGGCGCAACTATCCATCAAGAAAAGAATCATGTGAATGGATCCTCGGCATGGACGTAACCATCCGAATAAAGGGATCATATGAAATAGATCCACAGTATGGGCGCAACCATCCATATAGAGAGGATCAAAACAAGAGAACCCATGGTATGGTCGTAGCCATCTGTCTAAAAAATCATGTATATAATCATGAATGACTCATCACTCCTCTCAACCTATACTTTTGTGATCAAAGCCCAGGGTCTTGCAATCCAAAAAAACCCTATCAAAGTAAAAATTCCAACATGTGAATAGACGTGTTGAAGTCGAACATGCTAGAAAATCACTTGATTACCGGTCAGTGATGTGAACCATTAAGAAGTGCGAGAGAAACCACCCATAATGTCAATGGATCTCAAGGTACTACTAGTACAATCCACGGAATGTAAATAGTGAGCTGAAGTCAAACACCCATGAAATCACCTGATCAAAGGCCAATGATGTGAACCTATTGTCGAATGTGAAGAAATTTCCATTGGGCATGCAAGCTCTAGGGTACCAAAAAGGAGTCTCTAGATCAAATTCCCAGATAATGAGCTGAAGTCGAGAGGAAGTGATCTGTCTAAGGAGGGTCATAATTAATCCCACATCATCGACACGAAATAGAGAAGGTAATATGAGTGTTAATCAAGAATGAAATAGAGGATCAGGAATGTACAAACTACAAAAGGATTTTCTCTTGAACATATCGGCGACACGACTTTGGAATTTGGTAGCATTTGACTCAAATGGGATCAGAGGTCATGTTGACAAAATTGGTAATCGAATGAGAGGCAAACGGATTTCTCAAAACCGTGGAGGCAAATTGACAGAGTGAAGATATCCAAACCTGACACAAACTACAAACAAGTGTCATGTTCAAGAGTGACATACTGCCGACACAACTGATGAAAAAATTCCATTTTCCCCCACCATTTCTGGCGATTATCTCTTTATTTTTAGACAAGCTTGAAGATGATACCATATGCTTGTCATATAATTTTTTCCTTCGAACAAATCAAACCTAGTACATTTTACAAGCCCTAGGAAGGAGGAAATCGAATAACTTCATAACGACGGAGTTCGATGTCATCAGTTTTAACAATTCTGACAAAGGAATAACTCGGCATCTTTTCATGTTTAGAGAGTTTGAAAAGAAGGCAAAAAAGAAAACTCCAATAGTCCCTTTTCGTAGGTAGTCTCATAGATCCGAAAAGGTAGAAAACTATGTTTGAGAGAACCTCTTAGTCACGATAGGCTAAGGTATTCCTTTTTTGTAAATAATCTATCCCAGCCCAAAAAAGGGGTAAACGTATACTGGGTAGATATTGCTTCGCAGCCATTTAACGAGTTCAAAACAACAAGCGTATTGACAATATTTTCAATTTTAGAGAGTCAGAAAAGAGCTGAAAGGTGACTCCTCCTGGAGGAATGAGTGGTATAAAGGGCAGCAACTAATTCCAGTGATGGTGGAACTACTCAGAACAAGATAAAGGCCAAGAGGCTTCCTAACAAGACCATTCATCACAGTGGTTCCTCAGGAATGGGTAAAAAAACCAAGCGAAGGCATATGATTGGTCAAAAAGATAGTGATGGTGGAATGAGAAAACCAAGGCTCATCTGGAAAAACAGGCTGATAAAATGGAAATCACGAGAGGTAAAATGGGAATGGTTTCATTTTTACACAAGCTTGAAACAAAGATAAACCATGCTTGAAATTGGTTTCATTTTTACACAATATTGAAATGAAAACAAACTATGCTTGAAAAAGTAAGCATGCCCCCAGCATGGTGACTCAATTCGAGGTACATGCCCCCCAAGCTTCAGTCCATATGAACGGTCGATGGAGTAAAGGTTCAAATTACGAGATCAATAGAAGGACTCGACTGGGATTTGACGAGATCTAAGCAAAGACTCGAATTGAACAGGAACGTGTTTCATTGTTTTAACGAGGTTGACACATTAAAAGAACTATCCTCATAAGAGCTTGTTTCAATTTTTAAGGAGATTGACACAAGAAAATGAACTCTACTCCAATGACCTTGTTTCATTTTTTAAGGAGCTTGACATAAGAAAAGGAACTCTGCTCTGACGAAGATCATCATAATGAATAAGAAGTCATGGCTTCCAAGGGATGCCCATCCGATGGAAGGAAAACACCTTGGAAGTCTGGACCCAATGCCCCCAGCACACAATGTACAACGACACTATCACTGAATACATGCACAGGACAAGTAGCCACATAATTGACATGCAACGGGGATGACACAACCAGTGGATAAAGATCCGGCAGGGATGATGGTGGACTAGCTGCCATATTCGGACCAAAGAATGCAAGTTGATTGATGGTCACGATCCGACCTTGGTGCGGAAAAGACATCACAGGAAAGAGGGAGGAGACAAGTGCTCCCATGGCATAAGTATAATCACGGCCCAAGAGTAAAGAAAAGTCCAAGGGGCCAGGAACAACCATCACATCCATATGGAAAATTTTCCCTCCCAAAGTAATAGGAAACTTCGGAAGGATCCCTAATGGTTGACTAGTTCCTCTATTAAATGCCAACAGATTCTTCGTAACAGGCACAAGCGGCGACGAACCGAAATCTTGCCAAGTAGTTGAGGATAAAATAGTAATAGACTTGCCTTCATCTATAATGGTGCTGGGTATGACCAGATGGGAGGCCTGTACCATGATCTCAAAGGGCACATAAGAAGGAAGGCGATAACCTTCAAATCAACCCCAATTGAAGGAAGCAACCAAACTACTTGGAGGGGCTACCATCGAACCGAGATGGTCTTCCCCTGGTGTTACGGGAGAAGAAGGAGTGTCCTCTTCCAACTCCATCATGGAGGCAGAAGGAGTATCCTCTAGGACCTTCATTATGGGAGGCAGAGGAGTAGCTTCCAAAGGTACAGGTACAGGAGAATATTTCTCCAAGTCCAAGAAATATGAAGAAACAAGAATAACATGAGGGATGTGAGATCCACTCTCAACGGAAAATACTTGGTGCACTGCAGATGGGGCTAGCTCAACCAGCCCCACGACCAATGGTTGGTTAGGGATGGATTCATGATGGTTAATTTCCGAGGGAGCGAGATCAATCAAGGATGACTCTCAACTGATCATTGAATCAACTGGTGAAGGAATAAAAGAAATTTTTTTGTAACCAGCCGGAAGGCATGGTGCAGAAACAATCGAGTTTTCCAAAACTCTCTTGGCTTCATCCATATATGGACAAAGTTGAATGGCATGATGCCCTTCACACAACTTACAGGGATTGGTGAGTTTACCTTGCTTCTTAGGAGCTTTACCAGCACTAGCTGAAGACGTACCCCCAACCTGGCTCCTGGAATCCAAAGGCAATAGCATACGGCCATTGGACCATACTTCGAGCACCTTGGGAATACCAAGGAAATATTGAAGAAGATGGTTTCCCTAGCACAACATGCAAGGGAACTTAACTTTCCATGGAGCGTTGGAAGGTTCATCGAGAGAAGGAGTTTTAGAAGCAAAAGTTGTAGAATTAGCCTCTCGCTTATCTGACTTCTTCTTCTTCTTCTTAGCCACCTAGGTACTAGAATCCAAACTTTCACCAGGAGAAGTGGAAGATGAGGATGAAGAAATAGGCAAAGAAGGGGAGAGGTCCACCTTCGAATCAACATGGTGTTGCTTAGGCGGAGGATTGGATGGTATGGTAGCCGGAACACTTGAGACTACAGAGGTTGAAAACAACCAAACAAGCAACCCAACAGTTAACCCAGGAAGGGACAATGTTTCCATATAAGGAGCACCAACATTCCCAAAAGCAGGAAAATGACTAGGATTCCCTTCAAAGGTGTTGGCAATATGATGCAGATTGTTGTCCTTGATGGCAACCCACTTGATGAAGATGATGGCAACCTAATTAATGAAGTTGATCTTGATGCTTGATAAGTTTATTAATGATGTAAATCTGATGTTATACAAGTAGTATAGAAGTTGCAGAAGATAGAAATATCAGTATGTGCAAGAATAATGATGAAAAAGGTGTGTTACAAGGAATACGCGGGTTTTTCAAGGAGAAGTCGCGTATGTACACGGAAAAGTACGTGCCAAGTCGCGTATGGTCAATTGCGCTCTAAATGTATAAAACCATGTGTTACTACCATGGTATTGACCCATTGTATTGAGCGCTGGGTTGTCTATTTGATCCCGTCCAGAAATACCATCGGAAGTGATGTGGTTTTGACTCATGGTATTGAAAAAGGGTAAACCTATATAAGGAGAAGAAAATCATTGTGCAAAGTGTGTGCATGAGTCTGAGTTTGAATGAATACTTCACTCTGAAGTATGTCTAAATGGAAAGGGTAACAGTTTGATGATAGATCTGAATATTTGATGCACCTATGAAGAAAATGATGAAGAAGGGAATCTAGATCTGAAATGTATTTGTATCTTCTAGATCTCTTTATGGAATGCTTAGATCTGAGATGAGGCGAACATCTGTCTGAAGTGAAGGGTTAAATCTGAACTAAATATCTGATCTGAAGAAGTATGTTGCTCTATAATTTCTGAAGATCTATACGCTAGTTTGTCGCAACAGAAGCGCGTATATACGCGGGTTTGATGAAGAGAAAGCACGTATGGGGTGTTTTGTAATGTGCAGATGTATATGCGGGTTGATTTGAATGGAAGCGCGTATATACGCGGTATCACTGAAAGGAAAGTGCATATTAAATCTAGGGTTTGCTGAAGAATGAAGCATGAAAGGTCTGATATATTCTGTTGTGTTACTGTTATCTGTTAATGATGTATTCTACAGATCTGGGTTGTCTGAATTGATAAGTATCAGTTTTGAAGTATGATTGAGCTTAAATGTGTGGAGCGGGTCCAGTGTGAAAATTAATGAAACGTGGTCCATGGTGGTGCTGAGGGCTGTAGCCTTTAGTCAGGGGGTTGTAGCTCCCTTCCAGGTGAGGCTGGTAAACGAGAGCAGGGGGTCGTAGCTCCCTTCCAGGAGAGGCTGGTAAATGAGAGTAGGGGGTTGTAGCTCCCTTCCAGGAGAGGCTGGTAAATGAGAGAAGGTTGTAGCCTTCTACAGGTGGGTGCCTGCATGCTGGTATGAGTCTGTGCCAGCACATGGTTGTAAGATGTTTTCTCTATAATAAAATATTGAAGGCTGAGACAATGGCAGTGGTGGTTTTCTCTCGACTTGGGTTTCCACCTAAAATCCTGGTGTTCATGTGTGTTGCTTATGTGTGATGGTTTATTCAGTTATTACTACTCATGCTTACTATTTATTGAACATCTAATGAATGAATGATGGAATGATATAAGTGAAGAATTATCTGCATAATAAGATTGTTGGACATACCCATGTTTTATTAAGTATATCCGCGTGTATACGCGAGTTGGCTACATGAAAGTCGCATATGTGTTTTCAAGTAAGAAAAAGTAAAAAGTCTTGAGTATGCCCTAAATACTGATTCACCCCCCCCTCTCAGTATTTTTCCCAACAATTGGTATTAGAGGAGGTTCTTCTGCAGAAGCTTGATCGCTTGAAGGAGATCTGTCGCAATGGGAAGTCATGAAGGGGTAATGTCTATAAGGACACCTCTATTAAATGGAGCTAATCTGTTATTCTGGAAGATACGAACAAAAGCATATCTGCAAATTCTTGGTGCAGAAGTATGGGCTATCGTGGAAGAAGGTTATCAATATCCAACAAGTATTCCCACTGATGCAGTAGAAAGGAAGAAATATGAAATCAATGCCAAAGTAGTCAATGTCTTATTAGGAAGCATGTCTGAACCAGAATTTGCTAAAATGATGCAGCTAAATTCAGCAAAATAAATATGGGACAAAGTCATTCTGAGCTATGAAGGAGATACAAAGGTAAAAAGTGCAAAACTCCAAACCCTCAGAATTGAATATGAAAATTTGAATATTCATAGTGATGAGAGTATTGCTAGTTTCTTTTTACATCTAGATGATATTGTAAATCGTATGAGAAGTTTGGGTGAAACCATAATCGATACTACTCTGGTGGAAAAAGTCTTAAGATCTTTGACTTCAAAATTTGAGTCAAAAGTATCAGCTATTGAAGAAAGGCAAGATCTACAAACTCTTACTATTGTTCAACTACATGGTATTCTGACTACTTATGAAATGAGACAAGGAGGTCCCTCTCAAACCAAATAAGCTACTTTTAAGGCATGTGCAAAAAGAAAAGACAAGGAAAATGTCAAGGAATCAGATTATATATCAAAAGAAGAAGAAGCAAATTTTGTGAGAAAATTCCAACTAGGAACTGGAAGATTCAAAGGTAAGCTCCCCTTCAAATGTTTTGGTTGTGGAAGAGTTGGTCATTATGCTACTAAATGTCCTTATAAAGAAAATCATGATAAAGGGAAACAATTTGTAAAGGGAAAGAGTTATTATGCAAATGAAGATAATAATGAAATGTCAAGTGAAGATGAAGAAGATTCTGACCAAAACCTGCTAGTGCTCATGGCAAAGAAGCAAAAGAAGAAGGCTACTCAAGGAAAGAATATATTTCAGAAAACATGTGCAACAAAAAATGAAGAAGAGGAAATAGGTATTGATTGTTGTTCTTGTAATCCACTCACTTGTGCATGCAATGATGAAAGTGAAAGTAACAGTATAATTCTAGAAGAAAATCTCAAGAACAATGATGAAAGTAATTTTTGGGATCAATTTAAAAGGAGGGAATCTATCCTTAAGGATGTGATCTCTAGATTGAATGAACAAATAGAAACAATGAAGGGACAGATAGAAATGTATCAAAGACTGCAGGACAAAGTAACCAATCACAGTGAAGGACTTGAAGCAGAGATCATCTCTTTGAAAGTAGACCTTGAAGCATCAAATAAGAAGAATGAACTTATAAAATCATTTGAAAAGGAAGGACATGAAGAAGAATTCATCTCGCTCAAAATAGATCTATAAAAATCGAATAAGAGGAATGAAGAACTTCTACAAACTTTTGAAGAACAAGAAAATGTGTTGAAGGAAGAGATTTTAAAATTGAATGATCAAGTAGAAGAAGGAAAAAGGGTCGAAGAAATAATGAAGAAGCAATGCCAAAAATTGGAGGCTGAGGTAAACATTCTCAAAGGTAAATTAGAAGAAAAGGATAAACTCTTGAGGTTTCAAGATAGTACTAAGATTCTGGACAATATTCTTAGTAGTCAAAGGTCTCCCTCTATTAAACTCAGTCTGGGTTTTCATGAAATGGTTAAAGGAGAATCTAGTTCACAAGGAAGTGCTAAAGATTCAAAGGATGTCAAAGAAAAACCTGAAGTAGTGAAAGAGACAAAAGGGCATGTTGCAGCAAATTGCAGAAGCAGATCTTTTCAGTCACAGTCAAACAGATTCTATTCAGAAAGGTACTCTGGTTGCTTCAAGGGATATTGTTTTTCATGCAACAAGTATGGTCATAAAGCAGCTGATTGCAATAGAATGAAGAACATTGAAACACACTATGATCCTTATGCTTACTTCTCTGGTCATATAAGATGTTATGCTTGTAACAAGTGTGGACATGTGGAAAAAGAATGCAGGATGAACAGATCTGAGAAATTGGATAATTTCTAGCACAAAATTAGAAATCTCAAGAAAAGCTGGAAAAGGAAGGAGGACCGGTCAGAAACGTAATGAATACTGACCCTACAGCAGTCATCTGCTTCTAAAGCTTACTTCTCTGAATGATTGCATGAGAGATGTGAGATACATTATAGGGATTAGTAATGTATCATCACAGGGGGAGCAATGTATGATTATTCTCACAGTTGGTTTGGTTACGTTTGTTTCTGACAGAGCATCTGATGTGAATAAGACAGGTATAGGTAGTACAAACTCAAGGGGAGATGAAGGAATGTGAAGTGTTCAATGTTTCACTTTCCGTACGCGGGTTCAGTGAACTAAAGCTGCTTATACACGTGAGTTACAGTGGAGACAATCGCGTATGCATTTATGATCAGAAAATTTGTATGACAGCTGAAGATCAGGAGCACAGGTTCAGGGGGAGAAACAGTCTAACTACTAATGATTGCATTATTGACATTATATCTACTTATGTCTCAGTTCTAAATAATAATGACATGATACATGATTTATTATGATGAGTTTATGGATGAGCCCTGTTTGCTCTTTGCTGAAGAGTATTCCTTACTTTCACACATGAATGAGATGGAAGTATTATGATTCAGAGATAAGGACAGATCATGTAGAGATTGTTGCTGATGACTTGCTGTTGAAAGTGTTCAAGATGCACAAGCTAAGGAGGATCCTTGGTCATATGAAAAAGATGCTTGAATGTACATTTTTTAGGGGGAGCATTAGACTTGCTGAGTATAATGCATTGTTGGCATTATGATGGTTCTGAAACATGATCTCTCTTGAGGGCTTTCTGGTATTGGTCATGAAAAGTCATATTTGTAATTTGATGAAAAGGTCATGATGAGACCTATGATGTAAAATTGTAATATTCAGTCATGTAAGGACTTGTTCAAATTTGTAAACCCACTTGGTTGGGTAGCTGAGTCAAAATGTGTAAACCCACTTGGTTGGGTAGTTGAGTCAAAATGTGTAAACCCTTTTGGTTGGGTATTTGAGTCTCATATTTAAATCCACTTGGTTGGATCTTTGATGTAAGTATGAGTCCTTGGTGATAGGAAGGTCATAGAGTCATGTACTTCATTAAAAAATATGTTTGAACATTCAACATGAACTGAAGGGGAGCATGGTAACTTCAATGCACATCAGATCTACAATGCTCTTCTATCTACATGAGGAGAAAAACCTTGTGTTGTTTATGATCCGCCCTTTTCCCTTGATGTCAAAGGGGGAGAGTGACATGGTGTTTGAATAGGGGGAGAATATCATTATTCTTAATGTATCTATCTGTTGTGATCAAAACACCATCGTGGTTGCCATCAAGTCCAAAGGGGGAGATTGTTGGCAATATGATGCAGAGTGTTGTCTTTGATGGCAACCCACTTGATGAAGATGATGGAAACCTACTTAATGAATTTGATCTTGATGCTTGAAAAGTTTATTAATGATGTAAATATGATGTTCTACAAGTAGTACAGAAGTTGCAGAAGAAAGAAATATCATTATGTGCAAGAATAATGATGAAAAAGGTGTGTTACAAGGAATACGCGGGTTTGTCAAGGAGAAGTCGCGTATGTACACGGAAAAGTACGTGCCAAGTCGCGTATGGTCAATTGCGCTCTAAATGTATAAAACTAGGGGTTACTACCATTGTATTGAGCGTTGGGTTGTCTATTTGATCCTGTCCAGAAATACCATCGAAAGTGATGTGGTTTTGGCTCATGGTATTGAAAAAGGGTAAACCTATATAAGGAGAAGAAAATCATTGTGCAATGTGTGTGCATGAGTCTGGGTTTGAATGAATAATTCACTCTGAAGTATGTCTAAATGTAACAGTTTGATGATAGATCTGAATCTGTGATGCACCTATGAAGAAAATGATGAAGAAGGGAATCTAGATCTGAAATGTATTTGTATCTTCTAGCTCTGTTTATGGAATGCTTAGATCTGAGATGAGGCAAACATCTTTCTGAAGTAAAGGGTTAAATCTGAACTGAATATCTGATCTGAAGAAGTATGCTGCTCTATAATGTATGAATATCTATACGCTATTTTTTCACAGTGGAAGCGCGTATATACGCGGGTTTGATGAAGAGAAAGCACATATGGGGTGTTCTGTAATGTGCAGATGTATACATGGGTTGATTTGAATGTAAGCGCGTATATACGCAGTATCAATGAAAGGAAAGCGCATATTAAATCTAGGGTTTGCTGAAGAATGAAGCATGAAAGGTCTGATCTGTTCTGTTGTGTTACTGTTATCTGTTAATGATGTATTCTACATATCTGGGTTGTCTGAATTGATAAGTATTAGTTTTGATGTATGATTGAGCTTAAATGTGTGGAGTAGGTCCAGTGTGAAAATTGATGAAACGTGGTCCATGGTGGTGTAGAGGGTTGTAGCCTTCAGTCAGGGGGTTGTAGCTCCCTTCCAGGTGAGGATGGTAAATGAGAGCAGGGGGTTGTAGCTCCCTTCCAGGAGAGGCTAGTAAACGAGAGCAGGGGGTTGTACCTCCCTTCCATGAGAGGCTGGTAAACGAGAGAAGGTTGTAGCCTTCTGCAGGTGGGTGCCTGCGTGCTGGTATGAGTCTGCGCCAGTACATGGTTGTAAGATGTTTTCTCTATAATAAAATATTGAAGGCTGAGACAACGGCAGTGGTGGTTTTCTCCCGACTTGGGTTTCCACCTAAAATCCTAGTGTTCATGTGTGTTGCTTATGTGTGATGGTTTATTCAGTTATTACTGATCATGCTTACTATTTATTGAACATCTAATGAATGAATGATGGAATGATATAAGTGAAGAATTATCTGCATAATAAGATTGCTGGACATACGCATGTTTTGTTAAGTATATCCACATGTATACGCGATTTGGATACATGAAAGTCGCGTATGTGTTTTCAAGTAAGGAAAAGTAAAAAGTCTTGAGTATGCCCTAAATACTGATTCACCCCCCCCTTTCAGTATTTTTCCCAACAAAAGGGGATTCCTTGGTTGGTAAACTCTGGAAATGTTGCCATTGGAAATGACCTTGAAATAAAACACTAAGGACAAAAATTCTAACCAGGAATATTTCGTGGGCGATTAATTTTTAAGACACTGAAACCAGACTCTGTTGTTTCATATTTTAAGAGTCAAGAAACAAGAAAAAGGTGACTCTATTGCTTTCAGGTTGGACATGAGCTTGAAATAACAAGAGCTCGATGATATTTTCAGTTAAAAGAGTTAGTAAAGATCAAAGTGACTACTCTGGTAATCTAGGTAAATGGGTGTACCAGATATGCATGAACTGCATATACACCTTGGTAAAAATGAAAGAGAAATCAACCAAGGACTTAGAGTACGTGCAGGTAATATCTCTGAATGTTGTGTCCAGTGTATCACAGGTAAAAGGAGGCAGACTCAGCTTCCTATGAATAAAGGATTTGAAACCCAATGGGGTCTCCCTTTATATACGCGATGGTACGGGGAGCACAAGTCCGTACTAGCGCTGTCTGTAGCCAGATGGAAAATGACAGCTGCTAGACTTAAAGATGCTAGAACATGTCTCTACCTTAGACTACTAGATGTTCTGTTAACTTTCAATGCTGCCTTAGGTTAATTCAGTAAATTTTAAAGTTGATCTTGAATTTACGTTTCGATTTCAAGGCCCTATCAAATGTTGGATCTCATAAAACCTCTAAATGCAACTATATGAGGAAAAAAATATTTCAATTCAATGAATGTTATCTAGTTAAGGGAAGAGTTCCAAAAAATGATGAAACAAGCAACAATACTGAAAACGAAACTTTTTCCAAACTAGATGACTTTCACTATCCAAAAGTAGTCTAAAACATTCAACGATGCGAATTATGCAATGTAATCTATGAAAAATCCTCTTTTTTGAAAACTATGAAACTTGTAATCTATGCACAATTTCCTTTTTTTGAAAGAATAATAATGCACTCAATTCATTTTTCGATGAAATGAGAATCTACTTAATGCATGCTTTTAATGAAAGAGAATGCACTCAATGTGATTTTTAGCTTTCAATCATTAAACAATGTAATCTAAGTTCAATGATAAATCTCAAAAAATACTCTTCAATGCAATGTGATCTAATTCATTTTAATGAAAAGAAAGCTCTAAGACGAAAACTAAATGAACGAAAATGTTCTTAATGAAGGATTAATGCAAAAGGGATGCAAACCAACAATAAGAATGCAATCGTTGTTTTAAACACTTTGTAATGAAATTCCTCAAAAGGCTACAAGACATACAAGGTCAAGCACAAAAAGGACTTCAAAAGCATGAGCTCAAAACAAGGCATTCATTCCCTTTTACATCAAGCAATCAAAGAAAGAAGACTTTTCAGCTGAACAAAGAGAAATGTAATCTATGCTCACAAGTGAAAAATTAAAGGGGAGAATGTGTAAATCATACAGAGAAAAGGATCGAAAGGGAAAGACACACACTGGTGAAGGATTTAGGGAAAACCCTCAATTTTTTATACACCCTGAAATTAGCACGACTTTGGTGGGTGAAACTAGCGCCAACTGGCGCTATTTTCTCACTGATAACTAGCGCCAATGGCCAATTAGCACGGGTTGCTAACTGACAACTAGCGCCAATCGACACGACTGTCAGAAAAATAAAAGCACCAATGTCTGAATAGGAAAAAAAAAGAATTTCTCCAAACCAAGAGCAGACTCACCACTTCAAGAAAAACTAAAAGAATGTAAGTGATGAAAAACATAGGAACAAATAGGGAAATGGTCGTTTGACTAAATCCATAAAATGAATAAGACCTCAAAGAGTGAGAAACTCAAAGGAAACTCCTTGGCGGAGTTGCCAATTTTTTTCCAGGTAAATCCCCTCTGCGGATAGAGGCGATCCCTCTAGCCCTAGGGTGGGTATAGCAACTAAGGGAACATACTAACATCTACCTTCCTGTCCGAGTTAATGAAGGATGCTTGCTGCCATGTTCGACACCAGTCATAACCATATCGCATTGTCAGATATACCTTATATCATGTCGGAGTCGATTCTATACTCCGTCGGTGTTTGACCTTATAAGAGGCTGAGAAAGTTCTGAATGGATATCACAGTGGCGCCTGTGGTAGTCACATGTCCGGTTATGATACCACCCAGAATATTTTGTGTGTGGGCTATTTCTGGCCATCTATCTTTAAATACTGTATTGTAGCAGTACGGAAGTGTCATGAGTGCCAGATCTTCCAACGCAAGATGTGTGAGCTGCCTCTCCCATTACATCCTGTCATTACCGTGGGACCTTTTTCCAAATGGGGCATTGATTTTATGACATGTAAGCCTCACTTGGCTGGGGGGCATGCTTATATCATCGTTTCCATAGATTATTTCACCAAGTGGGCCGAAGCGATGCCTACATTGGGTGCAGATGGTAAGACAGTTGCACATTTCATTTTCAACCATGTGATCACGCGTTTTGGAATTCCTCAAGCCATCATCACTAATCATGGCTCTCATTTTCGAGACTACATGATGGCAGACCTGACATTGAATTTGGGCTTACGTCATGACAACTCGACGCCATACTACCCTCAGGAAAATGGCCAGGTTGAAGCCGTGAACAAAGTTCTTGTCACGATGCTTCAACGAAAAATTGGTATACACAAATCATATTGGCATCTCCAGTTGTTTTCAGCTCTTTGGGCCTACCAAATGTCAGTGAAGAGTGCGACCAAATTGGTGTATGGTCTGGAAGCTACTCTTCTGGTTGAATGTGAGATCCCTTCACTAAAATTAGCTGTGGAATTATTTTCCGATACTTCCTCGAAGGAAGAACGTCACCTATATCTCGAGAGATTGGATGAAACTCGCCACTTGGCTGCTTTGGTTATCGAGTCATAGAAAAAGTAGGTTAAAGCTCATTTTGATCAAACGGTTTCTCTGTGCTCTTTTATCAAAGGGGACCTCATCCTCTTGTATGACCAAGCCCATGACAAGCTTTGGGCAGGAAAATTTCAACCTATGTGGCTTGGGCCCTATATCGTTAAACGCGTATTGAAAAATGGGGCTTATGAGATGATCGATTATGAAGGTATTCCTTTGGCACAACCCAGAAATGGGTTGTACCTGAAGAAATATTATGCTTGAATCATTCTTGCGTAGTATATGTACATAGGTGATTTTTTCATTTTTGTGCATGTGTGGTGTGGTGTGCTTTGTAAGCATTTTTTTGCTTATTGGGCCTTCCTGATTATGCAGATGTCTATTACTCGTTATATTGGTTTCGTGGATGGTGCCTCTCACAGTACCAAGAACCTATCTTCGGCAGCCTGGGTAATTTATAATCCTCCTAGTGAGTATTTACAAGGTGGTTGTTTAGGGCCTACCACAAATAATGTCATGGAATATAGTGCCATTTTGGAATTATTAAATGAGGTTTTCAACCTCAAAATTCGCGTGTTGCTTGTATATCTGAACTCGTAGCTTGTGGTTTTACAACTAAATGGTCATTATTCAGTTAGAAACCGATGTATTTTAAGAATGTATCTACGTATTCGTTTGCTGGAAAGAAATTTTCATTACATTACATATCAACACATACCCAGATCAATGAATACACTAACAGATGCAGTAGCCAACATGGTATTAGATAGAAATTTATGCAATTTGTAAAAACATCATCATATGTAAGCAAGATCCATGTAGAAATAGATGTATATATATGTCGAATTTTTGCAATGTGTGCATCATATAAAACCAAAAAATATACATGTTTGTGTCAGTTACATCCGAAGACAACATGTCTATCAAAAATATGCATATAAAAAGCCTAGGCGACTAATTGGCATGCTGCTCATGGTAGCACATCACTGCTCGCACCAACTTCCTCAGTAAGCAGTGGAGTCGACTCGGTACCCCTACAGTGTGCCTCTAGAAAGTTAAAGGGACATCAGCTAGGCGAGCATAATCCAGAACCCCATGAGAAATCCCCTCTATGTTATGTACAAGTGCGTCCCCCTTGCCCCCCTCATCTTGAGGGTCATAAGAGAGAGGGGTCCTCCTCACCACTAGTGACATCCCGGCGGGCCCCTCTGGGCCAACATATGCATACATATAGGATTAGCTATTAAAACATGGATGTATACCAAAAACTCATAAAAATCATAAAAATTTAAAAGAGTCTTACCCAACTCCTCATCCCAGTCTTCTCCTTCCGGGAGTGGAAGGTTTGGGTCTCGAGTTAAATCAGTGCCCGCATAGGGCCAGTCCTCTACAACGATCAGTTGTCGTCGGAGCCATCCGAAGAACTCGGGCCACCATGACATTTGCTAGCCGCTTCCTGCCGTGGGCATCAATGCTGCCCACCGAGCCATATGTGGCTCTCTCAATGGTGGATCTAGGACTATAGCCCCCTGGCCCTGGAAGATAGGTAATCATTCCAGGAAGAAAAATACCAAGATTGACCCATATCCAAACTGTTTCAGTTTGGTATTTTTGCATTTGTTCAATTTTCGTTTCATGTTCATAATCATGGTTATGGCCTAGTCAAACACTATGGGATTCATGCATTTTGATGTGAGGAAGAGTTGTGTCTTGGTAAACTCGTGTGGTGCCTGCGACCTTGCAGCCCACGTAATGGTATGTAGCACTACTCTGAGTGCTAGATGAGGAATGGTCTGAATATATACCTTTCTGCTACCTGACCCTTAGCGTGCCCCTGCACAAAATCTATTCATGACCATTGTCATGTTTTCACAAGAAGGCCTAGTGCCTGTCATAATAGGAACTGGACCTATGCATGAAAATCCAGTGATAAAATACACGTCTGACACTTCAAGCTCAAGTACTTGATCTCGAAGTTTTAACTTCTCCTCATCCTCATCCCAAATACTAATCAAATATTGCAACAGTTTGAGTTGAGACCAGAGACATGACGTTAGGAAGAATTTCTTTAAAAAAAAATTTAGGAGAGCATTCATACACTGCTTATTCCTCATTTCCATTTCATATTCCTCACTATTATCCCTTTCCTTCCATTCAATCAAAATTTTCGCTGAGTGCCTCCATCAAATCAAACATAGGAGTGTTATAAACCTCCTCAAGTATTCAAATTTTATTTTCATTGGTTAATTTTTGAGCATTTTTGGCCGGAATTTATGTTGCGCCGTTGGCGCGGTTGTCTGGATAATAGTTGCGCCAGCTGGCATGGCCTCTGTATAAAATAGTGTGGATTGGCGCAGGTCCATGCCTAGTACCCGCGCTGTTGTGTAACCAACTCCAAAAAGAGAAGAAAAGAGATATCAACGCCTTAGAAATAAGCCACTTCGAGGGGGCAACCTCCAATACATTACATGAATGAAAAATTCTTGGATGATACAATTCACAAAACCCCCTTTCTATATATAGGAGTCCATGGGGCCATAATGTAATCCTAGTGGGCCACAATGTAATCATAACCGACCTAACAATAATAATTTAAGGGCACAATAATAACAAAATGGGGGTTACAAGGGTACAACAATAACAATAAGGGGTTTACACTAACAATAATAAGGGGCTATACTAGTGATATAGGGACCTAACATGCCCCTCTCCTTCAAAAAAATTGTTGTCCTCAACACTTGAGTAGCTCCGGGTGCTTCTGTATAAAATTCTCATCCTCCCATGTAGAATCTTCAGTGGGTAAGTTCTTCCACTTGATGAGATGCTCTGAAATTGATCGATTCCGTAGTTGTCGAGTTCTTGTTTCCATGACCGCTTCTGGTTCCAATATGATTTTTCCTTCCTCATCAAGTTCTGGCAATATTGTTTGAACTGGAAGATTTTCACCTATAACCTTCTTTAAGCATGAAACATGGAAAACTGGATGTACTCGCGAAGAAGCATGAAGCTCCAATTTGTATGCCATAGTGCCAATCTTTTGCAACACCTTGTAAGGACCATATTACTTTGGCGATAATTTATTATCCTTCTTAGCTTGCTTGAGGGACATTTGTTTGTATGGTTGTAGCCGTAAAAATACCCAATCTCCTACATCAAAACTTCTCTCGCTGCGATGTTGATCTGCCTGTTGTTTCATTCGATTTTGTGCCAAATTCGGGTTATCCTTTAAGAGTTGGAGAACTTCTTGTTGATGCTCGATGTGATCTTCCACTGCTTGAACCTTCGAATTTTCTCTTAAAGATGATGTGATGGATGGTGGATGATATCCATAAAGTGCCATAAATGGGGTCATTTTTGTTGCGGTATGGAAGGAAGTGTTATACCACCATTCAGCAAGAGGTAACCACTTGACCCATTGTGTTTGTTTATTAGATACAAAACAACGAAGATATCCTTCCAAACAATTATTTACTATCTCAGTTTGACCATCAGATTGAGGATGATAAGATGAGCTATGAGCTAATTGAGTACCCAAACAAGAAAATAACTCCGTCCAAAAATTTCCGGTAAAAATGGGATCTCTGTCGCTCACAATAACCCTTGGGCTTCCATGTAGCTTTTGAATTCTATCCATAAATGTAGTAGCAATTGTACTTGCTTTAAATGGATGAGATAAAGCACAAAAGTGTGCATACTTGGTAAGTCTATCAACTACCACCATGATGACACTCTTTCCTTCGGACTTAGGTAAACCTGTGATAAAATCCATTGAAATCTCCTCCCAACGTTGACTTGGAATGGATAAGGGTTGTAGAAGTCTCGGGGTCTTAATTGTCTCAACTTTATTTTGCTGGCAAACCAAACATTCCGCCACAAACTTTTGAATATCAGATTTAAGGCCATCCCAAAAAAATTCTTTCTTCACCCTGTGGTAAGTTTTTAAAAATCCTGAGTGTCCTCCTAAAGGAGAAGTGTGCAATTCCAGAAGAACCTTTTGTTTTATTTGGGAATTCTTACAAAGATATAAGCGATCTTTGTTACATAAGGAATCATTTTTCCAACTAAATGTATCAGATGTACTAGGATCTTGCTGCAAATTTTGAATGAGTATCCATACATCTTTGTCCTTCTTCCATTCATCTCTTGCTTCAGTTATCCAATCTGGTTGAATAATAGAAATGGCACAAAGCAATGCTTCCACCTCTCCATTCTTTCTTGAGAGTGCATCTGCAACAACATTCAGCTTTCCTTTTTTGTAGATTATTTCAAAGTCATAACCCAACATCTTTGTGACCCATTTTTGTTGTTCTTCTGACGATAGTCTTTGTTCTAAAAAGTGTTTAAGACTATCATGATCAGTTTTCACCTTGAAGTGTCTTCCCATTAGGTAAGTTCGCCATTTCTTTAGTGCATGTAGTATTGCTAACATTTCCTTCTCATAAATGGGTTTCTGTAAATACTTTCCTTTGATTGGACGACTTTCAAAAGCAATGGGTCTTCCTTCCTGCATTAAAACTGCACCAATTCCATTTCCTGAGGCATCACATTCCACGATAAAGGTTTTTGTGAAGTCTGGCGTAGCTAAGACCGGTGCTAGGCACATTGCCTCTTTAAGATGTTCAAAGGCCTTAGTTGCTTCAGGAGTCCATGAAAATGCATCTTTCTTCAATAATGTTGTGAGAGGTGCTGCTATTCTCCCATAATTCTTAACAAACTTGCGATAATACCCTGTTAACCCGAGAAATCCTCGCAACTGCTTTATGGTTGTGGGGACTTTCCATTCCTTAATGGCTTTAATTTTGTTAGGGTCTACTTTAACACCCTCGTGAGATGCAATATGACCCAGATATTCCACCTCTTGTACTCCAAAGAAACATTTGGATGTTTTTGCATATAATTGTTTCTCCTGCAATAGTTGGAGCACCCTGTCAACATGTTCAACATGATCCTTCCAAGACTTGCTATAGATTAGTATATCATCAAAAAATACTAGCACAAATTTTCTAAGGAAGGGTTTGAAAATGGAATTCATCAACCCTTGAAATGTAGAAGGTGCATTGGTAAGGCCAAAAAGGCATGACCAAAAATTCATAATGACCCTCATGAGTTCGAAATGCTGTTTTTGGAATATCTTCAGTCTTCATTCTAATTTGATGATATCCTGAATGAAGATCCAACTTGGTAAAATAAATTGCTCCATGTAATTCATCAATAATTCATCAATCACAGGAATGGGAAATTTATCTTTAATGGTGAGCTTATTGAGCTCCCTATAATCCGAACACATACGCCATGATCCATCTTTCTTGTGTACCAATACTACAGGAGCAGAGAAAGAACTTTGACTAGGTTGAATTATACCCGCCTCTAACATTTCTGCAATCATACGTTCAATTTCGCTCTTTTGGAAGTAAGTATATCTATAAGGCCTGATGTTTGGAGGAACACTTCCTGGAATCAAATGAATAGCATGATCATGATCACGAATAGGTGGGAGTCCTTTGGGAGTTTCAAACACCTTGGAATGATTGTCCAAGACTTGTTGGAGATCTGCAGAAATAGATGATTTTGATGTCGGAACTTCTAGTGAGCATAATTGTGCAGTTACGCCTCGTTGTTCTTTCTTTAGAAGCTCTGTCATGACATTAGAGCTTATTATCCTTCCTGGCTTCCCTTCAATACCCCGTAATTCGACTTCCTTTCCTTCTGAAAAAAATTTCAAGAAAAGTTCTTGAAAATTAAAGCTACCGTCCCCAAAGATTGTAACCATTGTACTCCTAGTACAACATCAGCACCTCCCATAGGAATGGAAAGCATTGGACTAGTCAATACATATTCCCCCATGGTTAGCTTGATATTATGGCATTTCCCAGAGCAATTTATAGTTCCTTCATTTGCAACCATCACTTGACATTCTGGTGCTGGGTATAGGAAACAATTTAATTCCTTGGCTACCTTATAATGAATAAAATTATGGGTGCTACCTGAATCAATCAACACTATTACCCTTTTCTTGTTTATATATCCTTCTATCTTGAGAGTTTGAGGAGTGGTAATTCCTACCAGTGCATTACATGATATGGTCGGATTCATTTCTTCCTCTTCTAGGGGTGGTTCCTGGTGTATATCCTCTTCTTGTTCATTTTCTTCTTCTTCTTCACAATCTATGTAAAATAATTTCTTCTCACCACACTTATGACCTTTAGTGTATTTGCTATCACAACTGTAGCAAAGCCCTTTTGCTCTTTTTTCTTCCAATTGTTGTGGTGTCAACCTTGTAGGTTGTGGAAATCTAGGCGTAGCAACACTTCCTTCTTTATATAATTGAGTGGTAGGCTTCCTTGTCGCCATAATTTTACATTCAAATTTTCTTGCCAACCTGAATGCCTTCTCCAATGAATCAGGTTCCAAAACACGAACTTCATGTTGGATGTTATCCTTTAGAGTGCCTATGAAGAGATCAATCCTATGTTCCTCTGGAATATCGGTTACCCTTATATTCAATTTTTGGAAGTCCTCAATGTGCTGCCCCACTAAACCCTTTTGTTTGAGATTTATCAATTGGCTAAAGAAGGTGTTGCTCTTTGTATCCTCATAATGTGCTATCATTTCCTCCCTAAAAATTGACCAAGTGACAATTTTTTTACGGGAGCAAAGCCATCGATACCATACAAATGTATTTTGTTCTAAATGTAAAGTTGCAATGCGTACCTTTTGTATGTTTTGCACGTTATGGAGATCAAAATATTGCTCCATCTGTAGTATCCATGTTACCGGATCCTTTCCATCAAACTTCTTCATATCCATTTTTGGAATATGGTGGTTCTTCCCGCCAACATTCGAGTTTATGAAATCATGATTAACATTTATTTTGTTGTCATCATGAGGTTCTTCTCCTATATTTCCGCCATTAGGAATCATTTCTGGTTTTAAGCTTGTCATCAAGCCTTCCATCTATTCTTTTAGATCACTCTTCATGTTTTCCATGTTGTCTTTCATGTCATCCATCTTAGCTTCCACGCCATCCATATTAGCTTCTACGCCATCCATTTTAGCTTCCATGCCTTTCTTCAAACCGTCCATCTTCACTTCCATGCCTTTCTTCAAAACTTCCATTTCATTTTTTGTTGCTCTTTGCGAGAGTGAAAACTGTTGCATTTTCTCTTGTAATTTTGATAGATCATGTTGCAATTCTTCATCTTCATGAGTCATAGTAAAGCCTTCTGAAGGCTTAATGGGTGTTGAATTATTTTTAGGGGCCATTTTAAAATCCAATATTGATATCTATTCTACATGTTGCCCTTGGAATCAATTCAACTTGATTCTTCAAACAAGACTTATGTAATTCGGAAAAAAAATACACACCTTTTACTAGCTTTTAGGAGCTCGATATTGAAATTGAATTGTCTCCGTAATTGAAAATCTTCGATATCTAAAATTTAGCCCCGTAGTAGCCCTCTGAAGCTTCTTTCAAATGCCACAGGTCTGACCTAATTTGGAATCTCCAAGACAAATTTGTGTCCAATCTCCCACAATGACCTAATTTTGGACTGGTTCAGTAGAGCGAACTTGTACGACTTGCCACGTGTCATTGTTTTGTTCTTTGTCTCTTAAATTGATATCCAAGAAACTAAAGGCCGTGTAATTGCGACTAATTTTGACGGCACTCCAATCAAATCTCTAGAGAGAGAGTTATTGAACTTTTCCCACGATCACCTCTTTGAGATGAAATTCAGGAGCCTGAAAAAGCACTACCTTCCACAGATCATATCTCCAAAAATATTGCGAACCAAGCTCTAGAATTTTTTGACGAATTTCCTCAGTATTTCAGCTTCGCACCATACGAATTTCAGATTCTGAACCTTCGTAGAAAATTTTTTATAGTGAAAATGCCACGATGACCTGTTTAGGAGCTTGAAAAAAGGCCTAACTTCCACAGATGATATCTCCGAAAATATTGCGAACCAAGCTCTGAAATTTTTAGAAAATCTTCCTCAGGATTTCAGATTCGCACCCTAAAAATTTCAGCTTCTGAAACTTCGTAGAAAAAAAGTTATAGCGAAAATGCCACGATGACCTGTTTGGAGCAGCGAAACCCTAGAATCCCAAACCTCTGATACCAAATGTTGTGTAACCAGCTCCAAAAAGAGAAGAAAAGAGATATCAACGCCTTAGAAATGAGCCACTTCGAGGGGGCAACCTCCAATACATTACATAAATGAACAATTCTTGGATGATACAATTTACAAAACCTCCTTTCTATATATAGGAGTCCATGGGGCCATAATGTAATCTGAGTGGGCCACAATGTAATCCTAGCCGACCTAACAATAATAATTTAAGGGCACAATAATAACAAAATGGGGGTTACAAGGGTACAAAAATAACAATAAGGGGTTTACACTAACAATAATAAGGGGCTATACTAGTGATATAGGGACCTAACACACGCCAACCGCGAAGCCCTAAATTTTGAAATTCCTCTCCTAAAAAGCCTTAAATCATGATTAAAGATAATGAAATGCAGCTTACAAGATAGCTAATGGAAATGGCTCTTACCTGGAGAAGACGAGATCCAATTTTTTCCACTGTATTACTCACAATCGGCGCTTCAAGATCACAAAGGAAATATCTCACTATCGCTCTGCAAAGAGGTAAAGAGGTAAAAAGTAAATATGTTTTTACCATTGGTAATATTTATAACTTTTCAAAATCAAAATTAGGTTTCGGGACTTATTTTTCGATATTTTACTATATTTTTGTCAAAAAATGGGTTTTACACTCGCTTTTTGTACAACTATAGGTTTTCACGTGATTAGGACGATGATACGAGTTTTATTTTATAATTTTTTGGACTCGGTAAAAGCATGAAAAAGTCACTACTGGAGTCACCTTTCAGCTCTTTTCTAACTCTCTAAAATTGAAAATATTTCTGAGTCACTTTTCCTTTTGAGCTCATTAAATTGGCTACGAAACAACATCTACCCAGTATACGTTTACCCCTTTTTCGGGTTGGGATAGATCATTTATGAAAAAGGAATACCCTAGCCTATCGCAACTAGGAGGTTCTCTTAGACATAGTTTTCTACCTTTTCGGATCTGTGAGACTATGTATGGAAAGGGACTGCTAGAGTTTCATTTTCCGTTGTCTTTTCAAATTCTCTGAACATGAAAAGACATCAAGTTCTTCCTTTGTCAGACTCGTTAAAAACTGATGACATCGGACTTCGTCATAATGACGTTATTCGAGTTCCTCCTTCCTAGGGCTTTTAAAATGTACTAGGTTGGATTTGTCCAAAGGACGAACTTATATCGCAAGCATATGCTATCCCCTTCAAGCTTGTTTTCAAAAATAATTGGGGTACTCGCCAGAAATGGTGGGAGAAAATGGAACCAATATTATATTCGTGTCAGCAGCATGTCTCTCTTGAACATGGCACTTGTCTGCATTCGTGTCGGGTTGGGACCATCTCATCTCGTAATCTTCTTGCCTTCACGGGTTTGGGAAATCTATTTTGACCACTCATTTTCTCTTTTCCACGTCACCATGACCTCAGATCCATTGATTTCAAATACTTCCAAATCCAATGTCGTGTCGTTGATATGTTCAAGAGAAGCTGGCCTTTGCAGTTTGCAACCTCCCTCTGATTCTCTGTTGGTCTTGATTCACAAACATTATGTTCCTCTGTCTCGTGTCAATGATGTGGGAAACATTATGGGCCACCTTCGATCAAGGTCGCTTCCTGTCAAATTCAACTCATCATCTAAGAAGTTGATCTAGAGACTCCCTTCAGGTACCTTAGAGCCTGCATACCTCAATGGCAGTTTCTTCGTATTAGATGCAAGGTTTTCATCATTGGCCTTCAATCGAATGATTCTGTTGGTGTTCGGCGCCAGCTCACTATTCACATTCCGTGGATTGTACCTTTTGTACCTTGAGAGCCATCGTCATTATTGGTGGTTCCTCTCGCATCTATTAATGGCTTTCATTATTGGCTGGTAATCAGACGATGTTCTTGCATGTCCGACTTCAGCTCACATATTTGCATGCTCGAACTTGTACTGTGTTTGGGTCAAGATGGAGTGCAAGACCCTGGATTTTTTCTGATAAACATCCAGGCTACGGGTTCTTTGTGGATTATTATGATTTATTACATGACTCATTCGTTTGGATGGCTACAACCATACCTGAGTCTACTTGTTGATCCTTATTTAATGGATGGCTACATCCATACCTTGGAACCTAGTTATTGTACACTCAATTATGGATGGATGCATCCATACTACATATCATGTATCTGAGATATCATTTGTATTTGTATTCACAGGTTTTCTGACAGCAGAGTTTTCATTTGGGTGTGTTCTCATAAAGCATTTCACCCCTCCCTCTCTCTTGGGCCTCATGCTTTAGGGGGAATTTGTTACACAACATTTTTTCACCATCCCTGCAATCCCTCATCTCGTACATTTGAGGAATATTCCCGTGACCTATGAATACTAAAATTTCCTGAAAACACCTTAATGGCATCCTTCTGCATAAGGAAAATAATTATCCTGAAGAAAAATTCCTCTAGAAAACCCTAAAAATCCATATTTTGGCATTGGCGCGGGTAGCCAATTCATCCCTCATGCCAATGGGGAAAAAGCACCATAGTGGGTGCACCAGTTGGTGCTTTGTCCCTATGTCTTTCTCATGCCAAGCTTATTAAGGAATTTTTTTTAAAAGTAAATGGCGGAAGTTTGATTCTAACCAACTCAGAATGAATCATCAAAAATAAGTTGGGTTGTTTTCCTCTGGATCTCCCAAATTAGGAAGTGGTTTTCCACCTCTCACGGAACCTTCCTAAGAGATACGACCCTATCCCATGATTATAGGGATCCCAACCTCCTTTCCTCCTTCTATAAAGGCCTACCCTCTCCATTTGCTAGCTAGCTTAACTTGTTGGAAGGAAACTATAGCTGGGCGACTATAGGGAGCAGAGCCGAGGAGAACCCCGTAAGTGAGAGAGATTTGTCTAGATTCCTGACAGGCTTCATTGAGACGCGCTCCGCTGCAAGCCCCGCCAAAGGAAGATCATAACGTCAAAGCATTTGGTTGTAATCTCCCTTTTTTGTCATATATAATATAAGCGACTCTGATTTTGGTTCCATTCGTGTGTCTATTATTTTATGTAATGAAACGAATTATATCTTCTCTGATTGATGTATAGTTACATGCTTTAAGTATTACGTTGCATGTCATCGTTACTCTGCATGTGTACAGGTGTCCAAACTTAGCGAATGGAAGGATTGTGATCTGTCAAGCTAGGGACGAGGAGCACCGCTTCTTCCTCGACAACAGTAGCGTGGGACTTGAGGTAGGCTACTTGTCATGATCTTTGTCTTTCTTGTAACTAGGAACCAACATCGTTGCGTGATTTGATTGTTGCTAGACCCAATCTAGGGCTTGTGGGATCTCCTTTGTCTGCAGAGGGGATTTATCGCCTCAACACCAACATAGATGGATCCTCACAACAACTGACTATTTTACCAAATGGATAGAAGAAATCCCCTCTAGGAATGCTACAGACTCAGTTATCATTTCATTCGTTGAAAACCATATATTTTCTAGATTTGGCTATCCTAGAAAGATCATAACTGATAATGCTGCTGCATTTGGGTTTAAAACGATGGTAGAATTCTGTCATAAATATCAGATTATATTGGGTCATTCTACAACTTATTACCCTCAAGGTAATGGGCTGGCAGAGTCCTCAAATAAAATTTTGGTGAACATAATCAAAAATTTCCTGGAAGATAACAAGAAATCATGGCACAATAAGCTAGTACATGCTTTATGGGCACACAGATTGACAATTAAAAAGTCAATTGGGATGTCTCCTTACCAGCTAGTTTATGGAACTGATGCAATATTTCCAACCAGTTTAGGAGTGCTAGTCATGAATCTGATCCAGGAAGTACAGTCTGAAGATGATGATGCTACAAAAAACTAGAGAGGAGGTATACATCAGAGCACATCAACTACAAGAAAACATCAAGAAGCTGTTTGACAAAAGAACCAAGGCCAGTGATTTTAAGATTGGTGATAAAGTATTGAAATGGGATTCAAGGAAAGAAGATAAGGGAAAAC
This sequence comes from Pinus albicaulis, assembly GCA_034641835.2. Lineage (NCBI taxonomy): Eukaryota > Viridiplantae > Streptophyta > Pinopsida > Pinales > Pinaceae > Pinus > Pinus albicaulis. Next base: position 302,174 of record JAXQQM020059203.1, read on the forward strand.
ATGGAAAATTTGATAATTTACGGCACGTCCCTTATCTTATTCAATTTTCCATTGGAAGTAATGCATTTTTTCTGCAAGAATTGGATGGAGCTGAATACTTTGGAGGTCCTGTCAATGGCAGGGTTCTCAAACATTATTTATGTTAAAAAAAAATTAGTTTCAGAGCTTTTTTGTTCATTGTATATAACACAGCTTTTGAATTTGAAAAAATAAAATACAAAGACAATAGAAAAAGAGAAAAAGAGGGTAGACATAAAATAAGAAAGGTACAGCCCCATACCCAAAAAAAAAAAAGAGAAACAAATCTGAAAGTGTGCAAGCTTAAATGCCACTACTTGATAAAACACTGAAATTTAGTCATACAGCCTAATCATGATTAGATCGATTTCAATTTACTACTAATAGGTTAGTGAAGAATATTTTCCAAACTGTTTAATCTTGGCTTATCAACAGATTAGATAAGGATAGAAAGAAATGGATCTAATCAGACCAAAATTTGAGCCAAAAAGAAGAAAAAGAATTAGTTCTAACATTCTTAAAATCTGAACCAAGAAAAAATAGAAAAATAAATAGCTCAAAAATATTAAAACCATAGCTAAAATAAAGAATGAAGGATGTTTTTTATTTTTTAGATCTTAAGCCTTCACAATTTTGTTTAATTTTCTGCAAAATTTCAGTCTATGTGCAGCTTGTTTTTATTGCATAGTCACTTCAGAAAATCAGACAGCTTAATCCTAGTTTGACTGTCTTTTAAATTTCTATTTTAGAAAATAGAGAATAAAATCTGTGAGACAACTTAATCCTGATAGATAGTAGCTTAGATAGAGAATTTGTGAGTTCAACAGTTTAATTTGAACTCATGAAGAAATAAGGGTAGATTTAGATTAGTTTTTTCTATTTCAAAAGAACAAAATGTTGATGTCAAAGGTTTGCAAGTCCAAGTGCACCTTATGAAGAAACAATGTTAGTAAAAGTAGGCTGTGTAGGTAGTTTTTTGGGAAATAAATCATTTTGTTTGATGTAAGTACTGATCATATTTGAAAGAAGCATGATAAAAAAAGAAGCAGGTTGTCAATGGATACGGCACAGGTCTGCATCCCAGAGATAAAATTTTGAGGTTCTTGACACCTCCAAGGAGCTGCCATCCCCAAGTGGAGGCGCTGTTAGCCATCAGTAAATTTTTTCACGGCAAATGATGGCTAAAACATGTCTTGAGATTTCAAGAGATTATTTTCATAGAAAATTACTCATTCTTGAAGCCTTATGGTGTTTTCTAAAAAAGAAATCTTCATTGTTGTTCCTTTGCTACAGTTCCTTCACTGTTGTTCCTTCACTTCTATTCCTTCACTACTGTTCCTTTACTGTTGTTCCTTCGCTGTTGTTCCTTCGCTGTTGTTCCTTTACTATTGTTCACTTATTTTTTCTACCCCTCGCACCCCTTGTAGAAAAGGTTTTTTCCTTTGTAAAATTTATCTATAACTGGATTTTTACATTTTAACACTAAAAACCAAAATTTTCCCGACCTAAAAGCCTTCCCACTATGCGACAACAAAGGTGACATCACCCCGGGCCCACCATGTGTTTCCACTGCACATCTTTCTATTTTTCGTGCTCATCCATGACCGTTGATCTTCGGCCCGAAGATCTAATGGTCGCAAACACATTTCGCGTTCATTTCACCAATAAAACCAATCACTCATTTTTGATGTGAAATAGGCAGTTTTCACCTGGACACATGTCAATCAAAGACCTGTATCACGTTCATTCCCAGCTAAACCACTTACCACTCATTTTGTGCACGAAAACCATTCGTGGTTTTCCAAAACCGACTATCCACTATTTCGCTCCAATATTCAAATTAAACCCTACTTTCACAGGTTTTGTTCGCAGAACCTCCTCTGTATGTAATTTTTCCTCCTCACTACTCCTTTCGCCCCCCGCACAGCCTTTGAAAGTAGTTTAACCCAATACGTGCAAGATTTTATGTAATAGTTTGTTTATGTTGCAGGTTTCATGGTAGATGAGATGTAAATCCATCCCATAGTCACGATAAAGTAACAAATGGTCAAGGATGACGATCCTTAGGCCAAAATCATGAAGAAATGGATTCCACAGTTTCAAAATCATGGTTTGATCGGTGCCTCATGAGCATTGGTTATACAATGAAACCCTTAGCGCGCTAAAGACACCTGTACATTAACAAAGGAAATAGAAGAAGAACAATGAAAGATAGTCGAGATTAAAGTTAAAGGTTAAAGTTAAAAAACCGAAGATTTAAAGAGTTAACCGATGATTTACAAAGATAAAGACACAATGAATAAAGCAGAGAAATGCTTAAAGGATAAAATAGTCAGCATAAAAGGTTTAAAGGCCCGAAGATGATTATAGAAGTCCAAAAGAAATAAAAAGTGTTTAAAGAAACAAAGAGAGACAGATCAGTCAAGAAAGCCTCCAAATGCCACATCAGTGAGGCAATTAATCCTCAAAATCCCACCTACCAGCTAATTTGCCTCAAAATAATACACAGTTAATGCATAGTCAGAGATGTTTTCCAAAAGAAAACTCAGAAGTAATTTCCAGCTACCAAAAAAGCCTCAAAGTCAACAATAGTGACTAAAGTTGATGAAACTTAATGGAAAATTCAATTAACAGATTCAAAACCATCAGATAATTTCTCCATTTGGCCCTTCAAAGGCCGAGAAGCACTTACTCTGTATTAATTGAACAAATAACCCTTTCTTTCACTCCACCTCCTCATTCTTCTATAAATACTTCTCTAGAAGATAGTATTGTGTTGGTTGAATACTTTTTGAATGTAAATAGCTATTGAGGTTGTTGAACCTCTATTTTTAATTGAAGAATGATAAGCTAAGATGAGAATTTTTGAAGCTGTAAAGACCCACTAGACTTGAATATTGTAACTGGTTTGAACATCAAATACAGAAGCTGATTTATGGGATCCTAGTCTATGTCAATGGTGATGTTTTTCTTACTGTAATTTATATTTTTCTCATGTGTTCCATACTTTCCACTTTATCTCATAAAGAACAACAAATATAGATTAGGATTTACTTCTAAAGTACCCTAAATCTCACTGATAAATCTTTATCTTTATGTTTTCTTCTATTTGTGTTTTGAGGATAATTCAATAGAGTATAACAAGTGAAGTGTTGGTAAGCCCATTTTTCTTGAGTACAACTTGAGATATTGTCTTTGAAAGTTCTTGAAAGTCTTCTTATTAAAGTTAAACTAGAGAAGTTTATGGTTAGCCCTATCCTCTATTTTGTCTCCAACAGTTTCTTTGAAAATTTCCCTTAATAATATGTTGGAATCAGGTTAGATTCAAAGTTCTTATTTTATATTAAGCTATTCTTTGTTTTATCTTAAAATGTTTTCCTTTGAGTATGCTGAAACTAGACTAGGTTAAAAATCCTTACTTGATCTTAAGTTGCACTTTGTTTTCTTATATGTTTGCTTATTTCACCATACTTTTATGTTCCATACCATAAATAAACTTAAAGAGATCCTTTGATATAGATGACTTGCCCCGTGGACCATTCTTGAAACTTGTTGTTCAATTAAATCCTTTTGTGACTCCATAGCCTAATGGATTGATACTATTCCTTACTTATCCTATCAGCTAAACCATTCTATCAACTTACTCACACTTTCACCCTTCAAATTGAATTCTTTCATTTTGATGATATCCTACCCAACCAAAAAAAACAAAACCTTTGTACTTCATAACTAGCCTAATATCATATCATAAGCCTTAAAGATCATATATTTGAAAACAACACACATAGATAGATCCCTCTCTGAATCTAAGATGGCTAGATCCTTAGATTCCAACGCAGTTTTGATGTAGGCTCTGCAGTGTTTGTACTTTCCAATCTTGAAAACTATGGAGACCTAACACCACCACCACCTCATGGCATCACCGGAGCCCACCTCCTCCTGTGTGGCTCCCTCGGCCCCACAATACGCACAACCACCATGGGCCTCAGTAGCATGACCCTCTTGTACATAATGCTGCACAAAATGCTAGCGTATGCAAATTATTTGGATCCACATTGGACCTTGTTCAGTTTTGACACCATACCATCAAAGCAGAAGTGGGAAAAATAAAAAAAATGCCCATTCCTCAAAAGGCGTAAAACTCCCACCTGTGGGCTCGATGCCCGATGAGGCACAAACGACCTTGCCAGTCACACAATAATGGCCAGAGCACACTACTTGGCCACATATGTCACTGAGGCGATATTGATGCACCCCTCAGTAAGAGGCACACCACCAAAATTCCTCCTCTAGATTCTGTCCATGTTCACTCGTCCAGCAGGAAGTGGATACCTCAGCGCCTCGCCCTGAGGCAGTAATCCGATCACAAAGTATATATCCATCTCTGGATGGATAATCAAGTTTTTCCCCCTCAGGACAAACATGTAGCACCTCTTGCACCAATTTTGTATGATATAATGCAACAATCAGTCCTGTGACCGAAGGAACTCATTTTCAACAAATTTTAGGAGGCCCCATGTGGCCAACTGATGGTGCACCCCAGCATCAGCAGCTAAAGCGATCCGGATCTCAGGCTAATCTCATTCTCTCCACACCAAAATTCCAAGCAAAAAACACCCATCAGTAGAGAGGAGAAACATCAAAAGGGACAACAAAAAACCCAAGTTTTTTTTCCAAAAACACTGTCCTTGCGCACAAAAAGGAAGGAACAACGTGCCTTCGCATGGTTGTACCTCTAAAATAGGTGCAAGGTGGGTGCCTCTTTGCCTAGATCACCTGCACAATCTAGGGAAAAAATCCCCTTTGAGGCCATAAAAACCTAATCTATACGGCATCACCAAACTGAAAAAATTGAAATGGAGGACATCATGGAAGTTACCTTGGGATAATATCGCTAATCCCCGATACACAGGCTAACCCCAATGGCAAGAAAGGATCTGTTATCACCTCTGATCTCCCAAAAATCAGCAAGTACAAATGAATAATATTAGGGCCATAATCCCATATTTATCTCCCTTTTCCAAATCTTCGAAGGTCCATAACAGGAGATCAGAAGGTCCGTTATGCAAACCGTAAGTTGCACCATCATCAGTATACCATGACGAGCAAAAGCAATGCCCCACATTTGCTTTCCGAAGAAATATTTTTTCAAGCACTGACAAGTATGCACCCTCCCATATTCCTTTCCAAAATTCATGTTTTTCAACAATATTGGATGAAAAGAAGATGCTTTCACTTGAGGTAGTTATTTTTTGCAAGAAGAACCCACAAACCATTCACAACACCGCCCACTGAAAGTTCCAGAGCAGGTATTATTCTACCCTCAACATGACAGAGTCCTAGAAAACTTTGCATATCCTGAAATCATTTCTCCATTAGAAATAAACCATAGGGTCCTCATACTTGACCACGTTTATCATCACCCCACCCTCCATATTGTAAACATCCGAGATGGTCAGTAGAGCCTCCCCTCCATGGCTATCATCATCGGAAGTAGACCATGCATCACCCCACAAGTGACGTGATGGCCATACCATTTTATTCTGGGAATCACCTCATGCCCATCCATATATCATGCATAAGGTCAAGTTCACCACTTAAACTCAACCCCCTTCTTGGATGATCGAGTTTTACAAGCAGAATGAAAGCACACCTCCGCGCACTGCACTTGGCCCACCATACCTCCATCAACATTAACCCATTTGTGAAATCTTCCACTTCATCAACCTCGCACATGATACCAACCAATGGGACCCTTACCCCCAGCAAAACACCGTCCTCACACCGTCGGTGAGCGACCCTCTTTCATGTTTTGGGGTACCCATCTCTGTGTTTTGTACAAACCAAACCCCATTATTTTATTCTTTTGGTAAGTGTACAAAGACCACAAACAATTCCCTTCACCACTTCACTCTCATATTTCACCTTTTCTCCCATGGAAGTAGTCCCCCATCTCCCTTGGTCAAAGTATTTCATCTCCCCCATGCACACACCATTACAACAATCATAGCCGGTTCATACCCGCCCTTGAAGTCCTACCGACTCTAGGGACTTTTCCCTTCAAAAATACCTATGACTGCCGCCAATATTCTCAAGTATACTTCGACCTCGGGCCACTGAACCCCCATCATCCTTTTTCAGCTACCGCTCACCAACATGCCTATGTTAAACCCATTATGGTTCGGTTAAGGCTTCCTTTTTTTCGACATCAACACCATTTTTCCAAAAAGGATGCGGTACCTTGGATGACCCCTCCCCATGCAAAGGGGTATCCTCGGGTGGCACTATGGGAGACATCATTGTCCATAGATGTCATCGATCCTCTTGAAATTTGACTACAGCAAAAGATTTCATGTCATGATGGTATCATACCTTACAACCATTTCACTTTGATCAAGATCCCTCGAAGACCCGTTCCTTTATAAGCACCTCTAACAAAAATTCTTACACGGGAGGGTCCTAGCCAGTACATATGCGTACATTGCACAGTGATATGCCATACCAGGGTTACGCATATGGGTACCACTTTCCACCTATATTCAAAGAAAAAATGCCCCTGAGGGCGTCAGCAGTCGTCATCAACAACCACCAGCATCACTACCTCCGTAGTGACACAGACATCACATGTATCTGTAAATTTTGTTTAACTAGCCACAACATCACGAGCATGGGACATTCCCACCTTGTTGAAATTTTGTAAATATGTTGTATATTTTTTCTTCTTGCGGGGGGTCCCTTAGGCCATGGTTATCTCGGAAATGGTGCAATGTGTTATATATTCCAAAAGTACATGCAGGCCTCTCTCTCTCTCTCTACGTATGATACATAAAAGAAACTATAATGTATTTCAGATATATAGTTCTTCCTAGACCTCACACATTAGGGGGCAACTATTAACACTGGAAAATCATACAGCAGAAGATGACATCAATTAATGTCGAGCCCATGCATTGACAGGACATGAATACACTATGGAATCAAGAAGTATTTATAATATCTAAGGTTTTGAGAAAATAAAACTTGAACTAGTCATAAATTCTCAAATGTGTGCTTTTTCCTTTGAGAAGAGCACCTTCTGTGTGCCCTTTTGCCTGAAAAATGTGCATTCCTAGAAATGGAAAAAAGTCACTTTTCAGGACCACTACAAGCAAAGGATAGTTACTCCTTATGTGAAAGCCGCCTAAGGACAACCACTAGCGCCTCCTTAGACATTATGTGAGCACACAAAAGAATATTTGAGCACACAATGGAATCACACCTCTCCCTTGGGTCACCATCCATCATGTACCAAGGGAGGGAAGGAAGATTTTAAGCTCACCTATATAAACCCAACAAGAGATGAAAAAATGGTGATCACAAGGTTATGCTGGCCAAATTTTCCCAAGAAACACCAGCATTCTGTGTGACCCAAGGAGCCGGAGCTAAAGAGGACTCGATGGTTGGCCACCCAACATCTTAGTCCACCACAGTAGAGAGAGAGAGTTATACTACGTCAGAAGGCAGAACTTGAAAGAAAAAAATCCTTGCATCGGGACCTAGAGCCATTGCCTAGGGGCTCTTCGGCAAGTGGGTGAGATTTTGTTTTATTGCAAGCATTCAATAAGAAGAGGCCATCGAGCCATCATTTGCATTATTACTGTTTGGAACTCTCTATATAGCTTCTTTTATGTTTTTAGTTTTAGTTTTTTAACCAGAGCATACTTTAGCATATTATTTCATTTAAGTTTTATGCTTTTGAGCTCCCCCCACATACTGTCTGTTACCAATAGTTCATAGAGTAGACCACACTCTCTAAGCTCGTGTGATTTCGTACACTCGTGTGTCGAATCCACCACAACACTAACATTAACCTTGACCTTAACTATAACCTGACCCTAACCTTAACCAAACCTTAACGTTAACTTTACCCTTACCCTTAACCTTAACTTTAAATTTACCCTTAACCTTAAGCTTAACCTTAACCTTATCTTAACCTTAACCTGACCTTAACCTAAGGTTAAGGTTAAGGTTAGGTTAAGGGTAAAGTCAAGGTTAAGGTTAGGGTAAGGTTAAGGTTAAGTTTAGGTTATAGTGAAGCTTAAGGTTAAGATAAGGTTTAGGGTAAGGTTAAGGTTAGGGTTAGGTTATAGTTAACGTTATGGTTAGGGTAAGGTTAGGGTTAGGTTATAGTTAAGGTTAAGTTTAAGGTTAAGTTCAAGGTTAAGGTTACGTTAGGTTAAGATTAAGGTTAGGTTAAGGTTAAGGTTAAGTTTAAGGTTAGGTTAAGGGTAAAGTCAAGGTTAAGGTTAGGTTAAGGTTAAGATTAGGGTAAGGTTAATGTTACGGGTTTAGTCAGGTTAAGGTTAAGGGTAAGGTTAAGGTTAAGGTTAAGGGTTTCCTAAAGGTTAGGGTTAGGCTAATTTTGAATTTAAGGTTAAGGTTAGGTTAAGGTTATGGTTACGGTTAAGGTTAGGCTAAGGTTAGGTTAAGGTCAAGGTGAAGGTTAAGGTTAAGGTTAAGGTCAAGGTTAAGGGTAAAGTTAAGGTCAAGTTTAGGGTTAGGTTATAGTTAAGGTTAAGGTTATGTTAATGGTAAATTCAAGGTTAAACTTAACCTTCCCATAACCTTAACCTTAAGTCAAGGTTAACCTAAAGGTTAGGGTTAAGATAAGGTTAAGGGTATGGGTTTAGTAATGTTAAAGTTAAGGTTAAGGTTACGTTAAGGGTAAAGTCAAGGTTAAAGTTAGGTTAAGGGTAAGGTTAAGGATAGGTTAAGGTTTTGGGAAGGTTAAGGTTAAATTAATGTGAAGATAAGGTTAAGGGTAAGGTTAAGGTTAAGGTTAGGTTAAGGTTATGGTTAAGGTAATGTTAGGTTAAGGTTAGGTTAAGGTTATCGGCTAAGGTTAAGATTAAGGTTGGGTTAAGGTTATGGGTTAAGGTTAAGATTAGGTTAGGTTAAGGTTAAGATAAGGTTAAGGATAAGGTTATATTAACTTTACCCTTAAGATTAAGGTTACGTTAAGGGTAAGTGAAGGTTAAGGTTAGGTTAAGGTTAAGATAAGGTTAAGGTTAAGGTTAAGGTTAGGTTAAGGGTAAAGTTAAGGTTAAGGTTAAGGTTATGGCTATGGGAAGGTTAAGATTAAGGTTAAGGCTATGTTAAGGGTAAAGTCAAGGTTAAGGTTAGGTTATGGTTAAGTTTAAGGTTAAGTTTATGGGAAGGTTAAGCTTAAGATAAAGTTTAGGTTAAGGTTAAGGTTAAGGTTAGGTTAGGCTAAGGTTAAGGTTAGGTTAAGGGTTTGGTCAAGGTCAAGGTTAAGGTTAGGTTAAGGGTAAGGTTAAGGTTATGGGTAAAGTTAAGGTTAAGGTTAGGGTAAGGGTAGGGTAAGGTTCAGGTTAAGGTTAGGTTAAGGTTAAGGTTCAGGCTAAGGTTAGGGGAAGGTTAAGGTAAAGGTTATTGGAAGGTTAGGTTAAGGTTAAATTTAATCATAGGTTATAGTTAAGGTTAAGGTTAAGTTTAGGTTATAGTGAAGGTTAAGGTTAAGGTTAAGAGTAAGGTTAAGGTTAAGACTCGTAACCTTCACGTTCACCCTTAACCTTAACCTAACTTTAACCTTAACCTTAACCTTGACTATAACCTAACCCTAATATTACGCTAACAATAATCGTAAGCTTAACCTTACCTTAACCTAATTTAACCTTAACCTTGACCTTGACATTAACCTTAACCTTAACCTTTAGCTTACCCGTAAGCTTAACCTTAACGTGATCCTTAACCTTAAATTTACCCTTAACTTAACCTTAATGTTAACCTTACCCTTAACCTTATCTTAACCTTAACCTTAACCTTAACCTTACCCTTAACCTTAACTTTACCCTTAACCGTGACTTTACCCATAACCTTAACCTTAACCTTGACTTTACACTTAACCTAATCTTAAATTTAACCTTAGCCTTAACCAGACTCAACCCGTACCCTTAACCTTAACCTAACCTTAACCGTAATCTTAACCATAACCTTCCCATAACATTAACCTTAACCTTAACTATAACCTAACCTTAATCTTGACCTTAACTATAACCTAACCCTCACCTTGAAAAAACCCTTAACATTAACCTTAACATTGACCTTCACCTTAACCTTAACCTTAACCTTACCCTTAACGTTAAACTTAACCTTGACCTTAACTATAACCTAACCCTAACCTTAACCTAACCTTAACCTTGACCAAATCCTTAATGTAACCTTAACCTTGACTTTACCCTTAACTTAGGTTAAGGTTATGGTTAAGGTTAAGGTTAAGGTTAGGTAAAGGTTAAGGTAAGGTTAAGGTTAGGTTAAGGTTAACCTTGAACTTGACCTTAACCTTAACCTTAACCTTACCCTTAACCTAACCTTAACCTTAACCTCAACCTTCCCATAACCATAACCTTAACCTTAACCTTAACTATAACCTAACCCTAACCTTAACCAAACCCTTAACCTTAACCTTATATTACCCTTAACCTTAACATATCCTTAACGTTAACCTTAACCTTAACCTTGATCTAACTGTAACCTTAACCTTAAATTAACCTAACTTAACATTAACTTTAAGGTTAGGTTAAGGCTAAAGTCAAGGTTAAGACTAAGGTTAAGGTTAAGGGTAACATTAAGGTTAGGTTAAGGGTAAAGTTAAGGTTAAGGTTAGGGTTAAGGTTAAGGTAAGGTTAAGGTTAAGGTTAATGTTAAAGGTTTGGTCAAGGTAAGGGTTAGGTTATAGTTAAGGTCAAGGTTAACGTTAAGGGTAAGGTTAGATAAAGGTTAAGGTTAAGGTTAAGGTTAAGCTTATTCTTAAGTTTAAGGTTAAGGTTAGATAAAGGTTAAGGTTAAGGTTAAAGTTAAGGTTAAGAGTAACCTTAACGTTAAGGTTAGGTTAAGGTTAATGTTAGGTAAGGATAAGGTTAAGGTTAATGTTATGGTTATGGTTAAGGTTAGGTTAAGGGTAAAGTTAAGGTTAAGGTTAGCTTATTGTTAAGGTTAAGGTTACGGGTTTATTCAAGTTAAGGATAAGGTTAAGGTTACGGGTTTAGTCAGGTTAAGGTTAAGGGGGAAAGGTTAAGGTTAAGGTTAAGGGTGAAGGAAAATGGTAATGTTAAGGTTATGGGTTTAGTCAGGTTAAGGTTAATGTTAAGGGTTTGGTCAAGGTTAGGGTTAGGTTATAGTTAAGGTTAAGGTCATTACCCTTAACCTTAACCTTGACCTTAACTATAACCTAACCCTAACCGTACCCTTAACCTTAACCTTAACCTTAACCTAAAATTAACCTTACCCTTAACCTAATCTTAACCTTAACCTTAACCTTAACTTTACCCTTACCTAATCTTAACCTTAACCTATCCCTAACCTTGACTTTACCCTTAACTTAACCTTAACCTTTGTTATAAACTAACCCTAACCTTGACCAAACCCTTAAACTTAACCTTAAACTTACCCTTAACCTTATCTTAACCTTTACATAACCCTTAACCTTAACCCTAACCTTGACCAAACCCTTAACCTTAACCTTAACCTTACCCTTAACCTTATCTTAACCTTTACATAACCCTTAACCTTAACCTTAACCTTAACCAAACCCTTAACCTTAACCTTAACCTTACCCTTAACCTTATCTTAACCTTTACATAACCTTAACCTTGATGTTAACGTTGTTGGAGAGGTAAATCCCCTCTGCGGACAGAGGTGATCCATACTAGCCCAGATCATGTCTAGTAACAACCGAGTCACGTTAAGATGCAGGTTCCTAGTTACAAAAGACCAAGATGTGACAAGAGGCCTACCTTAAGTCCCACACTATTGTTGTTTGCAGAAGAGATGGCACTTCCGTCCTTTGCTTTGGAAGATCACAATTCTCCCACTAAGCACATTCGAACACCTACACGTACACAAAGAAACAACACACAACGTAAAACCTAATACATGTAACCATATATCAGTCAGAGAGGATATAATTTATAACATAAGACATGAACATATGAATGGAACCATAATCAAAGTCATTTATTATTAATCAGAACAAAGAAATATACAACATGAGCTCTGACATTGGATCTTCCTTCAGCGGGTCAAAAGCAGAGTATGTCTCGGTAAAGCTCATCGGGAATGGGACAAGTCTCTCTCTCTCTTCGGTTGTCTGATGATAATCTCCTTACTACTGATTCAGATCTATTCAGGCTAGCTTGCAAAGGGAAAATGATAAGCTTATATAGATGGTGGAAGGGGAGTTGGGATCCCTACAATGGTGGGATTGGCCCTATCCTCAAGGAAGCTTCCATGATAGGTGGAAAACCACTTCCCCTACATGAACATCCGAAGCCAAACCTCCCAACTCGTTTTAGAGACTCGTTTAGGAGTTGGTTGGAATCAAACTTTTGCCATTTATTTTTAAAAAACAATCCTTATTAAGCCTAGTGCGATTAATACACTGGGACAAAGCACTAGTTGACGCTTCCTCTTTGGTGGATTTCCCCCATTGGCGTGAGGGTTGCACTGGCTGGTCATGCCAAGGCCAAAAGGTCTATTTTTAGGGATTTTCACAGGAAACTGTCTTCAGAGGAATGATTTTCCTTGTAAAGGGGGATTCCATGAAAGTGGTTTCAAGTCATGTCACTGCTCACAGGTCATGGAAAAGGCCCTCCAATGTGCGGGACGGGGGATTGTAGGGACGGTGACAAATTATTGTGTAACAAATGCCCCCTAAAGCATGAGGCCTGAGAGAGAGAGAGGGGTGAAATGCTTTACGAGAATGTGTCCAACTGAAAACACTACCGTTGGAAAACCTGCATAGAAAAGTACAAATGATATCTCAAATACATGATATGTGGTATGGGCACAGCCATCCATAATAGAGTATACAGTAATCAGGATCCAAGGTATGGACACATCCATCCAGAAAGGATAAATAAGAAGACTCAGGTATGGTCGTAGCCATCCAATCAATGAGTCACGTAACCAATCATGATAATCCATAAAATCCACAGTCTGGATTCCATTAGACAAAACCCAGGGTCTTGCGCTCCATCTCAACCCATAGAGAGTACAAGTCCTAGCATGTGAATAAGTGAGCTGAAGTCGAACATGAAATAACATCGTCTAATTACCAGCCAATGATGAAGTTGTTAACAGACGTGAGAGGAACCACTAATAATGACAATGGCCCTCAAGGTACTACAGGTACAATCCACAGAATGTGAATAGTGATCCAGCATCAAACACCCGCAGAATAATCCGATCAAAGGTCAATGATGAAAACCTTGCATCGAATGCGAAGAACCTACCATTAAGGCATGCAGGCTCCAAGGTATCGAAAGGGAGTCTCTATATTAACTTCCTGGATAATGAGCTGAAGTCGACAGGAAGTAAGCTTGATCAAAGGTGGGCCATAGTGTTTCCCACAACATCAATACTAGACAGAGGAACATAATGTTTGTGAATCAAGATCAGATGAGAATCAGAGGAGGGTTGAAACTGCAGAGGTCAACTTCTCTTGAACATATTGGTGGCATGACACTGGATTTGGCAGTATTTGTCATCAAAATATCTGAGGTCATGATGACAAGGCAAAGAGAATATGAGAGGTCAAAAAGGATAACCCAAACCCATGGACATAAAAAAAGAACGAGATGAGATGTCCCCAACCAAACATGAATGCAGATAAGTTCCATGTTCAACAGCGACATACTGCCAACACGACGATGATACTGGTTTCATTTTTCCCCACCATTTATGGCGAGTACCTCTTTATTTTTACACAAGCTTGAAGAGGATAGCATATACTTGTCATATAAATTTGTCCTTCGGACAAATCCAACCTAGTATATTTAACGAGCCCTAGGAAGGAGGAACTCGAGTAACTTCATTGCGACAGAGTCTGATGTCATTAGGTTTTAACGAGTCTGATAAAGGAAGAACTCAACATATTTTCATGTTTAGAGAGTTTGAAAAGATAGCGGAAAAGTAAACTCCAACAATCCCTTTTCGTAGATAATTCCTCAGATCCGAAAAGGTAGAAAACTGTGTCTGAGAAAGCCTCCTAGTCGCGATAGGCTAGGGTATTCCTTTTTTGTAAATAATCTATCCCAACCTGAAAAAGGGGTAAACGTATACTGGGTAGATGTCGTTTCGCAGCCAATTTAACGAGATCAAAACGACAAGCGACTCGGCAATCTTTTCATGTTTAGAGAGTCAAAAAAGATCTAAAAGTTGACTCCTCCTGGAGGAACAAGTGGTATAAAGGGTAGCTACTGGTTCCGGTAATGGTGGAACTACTCAGAACAAGTAAAGGTTAAGAGATTGGCTAACAAGACCACTCATCGTAGCGGTTCCTCAAGAATGGGTAAAACAACCAAGTGAAGGCATATGATCGGCCAAGCAGATGGGGACGATGGAATGAGAGAACCAAGGCTCATTTGGAAAAACATGCTGATAAAATGGCAATCATGAGAGGTAAAATGGGAATGGTTTCATTTTTACACAAGCTTGAAATCAGGAAACTATGCTTGAAGTTGGTTTCATTTTTACACAAGCTTGAAACAAAGATAAACTATGCTTGAAACCAGTTTCATTTTACACAAGCTTGAAATGGAAACAAATTGTGCTTGAAAAATTAAGCATCCCCCCATCATGGTGACTCAATTTGAGGTACATGCCCCCCAAGCTTCAGTCCATATGAAAGGCAGATGGAGTGAAGGTTCAAATTACGAGATCAAGAGAAATAATTAACTGGTATTTTACGAGATCTTAGCAAAGATTCGAATTGAACGGGAACATGTTTCATTATTTTAACAAGGTTGACACATTAAAAGAACTATCCTCTGATGACCTCGTTTCATTTTTTAAGGAGCTTGAGACAAGAAAACGAACTATGCTCTAACAACCTTATTTCATTTTTTAAGGAGATTGACACAAGACAAGGAAATCTGCTCCGACAACCTTCTTTCATTTTTTAAGGAGCTTGACACAAGACAAGGAACTATGCTTCAAAGACAACTCATCATGATGAATAGGAAGTCATGGCTTCCAATATTTCCACATCTGATGGGAGAAAAACATATCAGAAATTAGGACCCAATGCCCCCAGCACATGATGCACAATGGCACTATTACTGGATGCGGGCACAGGACAGGTAGCCACATAGTTGACCTGTGGTGGGGCAGATACAATGGGTGGCTAAAAACCAGGAAGGGATGATGGCAGGCCAGTTTCCACATCAGGACCAAAGAACGAAAGCTGATCAATGTTCATGTTCCGGCCTTCACGTGGAAAACAGACCACACGGAAAAGTGAGGAGACAAGCGCTCCCATGGCATAGGTGTAATCGCGCCCCAAAATCATATTGAAATCCAAGGGGACTAGAACAACCATTATGTCCATATGGACGGTTTTACCTCCCAATGTAATAGGTAACCTTGGAAGGATCCCTAACAGTTGACTAGTTCTTCTGTTAAATGCCAACAGATTCTGCGTAACAGGCATAAGCAGTGGCAAACCAAAATCTTGCCAAGTAGTTGAGGATAAAATACTAACAGATGCACCTTTGTTTATAACAGTGCTAGGTACGACTAGACTAGAGGTTTGTACCGTTATCTCAAAAGGCACATAAGACAGAAGGTGGTATCCTGCAAATTGACTCCAGTCAAAGGAAGCGAACAAACTACTTGAAGGGGCTACCATCGAACCGGGATGGTCTTCCCCTGGTGTTATAGAAGAAGAAGGAGCATACTCCACGACCTCCATCACGGAGTCGAGAGGGTTATCCTCTGGGATATCCATCATGGGAGGCAGAGGAGCGACTTCTTGAGGAATAGGAACAGGAGAATATTTCTCCAATTCCGAAGAATCTGAAGAGACCAGAAGAACATCAGGGGGGTGAGATCCACTCTCAATGGAAAAGACTTGGTGCACCGCAGACGGGGCCAGCTCAACCGATCACATGACCAATTGTTGGTCAGGGGTGGATTCATGAATTTGAATTTCCTGGGGAGTGAGATCAACCAAGGATGACTCTTGACCAATCGTAGGATCAGCTGGTGGAAGACCCAAAGAAATTTGTTTGTAACCAGCTGGAAGGCATGGTGCAGAAATAGTCGATTTATCTAAAACTCATTTGGCTTCATCCATATATGGACAAAGGTTAATGGCATGGTTCCCTTCACACAAATTACATGGATTGGGAAGCTTACCCTACTTCTTAGGAGCTTTACCAGCACTAGCTGAAGACGTGCCCCCAACCTAACTCCCGAAAGCCAAAGGCAATGACGGACGACCGTTGGACCATACTTCAAGCACCTTGGGAATTCCAGGGCAATCTTGAAGAAGATGGTTTCCCTGACACAACATGCAAGGGAACTTGACTTTGCATGGAGGGTTGGAAGGTTCATCAATGGAAGGCTTCTTAGGCTCAATAGCCGCAGAGCTAGCCTCTCCTTTATCGAACTTCTTCTTCTTTGTATTCTTCTTCTTCTTCTTAGCCACCTGGTTACTAGAATCAAAACTTTCACCAGGCGAAGTAGAAGAGGAGGACGCAGAAACAGGCGAATAAGGGGAGAGGTCCACCTTGGAATCAACATGATGTTTTTCAGGTGGAGAAACTGATTGAACAGTAGCCGAGACATTTGGGACCACAGAGGTTGAAAACAACCAAACAGGAAACCCAACAGTTAACCCAGGAAGGGAAAATGTTTCCATATAAGGAGCGCCAACATTTCCAAAAGGAGGAAAAGGATACAAATTCCCATTGGAGGGGATTCCTTGGTTGGTGAACTTTGAAAAAGTTTCCATCAGAAACAACTCAAAACAACACCCTAAGGAAACTAACTTTAACTAGGAATATTTCGTGGGCAGTTAATTTTTAAAACATTGAAACACAACTCTATCGTTTCATCTTTTAAGAGTCAAGAAATGAGTAAAAGGTGACTCTATCACTTTCATATTGGAAACAAGCATGAAAGGACAAGTGCTTGATGATCTTTTCAAATTTAATGAGTTATAAAAGATCGAAATGACTACTCTGGAACTCTAGGCAAAAGGGTGTACCAAATATCCATGAACTACAATACACCCCTTGGTTAAAAAATGAAAGAGAAATCAACCAAGGACTTGACGTGCGTGCAGGAAATCTCCCCGAATGTTGTGTCTAGTGTATCACGAGTATAAGGCGGCAGACTCGACTTCCTATGGATAAAGGATAGCAACCTAGTGGGGTCTCCCTTTATATACGCGATGGTACGGGGAGCACAAGTCCGTACTAGCACTGTCTAAAGCCAGATGGAGAATGACAGCTACTAGGTTTAACAAAGCGGGAACACGTCACTAGCCTAGACCTCTATAAATGTTTCGTTAAGTTTCAATGCTTCCTTAAGGTTGACTGAATAAATTTTATGGTTTATCTTCAATTATGTCTCAGTTTCAAGGCCCTACTGCATGTCATATGAAGATATCCTATATGCAACTATATGAGAAAATAAATCTTTCAATTCGATGAATGATATCTAGTTAAGGGAAGAGTATCAAATAATGATGCAACATAAAACAACACTGCAAATGAGACTTTTCCAAACTAGATGACTTTCACTATTCAAAATTAATCTCAAACATTCAACGATGCAAATAATGCAATGTAATCTATGCAAAATCCTCTTTTTTTGAAAGAATAAGAATGCACTCAATGCATTTTTTGACGAAATGAGAATCTACTTAATGCATGCTTTTAATGAAAGAGAATGCACTCGATGCGATTTTTAGCTTTCAATCATTAAACAATATAATCTAAATTCAATGATGGATCTCAAAATATAATTTTCAATGCAATGTGATCTAATTCATTTTAACGAAAAGAAAACTCTAAGACGAAAACTAAATGAATGCAAATCTCCTTAATGGAAGGATGAAGGCAAAAGGGATGCAAACAAACACTAAGAATGCAATCACTGTTTCAAACACTTCATAACGAAATTCCTCAAAAGGTGACAAGACATACGAGGTCAAGCAAAAAAAGGACTTCCAAAGCATGAGTTCAAAACAAGGCATTCATTCCCTTTCACATCAACAAATCATGGAAAGAAGACATGTTAGCTGAACAATGAGCAATGTAATCTATGCTCATACAGAGAAAATACCAGAAGGGAAAGACACATTGGTGAAGGATTTAGGGAAAAAATCTCAATTTTCACACACCCTGAAATTGGCATGACTTTTTTGAGTGAAACTAGCGCCAACTGGCGCAACTTGCTCACTGACAACTAGAGCCAATGGCCAATTGTTGCGGGTGGCTAACTGACAACAAGTACCAACGCCTAAAAATGAAAAAATAAATAATTTCTCCCAACCAAGACCAGACTCACCACTTCAAGCAAGATGTAAAACTAACCCAGAAGCAAAGTACTGACAAAAAAAAAACTTTCGAACAAGGGAAAACCCTAGCACCTACAGGAAATGGTGCGATTGTCTGGCTGTAATCTATGCCAGACAAGGGATGGCGCAAGTGATGAACTGGAAACTTGCGCCAATGGGTGTGACTATCTGGGTGTGTTATAGCATCATTTTTCACCCTCATGTGATTCATGATTGTCTCTTTGGCCTTGGCCACCCATTCCCACAGACTTGAATAAAATTCATAAAAAACTGTGTTAAAAATCCCATACGCGGGTATGCCCAGACTTTTCCACGTGTATACGCGAGTCCATACACACTTTTCCACGTATGCCATTAAAATCATTAAAAAATATATAAAAATTCCCTATTTTCGGGCTGGGTTGATGGTTACTCTAGTAGTTCAACCACCCCAGCACGTGGCCAACTGTTTCCAACTGATTGAAACTACTTTGAGGGAGTATAAAAGCCCCTCATGTGCATGGCATAAGGGAGAGAGAAATTTATAGACATTATACTATGTTGGAATCCCAATTCAAGTCTGATTTCCTGTGCCTCCTGCACTTTCCCAGATTTTTACATGAAACCCTTGTTTCCTAGAGATGTTCATTCGTTTATATGTCATCTCGTGTGCACAAGTCTTGAAAGTATCTTAGTGAGGCAAGGGTGGGACAGATCCGGATGACGGTCTGTTCGAAGATCGTGGAAGGATTTAGGTGATCTTTCCACTTTTTACTACTGTACATGATGTTCGCAATGAAGAAGAACCATCTTGTTCCTGAATTCACGTGTTAATATCTACTTGCATATGTGAAAAGATTATTATTTAAGCATTTATTATTGTTTATATGATGTTTCACATGGATTTCACTGACATTTAGGATAGATATATGCTGTACAACTAGATTTCCATGCACGTTTCTTCTTGGTTTTCAAGTTGAGGAGGAAGAAGGGTTGCTGGGGGTTTGGACCCTGCGAAATCTACATCAAACGTAGGATTACGGGTGAGTTCTACTATCGATGTTATCTAGTTTTTAGCATACAAGTGTGGTTTTGTGAGCCCTTCTTGAGTAGCATGCCCTAATCTGTAGAGGTTTTGACCCAACAAAGCTCTAGGGAGTTATTTCCCGAAACAGAACTGGTGACTCCGTTGGGGATCACATTCTTGTGATTCCCCTATTGGGTGGTTTCAGCTGTTTGAAAGGTTTCCAACAGTTTTAACTATTATTTCCAGTCCAGTTAACTTTTTCTGAGTCAGACTAAAGACCTAGTTCTTTATCCAGGCTTGATCATTTTTGTTTTTCATTATTTACCTTTATATACGCGATTTGTTATATACACAGTCGCGTATACAAGCATTTTTTGTTAAAGGAAGTCGCGTATACGTGGGTTTCCTTTGACACAGGTGCATATGCACACTTGTTGAAAAGCTGATAAGTAGCGTATGCCTGGGAAAATTTTGAAATTTTTGATTTCATGACTTTTGTAGTCTTGTCTGCCTATGGAGACCTGTTCCTGTAGTGTCTTTATAGTCTCTGGATTGGGTTGATAGCGGTTATTGGTCTTTTTGTCTCTTGGTTGAAGACTGGATTATTAGGAAAATCTTGTTTTTTAGTGCTTGCATTTCTGGTTCGAGTACCAGGATCTCTTCTTGGGGATTCTTGGTTGTTCTTCTTAATTAGAATAGAGAGCTTGCGCTCATATACTCTTTCCTCATTTTATTTTTTTCCTTGCACTTGGATTTTTGCTTATTTTTTTTGGTTGGTTTTCTTGAGTTCATTTGACTAGGTATTGTTGCAATTTTTGAAGAAGTCTTTCTTGGTTCTTTGAAGTTTGTGTTTGCTGCAAGGTTGTACTATTCTTCTGGGCTGAGTCACTGAGTTTCTTGTCTTCTTTTGCTCATATAAATCTTGCTACTAAAGTGGCACTATACGATTTGGAGCGTTTTTGAAGTTTTGCTTGAAATTCAGAGTTGTTTGGCTTGGTAATTGGATAGTTTTCTTGGTCTCTTTGAGCTCTTATTTTTTATAAAATTCAAAAGCTCAAAAAACATTTTGTTTTGTATTTTGCTTTTGTTTTGCATTTTTGTTTTCGTTTCGTCACATTCTTTGAAGCTTTGTTGAGATTTCTTGCCTTTGGTTTTTGACTTGATTTGGGAAGGGAATTGTCATTGGTTTCTTCCTCTTGTGTCAAGCATATTTTGGTGTCTTTATATTGAGAGTTTATGATTTTGGGAACTAGTTTAGTGGACAACTGAAAAGTGATAAAACTGAAGGATGTTTGGGAAATTTCTCTTTTATTGGTTAGATTTTGCATCTTAGAATTTGCATCCTCTTAGTTATTTGCATTAGGTGCACTTAAGCATTGGTAGTATTTTTCATAGATTTTGTGAGTGTGAGTTTGATATTTGAAAAGAAAAAATATATATATAGTCTCGTAGAACCCGTGTAGAAATTTCTTTTCATCGAAAGGAAATTACTGCATTTGCATGTAGTTTGGTTTTCATTAATTTATTTTCTGCATCATTAAACACCACAAGTTTCATTTCCATATCCCATTGACCTAATATAACAGCCAATTAAAATAAGCGCTATAATTTAAAAACAACTAGCAAGTTTTTATTAAGTGTCATACACCAACTAGCTAGGTTGTAGGGCCTTGGATTAGGTGAGTGGAGAGTTAACTCTCCAAGGTCGCTCAAACTAAAACATAGAAGTTTATTAATTGAGCGAAATCCAACTCCATTAGGTAGACCGGGAAAGCTCTCCTCCAGAGAGTCAAGCGCGAGGGGAAGTGAAGGCCGAGAAGAGAGATACCCCCTCTATGATTTGCTAGATCTTACCTCAAGACTGTTCCGCCCGACATCTGACACGGATTGGTGCCCATAGTTTCCATTCCTAGGTTCCACACAGGTGACTGCGGGGGGGAATACCCGTGGTACCTAAGGCAGATGTTGTATCACTTCCAATAGTACTTCTGGGGGGTGCCCTTGTGAAGCTTGGGTACTTGTGCTGGAAAAGGATGTTGTTAGGAGGTCGACGTAACTGTTTCTGTTACCTTCGCTAGTAGACCTGGGCCGTAATTATCCCAGAATACTTTTGGGAGGTCCTATTCTTCACTTTCTTGTATTTTGGTGTCCGGTCCTAATCACCCGGAGCGGAAATACCTGAAGGCTGTTTGCTTGGTTGTATCTCAGGGATTTTTTGTAGTGAGTGCTATTTGCTCATAGCTTGCCTAGCTTTATACTTTTTTGAGTCTAATTAAAATTTGTTAAAGTGGCTGATCAAGCGCCTCGTCGATCGAGGAGAATCTGGGGGTTATCTCCTGAGAGTGCAAAGCCTTCTTCAAGAAGGCGTAGGAGTAACATAGCAGGTGAATATCACCCTGTGGTGTCTAACACAGTGGAGAGTGACCCTCCACAAGGGATTGAAGGTTTTGTAGTTAGCTCTGGTGTTGGTTCCGAGAGGAGCGTTCCGCTCACCTCGAGAGTCTTATTTCCGGGAGAGTTAGGAATAGAAGTAGAGGAAGTACCTGAGTCTCCTTAATCACTTCCATCTCCTCTTCCTCCTAATTATCCGTTCGTTGTTGAGTACATCGGAACTGAGTCTGCAAGACCAGAAGATCCTCCATATTATTCATACCTTTCGATGGCCATGACTGGGAACGCATCTTCTAATGTGAGTGCTGCAGGCATTCAGACTCCTGCTTCAGTTGAAGGAGGAGGCACTATTGCTATATCTTCGATTGCTTCTAGTACTGCTGTGCTTAGGTCTGGTTTCACCCAAGCACATGCTTCTCAATCTGGTCCCTTTTGTTTTGGAATTCCCACTAGTGGGATTCCTTCTTTTTCCTTTTCCACTGTTGTAGCTGCATCTACACCCATGTCTTCCATGGCTAGTGGGTCGGCTTCTTTTCAAGGGTTCCCCTTCGGAACTGGGCATATCCCTAGTTCAAATCCTTCTTTAGGGTCTTTTCCTTTTACTTCTCAGACTCATATTTTTAACCCTTGGTTTGGAGGTCAGAGTTCAACTTATTTTATAGGTTGGAACCCTGTATTTACTACAGTGGGGGTAGGGAATCAGTTTTACGCTGGTCACCAAGGGAATGCTTCTTTCCCTTCTATTGAAGCCCCAAAAATCGGGTCTACAACAAGGGGGATACCCACCCGGTCCGGACCTTGGTTAACAGCTCCTTTTCCATTTGATGTAGTGGGTCCGACTGGGGATAATGGGACCAGTTTCCCAATATGTGTGTGTGTGTTTGAGATTTGATATTTCTTTTCTAAAATTCTTAAGTAAAATTCTTTTAATCTATTTCTAATCTATTCATATGCAAACTACATTCTAAGAAATATCTAATTCTAAACTAACCCGAGATGTAATATTTCAATATATATGCGATCTAAAAGGATTTCAGATAAAAATTGATAATAAAGATCATTCAATTATTATGAGAAAAGAATTCAATAAAGATAAACTATTTCACATAAAAAGTTAGATGAAACAGTTGTGGAAAACACATCGCATATTAAGCTATTCATATATCAAGCACAAATAAATAATTATCACCATACAAAAATGCCAAATGATAACTCAAATATTCAAACATTAACATATAAACAACTAAACATAAATATTACTTTTAACACAGAAACAAAAACAATTAAGAGATAAAAATACCATTTATAACTGGTTCTACTCATGAGCTAGAAGCAATAGTGATTTATCTCTTTCTTAATCCAACATCTATCAAGAGTACAGAAATGCAACATCAGTAACAGATATTAGACACAGATATCAATAAATCTTGTTCCATTCATTTATCAAAACCTCCTCTGAGGGTGCAGAAGTGCATGTTCTGAGGATAATTTTTTGACTAATTTTAGGACCCTTCTCTAAATGCATGAGAAGGGTTTAAATACTAATGGCTAAAATCTAAAAATATTTTATTACAAAAATTTAGGATTCGGTTTAAATGACCGTCCTTTTTTCTAGGCAAAAATACAGTAAAACTAAAACTAAATCTAAAAATAAAGACTATCAACTATCTACTTATGAATTTGATATTTGATCTTGCAAGCATCCAGCATTGTTTTGAGAAGAGGTGGTTGGCCGACTTCAGATTTCAACTGCCCCGAAAAGACAGAATCGACAAGTGTAGGAGAAATCTTCTCATCAGAATTAATGATGCAATTAAGCGCACTGCATTGACTGTGGGGTTTTACTAGATATAACCAGTAAGAATCCCAGTTTAATTTTGTCAGTTCTTGAATTGAATTTTCCTTTTCATCGGCCTTTTGCCTCCATTCTGTTTGCAATTGCTGTGCTTGTGGAAGGTGTCCCGGAATAATTTCTGAAATCAAATTAACTTTGTGCAAATTTTCATTTACACAATCAGTAATATTTCCTGCTGCTGTAGCTGCTTCCTCTACTTCTTTTTCTGCCTCTCTGATCTTTACGTCCCAATTGTTGAAGAGCATTTCTTTATGACTATCATTGATGATCGGTGCTCATGCTCTTCTTCCTTCCTCTGTCTTTTGCCATGGCAAATAATTAGTAATTATTTCATTAGTTAAATCATAATCATGTCGTAATTCTACGACATGATTAGTGATTTTATCACTTTCTTGACAAAAAGAGTTGTATTGCGAGATTTTCTGGCATAATATGTCTTGTTGTTGCAATAGTTGTTTTTTCAAAGAAACAGACTCTGAAATAAACTCTGGAAGCTTAGGGTCATCTTTGTGCTCCTCTTGGATAATCTGTATTTGTTTCTCTTTATCTGCCAAACTTTTCTGATATCCAATTTGCATCTGTTGAAGCTCTTGCTGTAACTTTTCAAGTTTTATCTGTGCTTCACTGTTAGCACGAGCTTGTTGCAATTTTTGTTGTAGAACTTGTATCTGATCTTCTTTTTCATTTAATAATAGCCTTACCTCAGATGCTTTGTCAATAGTTGCAGAGGCATAAGCTCCTGTAATATGAGATAACTTGGTAAGATTATCAGTTGGATCCATAGTAGGATCCTTCCATAAGACATCTTATTGTTCTACCTCAGTAGAAATTGAGCTCTCTAACTTTATCTTTTTCCTTTGCTTCCTCACTACTTCTTTATACTGCGGGCTGTAGAATACATCTAGAGGAGGAATGTCCTCTATATTGAGTACAATTTCAGAAGAGGGAGTGATAGGTATATGCTCAGTTTTTGTGATGGTGCCACTTATTCTCGTGCTCAAAACTTTTGTTGTCTGTATAGGGATTTGTATATTATGTCCTTCTACATTAAGAAATTGATTAAAAGTTACCCATTCTTTGTCCAATTCAGTCCTGACTGTCGGTTGCTGTACATTGAAAGGTGGAAGATTCAACTATGGAGTGGTAAAAGTTTGTTGTTGTGAAAGCTCTTTAAATTGAGTTGTATCCTTCACTAAGCTTTCATCATTATCAATCTTTTTAGAATGCTCAGAAGTCTCTTTGTCATACTTCGACTTAGACTTTTCTGTATCTAAGCTGCCACTAAGACTGACACTAGGAGTTGGTTCCCTTGCGGGTTCCAAGCGTAAATTTTCCAAAGGGATAGTAGTTAGTCTTCTCTCTTTGTAAACTTTAAATTCCTAAAATTCTTTTGGGGATAACTGTGTTTGAGCTAAATGCACAACTTCTTTAAATGAACATTTTGTTTGAAACATATCATCAAAAGGATCTTCTTCTCCAGAAAAAACTCTTACTTTGATTACAGTGGTGAAATCTTTGACAACATCATTTGGATCAAATAACCTTCTCGAAAACTTGAATAGTTGTAAGAATGTAATATTGCTTACCTCTTTGAATGCATGACCAACATCAAACAATGAAAATGTTCCACAAGCTATGGGAAATTGTGGCCAAATGCCCTTCTTCTTCTCCTTTAATTCCTTTGTCAAACCTCCTTCACCACAGGTTTGATAAGCAATCTCCCGAGCTACAAGTTTATCCGGAACATACAGGGGTAAAACATGGGGGGAAGCAGAGCTTCCAAAAACCCTCACATAAGTAAACAACTCTTCTCCAAACCATCTTGCGATAGGGAGAATGTCGACTTCTTCTTCCGGGGATAACCTTGGAGAATCCTTATTATACAATATTCTGTATAGAGGCAGCATTATGCCATGGAAAATTTTGTAAAAATGAGGAACAAACTTTGATTCCCACAACTCTTTGTGATAGACATGAATAGGCAAGGGATCATGAATTTTCCATTGCCAACCCATCAAAGGGAATTTAGAAACAAAACAAATTGAATCCATAACATAGGTAGATAGATAAAAAGGAGGATAAATCCTCTAAGAAACAGTCTGTTTAGACCGGTAATTGAAAATAGCAGTGGCCAAATTATCAGACAAGATTTTGGCCCAGTCTACAATTGTAGCGTTAACAACAACATTCAACAAAGGGATCCATTCAGGCAAGATCATAATTATGTCAGGCTTTCCAAAAAGCCTGCATAACATAACAGCAGAAAAACAATATGGAGAGGTGAGTGAACCAGTACTGTACATACCGTGTTTGTTTTTCTTAAATGGTTCATCTCTTTTGGTCCATTCCTTGGTGCATTCCTCCAAATTTGCATTTTCTTTGGCAAATTTCTCCATAAATTGTTTGTTGTAAGTCACCTGAGGTTCCGGTAAGTGATACATAAGCCTCAAATATTCTATAGTGAATGACCCGATGAGTTCTTATCCTGGAGTTCTAAATTTCCTGTCTGAAATATCGGTGTTATCTAGCACCCATTTTACCATATCTGTATATGGAAGAATTCTCGGTCTTGCTGCTATTCTGTGCAGAAATGAACAAGACAATTCTGTAAGAGACGCTTCAGAGGAATTACTTGATCCTGCAGTAGCCGCGACTTCCATTACCCTGGGATTTTCTTCTTCGATCAGATTATGCATGCCCTCCCAAGTAGTGATACTGGCATCCTTGTTGCAAGCAGTATCCGCATACAAGGAAGCCATCTCTTTGTTTTCAGCACTCGGAACTTTCTCTTTCTTACCCATAATGCTCTGTGAATGCTTTGTATAGTCTTATGCTCCTTCGCGCCTGTGGTTTTACGAATTAAGTGAGAGTAATGATATGAGAAAGGTGACGGGATAGTTTTAAATGATGAAGGCAGATGAAAAATATTATTTTAAATGTGAAACAACCTCTCAATCAAAACAAAATCCTTTCCATCAATGATTAACAATCCATTCATTAATTTTGACATCAAAGTGCATAACGGATATTTATTTATGAAAACATTTACTTTGGACAATGCGCTAGAAGAATTTGCGATAATGCGATCTACGATTTGCTGTGCAATATCGCAAAATCGCAATATCGCGGATCGCAATCATCACAAATCGCAACATCCACAAATCGCAATCTAATATTATCGTGAAATCGCAATATCGCAAAATCGTGAAATTGAAATTTCACAAAATATAACTTATTAAACAACTTTTCTACGATATGCGGTTTGCGATCAATACTTTAATGTATAGTTCTTGGGATCGCGCTATCGCAATATCGCAGAATCACAATTTTAAAAGA
This sequence comes from Pinus albicaulis, assembly GCA_034641835.2. Taxonomy (NCBI): domain Eukaryota; kingdom Viridiplantae; phylum Streptophyta; class Pinopsida; order Pinales; family Pinaceae; genus Pinus; species Pinus albicaulis. The sequence goes on from JAXQQM020059203.1 coordinate 329,147, forward strand.
TTTTACTTTTACAAAGGATATCCACTTTTTGCGATGGATGAGGTATTTTTATTCAAAGAAAGATTATGCTTTGATCTATCATAAACTTAGGTTTATTTTAAATATTTTCAAAGGAATTTCCCTAAGTTATGATAGTAAGTTTTATTTGAGAAAGGAAATAAATACTAATTAATTTTTTTGGATTTTTTGACTAAGGGTCCCTACTTATTTAGTATTATTACTAATATTAAATAAGAAGGGGGGTTTTTGCTGGCCACAACACCTTCATCGAGTGCTTATAAAACTTTTTCCCCTCATTCTAATGCTTGTAACCCCTATCAGGGGCTTTCCTCTTCATTCATTACTTCGGGGGGGAGGAACTGTTCGGTGTTTGGTAACTCTACGTTGGGAGGGGGTCCTTCTCCAAATGTTGGGTCATTTGGCCCAAAATTTTCTATGAGCTCTTTTTGGCAACCTGGTGCCTCATCAAATCCAGGGTATTCTTTTCAGAATGTAGGGAATTCATCCCATCAAGGATGGAATCCTCAGGCTCCGCCTCGTTTACCTTTTCTGGCAACGTTAAACTTGCCAGATCTGTCGAAATTGATGAATGATCTGATCCGGTATATTCCGGGGTGTTATAGCATCATTTATCACCTTCATATGATTCATGATTGCTTTTATGGCTTTGGGCACCCATTCCTACAGACTTGGACAAAATTCACTAAAAAACAGTGTTAAAATCCCCATATGCGGTTATGGCCAGACTTTTCCGCACGTATACGCGAGTCCACATGTACTTTTCCACGTATGCCATTAAAATCATTAAAAAATATATTAAAATTCCCTATTTTCAGGCTGGGTTGATGGTTACTCTGGTAGTTCAACCACCCCAGCACGTGGCCAACTGTTTTCAACTGTTGAAACTACTTTGAGGGAGTATAAAAGCCCCTCATGTGTATGGCCTAAGGGGGGATAAATTATTGATATTATACTCTGTTGGTATTCCCTATCCAAGTCCGAATTCCCATGCCTCTTGCACTTCCCAGTTCATTACATGAAACCCTTGTTTCCTGGAGATGCTCATCTCCTTATATGTCATCTCATATGCACCAGTTCGGAAGGAATCTTAGCGAGGCAAGGGTGGGACGGATCCAGACGATGGTCTGCTCGAAGATCGTGGGAGGATTCAGGTGATATCTCCACTCGTTATTTCTGTACATGCTATTTATAATACAGAATAACCGTCTTGTTCCCGAAATATACGTGTTAGTGTCTGCTTGCATATGTGAGAATATTGTTATTTAAGCATTTATTATGGTTTATCTAATGTTTCACGTGGATTTCACTAACACTTAGAGTAGATATATGCTGTACAACCAGTTCTTCGTTCTTGTTTCTTCTTGTCTTTCAGGTTAAGAAGGAAGAAGGTTTTTTGGGGGTTTGGACCCCGCGAGATCTGCTTCAACTGTAGGACCTATGGGTAACTTCCTCGATCTGCTCTATTTAGTTTTTCATGTACATGTATGGTTGTGTGAGTCCTTCTTGAGTAGCATGCCCTGCTCTGTGGAGGTTTAAACCCAAAAAAACTCTAGGGTGATTTTCCCCGAATACCCGTGGAAGATTTACCTCATATTTGGTTCATTGTCACATTGTTGATTCGGAAAAAAGTGCTCTGGAGCAAAAAACTTCTTTCGTCAAATCAGGAGAAACTGACCGTCGAATCGCACATAATTTGTCACGTAAGCTCCTCAATCATCCTTGCAAATCATTTTGTTCATTTATAAATTAAAATTTAGTGATTTTCACCATAGAAACCCTTTCTAAAAAACACGGGTTTGCGCATACGCAGGTTGGTAACGGTAAAGTCGCGTATACATGCAACTGTGCATAAAGAAAGCTGCGTATGCACAGGCCCAAATGAAAAATGCGTGGCTAATGAAGGATTTATTGAATTTTGATAGGATGAAAATCTCATGGAGAGAGCGTGAACACAGTGCAATTGATCAAGAAGTCATGCAAGATCGAGCATCGCAAAATATTCTTCGAAATTGCGGATTGTTCAAATTTTTCAAAATGCCAAATATGAAAAGCAATGTCCAGTTGCTAGAAATTCTCATGAATTATTGGGAACCGGAAGAGGATTTCTTTATGATAGATCAGATGCCAGTATGCATTGAATTGGAAGACATATATTTTATCACTAGACTCTCTCGGAGGGGGGAACCAGTAGACTTGCACGGGAAGCCCTTGGGAGGGATAACCGTGGAAGATTATGTCCACGTGTACTGTGTAGAGGGTTCCAAGAAATTTGGAACTCAGATTGAAATTAAGGATTTAAGGGATTTGCACATGAAAATCCTCCTTTTCACCATTGGCAGAGTGGCAGGATCTGCCTCCCTACATCAGGCATCCAGGACACAAATGAGCATAGCAGTGGAATGCTTGACTCATGTATATGATTGGTGCATAGCCCTATTACTGAACATGAAGCAACAATTGACCTCAATCCGCCAAGCAAAGACAAAACACTTTGGATATGGTACAATTTTGATGACATTCTTCTTTGAGAAGATACCAGCATTGAGACCCAGCGTTATCTCTACCATCAGCAACCTAAGAGACCCAAGAATTGCCCGTTGGGCAGACATGATGAAGAGATTAGGGGGAAGTGAAGTTCCCCGGACCACTTGGGATGATGAGTTCTTCCTTTGGTGGGGAGAACAAATCATCGTTGTGGATGACTATCCCTATGTCGGGATGGACTTTCGTGGAGATCCAAATCTTGTTCTTCCACGAGGCACAGCATGGGGCACAGTCGGTAAGTTTGCAAAAAAAAATTAATTATATAATTTTTTGGATTTTTTTTCAAATATGTATGAAAAAATGAAAACAAATATGTTTTTGATTGGATTCATAATGACTGACAATGTAAACATGATCATGATACAGATATTGGACCAGTTAGACCTGAGGGTTTCCCGCGCCATAAGCATCACAGGGGCGAAGCAGATACAGTGGATTCAGACAGGACCCTCCAGGCTGTACAGAGGAACTTGGAGGGGTTAACCCGCCAAATACCTATGGCTTCTATGGAAGATCTACCGGAAGCAATCCAGAGACGGGTGGTAGGAGTGCCCCGAGACTAGGTACAGTTATTCCGTCGAGTTGCCACCGCGATCATGTTCTATAGGAACACGACTTCTGGGCAGGGACCTCAGGAGTAGATAGATATTATGTATCAGATGACTGTATATTTTTTGAGACTGAACATGATCGGGCATAAGCCCAAATTTTGTATGACCTTATGGATCCAAATTTTGTAAATTTTTTGAACACTCTGATGATATATATACAGCGATGTTTGATGTGATGTGATAAATGTATCAAAATGTATGATGTTTTTGATGATTAAATTTTATTATATGGAATGATTAATATGCCAATCCAGTGCCTGATTATCTAATGAGTCTGCTAACCAATTGTCAGCTCGAGGAATATGAATGAAAGTTAAAAATTGAAATGATCTTTGTAACAAACGTACCCTCAAGAAAAACCATAATAAAAATGGATCTCAAACCTGATAAGTATTGTTCAACTGCAACACCACCAGCTAAGAGTCCAAGAAAACTACCAACGAATCAACACCCAAAGATATTTCCTCTGAGAGTAGATAAACAACTGCAGTGTATTCTTCTATATTATTGGAAGCCGGACCAATGCAGACCCCTCTTGATACTAACAACTGACCGGAAGGATAATGAAGCACCCAAGCTGCGGAAGCTAAGTTCCGGGTGTGTCTACTAGCACCATCGGCGAAACCAAAATGGCTCATGACATCCGACAAAACCTGCCAAAGCAGATCAAAAACATCACCAACTCATCAAAGATCGAAAATCAACCAGATATGTACAAAGCAAAACTACTATATACAAAAGCAACATGCCAGGCCAAAGCCTAGGCATAATACTTCTTCAAATAGAGCCCACTTCGAGGCTCTGGCAACTCGTTCCCTTCAAAATCAACTAAGGTATACGCTCATTTCTTAAGAAATTTTTTAACGATAAAGGGGCCATACCACATAGACTTAAACTTCCCTGCCCCCAGGGCATCTTTTTCTTGGGCATAGACCAAGACAAGGTCACCTTCCGAAAAGACCCTGGGTTTAACCGCCTTATCGTACTGAACTTTAACTCGGTTTTTATGCGCTTCATTCATCGTGGCAGCATCCCGACGCTGCTCATCGAGATGTTCCAGATGAAGGAGCCGTTCTTCAAGACCAGAAGTGTCAGGAATAAGTTCAACAACTAATTTAAGAGAAGGAATCTCACATTCAATGGGAAATACAGATTCCAACCCGTGCACTAGCTAAAATGGAGTAAAGCCAGTTGCAGTTTTCACTGACGTCCTGTATTCCCAAAGTGCAGGATATAGCATAATATGCCAGTTGGATCTAGCTTTATCAATTTTCCTTTGAAGAATTGTCTTCAAGGATTTATTCACGGCTTCCACATGCCCATTGGCTTGATGATAATACGGAGATGAATGCTCCTGCCGGAAACCCAATTTGAGAGCCAACTCAACCATCATACTATTCTGAAAATGACTGCCATGATCAGTGAAAATCTCTCTAGGAATACCAAAACGAGCGATAACCTGGTTGAAAAGAAAAAGAGCTGCAGTCTCACCATCATTCCAAAAAGTAGGCATAGCCTCGACCCACTTCGTAAAGTAGTCTACTACTACAATAATGTACTTGTGACCTTTAGCCGAAGGTGGGTTACAAGTAGTATAATCAATACCCCACTTTGTAGAGAGACCGACAGTAATGACTGGAAAAAGTGGAGCTGGATGAGCGTGCATTTTTCGAGTATAGACTTGACACGGATGACACTTTTTGATCAATTCGATACAATCCTTGAAAATCGAGGGCCAAAAGTACCCAGCACGCAAGATTTTTTGGGCTATAGCAAGCCCAGATAAATGACCCCCACAAGCTCCACTGTGGGAATAATTCAGCACAGCCTCAGCTTCTTCGAGAGTTAAGCAGCGTCCCAGGATTGAATCAACCCCTCGATGATATAAAGCATCACCAATAATCAAATAATTCTTGGCCAAGTGACGCAACTTACGATGCTCATCTTTCGAAAAAGTAGAGGGAAACTTCACAGTCTGGAGATACACAATTATATCTCCATACCAAGGATCCTGTGAAGAGATAAGAAACAAATTTTCATTCGGAAAGGATTCATCATAGATCATCTCTTCCCCACAGGGCAACTCGGAGATCAATTCAGCGAAAACTAATGATTTCTTGGACTTGGCAGACATAAACTCAAGATCAAATTCCTGCAAAATCACAATCCATCTATTGTATTTTCATCGAATCACTCGCCTACTAAGGACAAACTAAAATGGATTGGCTGCTGCCAAAACATAAGTTTTTTGAAGAATAATGTAATGTCGGAGTCGCTGCACAGCATGAACTGCTACTAAAGCTAATTTTTCTATCAGAGTGTACCGGAGTTCAGGTCCTACCAAGCCTCGACTAAGGTAGTAAATAACATGCTTTGCAAGAGCATCATCCTCCTAAAACAGAACCATACTGATAGTAGATTCTGCTGCTGCCAGATACAAAAGGAAATCCCTACTATAATCAGGTGGAATCAATAAAGGAGCAGAGGTGAATGATTTTTTCAAAGCATCGAACGAGCGTTGAGCGAAGTCATCCCAAAGAAATGGAACTCCCTTCTTCAATAATCTCATAAATCCCTTTGTAACTTCAGCATAATTTACGATAAATCTCTGAAGAAAATTAGACTTTCCTTGTAGACTTTGAAGCTAACGGATAGAGGACGGGGGAGGCAACCGAAGTATTGCCTCAACCTTGAAGGGATCTACCCTAATCCATTCCTTAGACACAATGAATCCGAATAACCGACCGGATGTAACCGCGAAAATGCACTTGTTTGGATTCAATCTAATCTTATAGAAATGACATCTTTCAAATATTTGCCGGAGGTGAGCAGGATGATCCATCCTCTTTCGAGAATGAGCAACTAAATCATCCAAGTACACCTCGATAATATTTTTGATGTCGTGGAAGGCATATGACATGGCCCACTGAAAGGTAGCCCCAGCATTTTTAAGACTAAAAGGCATCTTCTTGTATGCAAAAGTACCCCAGGGACAAATAAAGGCAGTCTTATGCTGATCTTCAGGATGGATAGTAATCTGATTATATCCGGAGAAACCGTCCATGAAGGATAAAATCTCATTACTAGCACACTTGTCAATGATCTGATCGATAAATGGTGTGGGGTAATTATCTTTAGGACATGCTTTATTCAGGTCTCTGAAATAGATGCAAACTTGAATCGTTCCTTGCTTTTTATCTACGGGAACGGGATTTGAAACCCATTCAGTCAAAGGAATAGGGAAAATGAATCTCTCCTTAAGAAGCTTCTCAACCTCAGCTTTGATAGCTGCTACCTTCCTAGGATTGACTGGACGAAGTTTTTGCCTCACCGGCTTAGCGTTTTCATAAGTCTTGATCTCATGCTGGACAATAGATGGGTCTATACCAGGCATTTCCTCATAATACCAAGCGAATACATCCCTATACTCTTTAAAGAGTTTGGTGTAAATTTGAACCTCTTCATGGGAACATTAAGCTCCGATGAAGACATTCTCGATAATATTGGGATCCCTGGAAATGTTCACCGGGATAGTAGGAGAGATCACAGCCATGTTCCCTTCGGCATAAACCTGTGTTGGTGCTAAAGGGTTCAAGACTGGGTGAACAGGACCAGGAGACAGAGGACTTGGAAAACTCGTTTCAACTTCGCTCAAGTCAGGTAAAAAGTAAGACCGATGATGCAAATCATCCCACGGTCTATCTATACCAGTCATGGCTTCCAGGATGGCATCTTTAGATGGAAGAGTGGTATCAAGGCAATCTTGGGCAGAAGAAGAACTAAGTGTCCAAGCCGGAGCCACATCTCCATCCAACTCTTCCAGTGAAAGAGGAGCTGGGATGGATTCTGCAGAGTCAACAATAAAATGATAAGCAATCTCAGCTGCAGAAATAGGAAATGCCATTCCACCCACTGGACCTTCCGCTAATGTGGCAGTAGGGGAAGGTAAGGTTCAAGGGTCTGAAAAATAATGAGTTCTGAAGAACTCTCTTCGAAGAGGAGCCTTGGAGGATGAAATTGCATTAATATGAACCATAGGAGGAGGAATATCAAAAGTACCCATCAAGGAAGAATACATTCCAACTCCTAAATTCTCAACAGGCGCCTTAGTATTATCCAACTTTGGAACATACGAGTCAGTAGACGCATTCGGGTCTACAGGAGGACAGTCCAATTAATCCAGTGTAACAATCTTCCCTTCATGGGGGAAACATATAATCCGAAATAATGAGGATGCAATGGCATCCATTTCATAAATCCAGTTTCTCCCCAACAGAAGGTTGTAGTCCAAGCTTGCGTCAACTACCTCAACCTCTATATTGACAGTTTTTCCCCCAACACAGATGGGAAAATCTGGGACAATACCATGGGGTCTATGAGAATGACCATCGAACGCAGTCAGAATATTGGTAGATGGAACATCTTTGGGAGATCCAATCGTCTTCCAACATGTGAGAGACATCACACATGTGAAAGCACCCTCATCAACAACCGTCCGAAAGATGTTACACTTCCGGTACGATGATTTAATATGAAAAGCCATGTGATGGGGGGGTCTCTTCTTAAAATTAGTCATATCAAAAGTAATCAGAAGAGAATTTTTTGGATCAATAGCCCCAATGGTAGTGAGCAAAGCACTGCGCTGAGCCGGACAAGACTGGAGTACCTCTAAAGCTGACATAGCACAAGGACTTTGTGCCAGATCTTCCACAATCGAGTAGTTCTAGGCAGCCCTAGCATTTGGATTAATCGTCGATCACTTAGAAGATGCTTTGGGCATCCGAGGCATAGACTCAACAGTAGGCTTGGTGATGTGAAGTGGCTCAGTAGCATCAAGAATATCCTTAGCTTTCAAAGACTCTTCTCTACCATAATCACGGGATCTCGTAGCGATATCTGCGTGAGCACTCATCATGAAAATTTTCGATGGAATTTCCCCTTCCTGGGTGCCCCTAGAGGAAGCCCCAGGATTTTGATTCGCGCCAACAACTAATTGTTACCCTTGGGGAAAAGGGTTTGTTAACACAGCCTGGGAACTAGAAGAACCCTACTGGGCTAACAAGCGCTGCGCATCCTGAATTTTAGGGAAAAGGTGCGTAAGATGGTCTCCGGCACACAACTTGCATGGAAAATTCACTTTGTTTTTCTCCTTTGGACCCTCACCAACATGCTCGTTGGTTTTATTCGCATTACCCTTCCCGTTCTTGCCCTTTTTATTATTATTTCGTCCCTTCTTCTTCCCTTCAGATTGTTGATTTCCTTTGGGATCAGAAGCTTGGACAGCATTTATGGACAAAGACTGGGAAGGTGATGACTCAGTAGGCACAACCTGACCAGAAGGAGAAGATTGCAAAGACAACTGCTGCAGTTGAGTAAGCAGGATGGCTGCACCACTATTGATCGATCCAATCAGTCTGTCACCATGAGGACCGGGCTTAGTTTGAGATAAATCTAATTTGGAGCGAGGAGCATTGGGCAGATACTTATGGAGGACCCCAGACTGAGAATAGATCAACTCAAGCTGCTGGGCCCTAAAAATGGCCTACTCCTCGGAAAATACCCCAGAGAGGGATACATCTTTCAAAATATCTGACTACAGGGATTTCAAAAACCATTCCAAAAGGAATTCACCTGGAATATGAGCTTTAACAAGCCTCTTCCTTCACCTCCATTCCTGAATGTGATCAAAAATGTGGGTTGCATCGTCCTGCTTAAAATTAGCTAGGAGTTCCGTCCCAGCGTCATATCGGACAGGCAACCGAAAATGGTTCAGAAATGTAACATCCAGTTCTCCAAATGTAGCAAAACTACCCCTAGTTAGCTCAATATACCATTTGGCAGCATTTCCAGTTAGGGTGTGTTGAAATAATCTCAACCTAATCGAATCATCGATCAGGGAGTTCGAAGAACACCATAAATGGAAAGTAGTAATGTGGTCAGCCGGATCTTCTCCATTCTTACCTTCAAACTTTGGAATGTCTGAAGGAAGTTTGGTGGGAACCGGAGGCCACCCCGGACTATAACGAATCGGATCATTAGTCAACTTCGACAGATCTGGCAAGTTTAACATTGCCAGAAAAGGTAAGCGAGGCAGAGCCTAAGGATTCCACCCTTGATGGGATGGATTCCCAAAATTCTGAAAATAATACCCTGGATTTGATGAGGCACCAGGTTGCCAAAAAGGACTCGTAAAAAAAGGAGAAGAACCTCCTCCCAACGCAAAGTTACCAAAGCCCAGACCAGTTCCCCCCACTGAAGTATGAAATGAAGAGGAAAACCCCTGATAGGGGTTCTAGGCATTAGAAAGAGGAGAAAAGGTTTGATAGGAACTCGACGAAGGGAAAGAAGTATTCCCTTAGTGACCAGTGTAAAACTAATTCCCTACCCCCACTGTAGTGAATACAAGGTTCCATCCTATAAAAGTGGTCGAATTCTGACCTCCAGACCAAGGATTGAAACTCTGGGTCTGAGAGGTAAACGGAAAGGACCCTAAAGAAGGATTGGAACTAGGAATGTGCCCAGTTCCAAAGGGGAACCCCTGAAAAGAAGCTGATCCACTAGCCATGAAAGACATGGGTGTAGATCTAGCTGCAGCAGCGGAAAAGGAAAAATAAGGAATCCCACTAGTGGGCATTCCGAAACAGAAGGGACCAGAATGAGAAGCATGTGCTTGGGTGAAACCAGAGCCAAACACAGCAACACTAGAAGCAATCGAAGATAAAACAATAGTGTCCCCTCCTTCAACAGAAACAGGAGTCTGAATGCCTGCAGCACTCACAGCAGAAGCAGCGTTCCCAGTCGTGGCCATCGAAAGGTATGAATAATACGGAGGATCTTCTGGTCTCTCTGACTCAGGCCCGATGTATTGAAAAATGAATGGATAATTAGGAGGAAGAGGAGATGGACCTGACCCAGGAGGTTCAGGTAATTCCTCAATTTGAAAATCTTCTTCCTGAGGAAATAAAACTCGTGAGGTGAGCGGAACGCTCCTCTTGAAACCGACACCAGAATCAGCTATGAAACCTTCAGACCCTTGTGGAGGATCTCTCTCCACTGTGTCAGACGTCACAGGGTGGTAACCACCTGCTAAATCACTCCTACGCCTTCTGGAAGAAGGCTCTGGACTCTCGGGAGATAACCCTCGGATTCTCCTCGATCGACGAGGCGCTTGATCAGCCACTTTAACAAATTTTAATTAGACTCAAAAAATATAAAGCTAAGCAAGCTAGGAGCAAAGAGCACACACTATAAGAAAAATCCCTGATATACAATCAAGCAAACAACCTTCAAGTATTTCCGCTCCGGGTGATGAGGACCGGACACCAAAATACAGGAAAGCGAAATATAGGACCTCCCAAAAGCAGTCTGGGATAATTACGGCCCAGGCCTACTAGCGAAGGTAACAGAAATAGTTATGCTAACCTCCTAACGACAGCCTTTTCCAGCTCAAGCACCCAAGCTTCGCAAGCACACCCCCCAGAAGTACTGCTGAAAGTGATACGACGTCTGCCTCAGGTACCATGGGTATTCCCCCCTGCAGTCACCTGTGTGGAACCTAGGAGTGGCAACTATGGGCACCAATCTGTGTCAGAAGCCAGACGGAACGGTCTTGAGGTCAGATTCAGCTAATTAGAGAGGGTATCTCTCTTCTCAACCTTCACTTCCCATCGCGCTTGACTCTTTGGAGGAGAGCTTTCCCGATCCACCTAACGGAGCTGGATTTCGCTCGATTAATGAACTTCTATGTTTTGTTTGAGCGGCCTTGGAGAGTTAACTCTCCACTCACCTAATCCAAGGCCCTACAACCTAGCTAGTTGGTGTATGACACTTAGAAAACTTCCTAGTTGATTTTAAATTAAGTCGCTTATTTTAATGGTCTGTTATGTTAAGTCAAAGGGATGCGAAAATGAAACTTATGGTGTTTTGACACATAAATAAATTAATAAAAACCAAACTACATGTAAATGTAGTTATTGTCTTTCGATGAAAAGCAACTTCTACACAGGTTCTACGAGATTAAAAATTGTATTTTTCTTTTCAAATAGCAAACTCACACTCACAAAAACTATGAAAATGACTAAATGTTTAAGTGCACCTGTTGCAAACCACTACAAGCATGCAAATCCTAAGATCCAAAATCTCCTAAAGCAGAGTGCAATTTCCAAAATTCCTTCAGTTTTATCTCTTTTTGGTTGTCCAGAAAGCTAGTTCCCAAAATCAAGAACTCTTAATATGAAGACACCAAAAACGCTTAAAAACAAGAGGAAGAAATCAATAACAACTCCTTTCCAAATCAAGTCAAAATCCAAAGGCAAGAAACCTCAACAAAGCTTCAAAAGACACAAAGAAACTAAAACAAAAATGCAAAAACAAAAGCAAACAACAAAGCAAAATGTTTTTTGAGCTTTTGAATTTTATAAGGGAAGAGTTCGAAAAGACCAAGAAAAACTATAAAACCCCAAGCCAAACAACATTGAATTTCAAGAAAAAACTTCAAAAATGCTCCAAATATTATAGGGCTAACTAGTAGCAAGATCAATATGAGCAAAAGAAGACAATAAAACTCATCCACTCAGCCTAGAAGAATAGTACAACCTTTCCGCAAACAAAAACTTCAAAGAACCAAGAAAGATTCCTCAAAATTTGCAACAAGACCTAGCCGACTGAACTCAAGAAAACCAACCAGGAAACGGGAAAAAATCGTAGTGCAAAGAAAAAAACAAAGATAGGAAGGAGTAAATGAGTAGGAGCTCTCTGTTCTGATGAAGCAGAACAGCCAAGAATCCCCAGAAAGAGATCTTCGTACTCAAACCAGAAATGCCAGCACAAGAAACAACACTTTGCCAAAAAGACTTGTTTTCAATCAAAAAAAAGAGAGAAAAGACCAAAGACCACTTTCTTCACAATCCAGAGGGTACAAAGACACTGCAGGAATAGGTCTCCACAGAAAAAAGGACTAAAAAGCCAAGGAATCCAAAATTTCAAAATCTGCCTAGGTATACGCAACTTTACAGTTTAGCAACAAGCACACATATGCGACTGTGCTAAAGGAAACACGGCTATACGCGACTCCCTTTAACAAAAAATGCGTGTATACACAACTGTGTGCAGAAAAACTCGCGTATATAAAGGTAGATAATGAAAAACAAGAAGGATCAAGCCTGGATAAGAAACCAGGACTTTAGTCTGACTGAGAAAGAGTAAACTGGACTGGAAATAGAAGTTAAAACTGTTGAAAACCTATCAAATAGCTGAAACCACCCAACAGGGGAATCATAAGAATGCAATCCCCAGCGGAGTCGCCAGTTCTATTTCGGGGAAAATCACCCTAGAGGTTTGTTGGGTTTAAACCTCCATAGAGCAGGGCATGCTACTCAAGAAGGACTCACACAACCATACATGTACATGAAAAACTAAATAGAGTAGATCGAGGAAGTTACCCGTAGGTCCTACGGTTGAAGCAGATTCCGCGGGGTAAAAACCCCCTGCAACCCTTCTTCCTTCTTAACCTGAAAGACAAGAAGAAATAAGCACGAAGAACTGGTTGTACAGCATATATCTACTCTAAGTGTTAGTGAAATCCACGTGAAACATTAGATAAACCATAATAAATGCTTAAATAACAATATTCTCACATATGCAAGCGGACACTAACACGTATATTTCGAGAAAAAGACGGTTCTTCTGTATTATAAATAGCATGTACAGAAATAATGAGTGGAGAGATCACCTGAATCCTCCCACGATCTTCGAGCAGACCATCATCTGGATCCGTCCCACCCTTGCCTCGCTAAGATTCCTTCCGAACTGGTGCATACGAGATGACATATAAGGAGATGAGCATCTCCAGGAAACAAGGGTTTCCTATAATGAACTGGGAAGTGCAGGAGGCACGGGAATTCAGACTTGGATAGGGAATACCAACAGAGTATAATATCAATAATTTCTCCCCCTTAGGCCATACACATGAGGGGATTTTATACTCCCTCAAAGTAGTTTCAACAGTTGAAAAAAGTTGGCCACGTGCTGGGGTGGTTGAACTACCAGAGTAACCATCAACCCAGCCCAAAAATAGGTAATTTTAATATATTTTTTAATGATTTTAATGGCATATGCGGAAAAGTACATGTGGACTCACGTATACACCCGGAACAGTCTGGGCATAACCGCGTATGGGGATTTTAACACTGTTTTTTAGTGAATTTTGTCCAAGTCTGTAGGAATGGGTGCCCAAAGCCATAAAAGCAATCATGAATCATATGAAGGTGAGAAATGATGCTATAACACAGGGTGGCCTCCGGTTCCCACCAAACTACCTTTAGACATTCCAAAGTTTGAAGGCAAGAATGGAGAGGACCCGGCTAACCACATCACCACCTTCCATTTATGGTGTTCTTCTAACTCCCTGATCGATGATTCGATTAGGTTCAGATTGGTTCAACGCACCTTAACTGGAAACGCTGCCAAGTGGTATATTGAGTTAACTGGGGGCAGTTTTGCCACATTTGGAGATCTGGCTACAAAATTTCTAAATCATTTCCAGTTGCCTGTCCGTTACGATGCTGGGACTGAACTCCTAGCTAATTTTAAACAGGATGATGCAACCCGCATTTCTGATCATATTCAGGAATGGGGGAGAAGGAAGAGGCTTATTAAAGCTCATATTCTAGGAGAATTCCTTTTGGAATGGTTTCTGAAATCTCTGCAGTCAGACATTTCTAAAGATGTATCCCTGTCCGGGGTATTTTCCGAGGAGCAGGCCATTTTTAGGGCCCAGCAGCTGGAATTGATATATTCTTAGTTTGGGGTCCTTCACAAATATTTGCCTAATGCTACTCGTACCAAATTGGACTTATCCAAAACTAAACCCGATCCTCATGGTGATCGACTTATTGGGTCGATCAATAGTGGTACAGCTAACCTGCTTAATCAATTGCAACAATTGTCTTTACAATCTACTCTTTATGGTCAAGCTGTGCCTGCTAAATCATCGCCTTCTCAGTATTTTTCAGTCAATGCCATTCAAACTTCTAGCCCTAAATAAAATCAACAATATGAAGGGAAGAAGAAGGGATGTAATAAGAAAAAGGGCAAGAATGGGAAGGGTAATGCAAAATCCAATGAGCATGTTGGTGAGGGTCCAAAGTATAAAAAGAAAGTGAAGTTTCCTTGCAAGTTATGTACTGGAGACCATCTTACTCACCTTTGCCCTAAAATTCAAGATGCACAGTGCTTGTTAGCTCAGCAGGGTTCTTCTAGTTCCCAGGCTGTGTTGACAAACCCTTTTCCCCAAGGGCAACATCTAGTTGTTGGCGCGAATCAAAATACTGGGGCTTCCTCTGGGGGCACCCAAGAAGGGGAAATTCCATCAAACATATACATGATGAGTGCTCACGTGGATGTCACCATGAGATCCCATGATTATGGCGAAGATGAGTCTTCAAAAGCCAAGGGTTCTCTCGATGCTACTAAGCAGCTTCACATCACGAAGCCTACTATTGAGCCTATACCTCGGATGCCCAAAGCATCTACTAAGCGTACGATGATTAATCCAAATGCTAGGGCTGCCTAGAACTACTCTATTGTGGAAGATCTGGCATAGAGTCCTTGTACCATGTCGGCTCTTGAGGTGCTCCAGTCTTGTCCAGCTCAGCGCAGTGCTCTGCTCACTGCTCTTGGGGCTATCAATCCAAAGAACTCTCTTATGATTACATTTGATATGACTAATTTTAAAAAGAGACTCCCCCATCATATGGATTTTCATATTAAATCATCGTACCAGAAATGTAATATTTTCTGGACGGTCGTTGATGAGGGTGCTTCCACATGTGTGATGTCTCTCACATGTTGGAAGGGAATTGGATCTCCCGCACCTGTTCCATTTGCTACTCTTCTGACTGCGTTTGATGGTCATTCTCACAGACCGCATGGTATTTTCCCAGCTTTGCCCATATGTGTTGAGGGAAAAACTGTAAATATAGAGGTTGAGATAGTTGATGCAAGCTTGGACTACAACCTTCTGTTGGGGAGAAAATGGATTTATGAGATGGATGCCATTGCATCTTCATTATTTCAGATTATTTGTTTCCATCGCGAAGGGAGGATTGTTACAGTGGATCAACTAGACTGTCCTCCTGTAGACCTGAATGCATCTACTGACTCAACCATTCCAAAGTTGGATAAGGCCAAGTCGCCTGTTGAGAATTTAGGGGTTGGAATGTATTCTTCATTGATGGGTACTTTTGATATTCCACCTGCTACTATTCATATAAATGCAATTTCATCCTCCAGGGCTCCTCTTCGAAGAGAGTTCTTCAGAACTCATTATTTTTCGGACCCTTGGATCTTACCTTCCCCTACAGCCACATTAGCGGAAGGTCAAGTGGGTGGAATGGCATTTCTGATGTCTGCAGCTGATATTTCTTATCAATCTATTGTTGAATCTGTAGAGTCCATTCTAGCTCCTCTTTCTCCGGAGGAATTGGATGGCGATGTGGCTCCAGCTTGGACACTTAGTTCTTCTTCGGCCGAGGATTGCCTTGATACCACTCTTCCATTTGAAGAGGCCATCCTGGAAGCTATGACTGGTATAGATAGACTGTGGGATGATTTGCATCATCGATCTTACTTTTTACCTGATTTGAGCGAAGTTGAATCAAGTTTTGCAAGTCCTGTGTCTCCTGGTCCTGTTCGCCCGGTCCTGAACCCTTTAGCACCAACATAGGTACATGATGAAGGGAACATGGCTGTGATTTATCCAACTATCCCGGTGAAAATTTCCAGGGATCCCAATGTTATAGAGAATGTCTTCATCAGAGTTGAATGTTCCCCTAAAGAGATTCAGATTTACACCGATCTCTTTAAAGAGTATAGGGATGTGTTCGCTTGGTCTTATGAGGAAATGCCTGGTATAGATCCATCTATTGTCCAGCATGAGATCAAGACTTATGAAAATGCTAAGCCTGTGAGACAAAAACTTCGTCCGGTCAATCCTAGGAAGGTTGCAGCTATCAAAGCCAAGGTGGAGAAGCTGCTTAAGGCGGGATTTATTTTCCCTGTTCCTTTGACAGAATGGGTTTCGAACCCTATTCTGGTAGATAAGAAACAAGGAACAATTCAATTTTGCATCGATTTCAGAGACCTTAATAAAGCATGTCCAAAAGATAATTACCCCACACCATTTGTAGATTAGATCATTGACGAGTGTGCTGGTAATGAGATTTTCTCCTTCATGGATTGTTTCTTCGGATATAATCAGATTACTATCTGTCCTGAAGATCAGCATAAGACTGCCTTTATTTGTCCCTGGGGTACTTTTTCTTACAAGAAGATGCCTTTTGGTCTTAAAAATGATGGGGCTACGTTTCAACGGGCCATGTCATATGCCTTCCATGACATCAAACAGATTATCGAGGCATATTTGGATAATTTAGCTGCTCATTCTCGAAAGAGAATGGATCATCCTGCTCACCTCCATCAAGTATTTGAGCGATGTCGTTTCTACAAGATTAGGTTGAATCCGAACAAGTGTGTTTTCGTGGTGACATCCGGTCGGTTATTGGGATTCATTGTGTCTAGAGAAGGGATTAGGGTAGATCCCTTCAAGGTTGAGGCAATACTTCGGTTGCCTCCCCCGTCATCTATTCATCAACTTCAAAGTCTACAAGGAAAAACTAATTTTCTTTGGAGGTTTATCATGAATTATGCTGAAGTTACCAAAGGATTTATGAGATTGTTGAAGAAGGGAGTTCCATTTTTTTGGGATGACTTCGCTCAGCGCTCATTCGATGCTTTGAAAAAAGCATTGACCTCTGCTCCTTTATTAAGTCTACCTGATTATAGCAGGGATTTTCTTTTGTATCTTGCAGCAGCAGAATCTACCATTGGTATGGTTCTAGTTCAGGAAGATGATGCTCTTGTATAACATGTTATATACTATCTTAGTCGAGGCTTGGTAGGACCTGAACTCCGGTATACTCCGATAGAAAAGTTGGCTTTAGCAGCTGTTCATGCTGTGCAGCGGCTTAGACATTACATTCTTTTATGAAAAACTTATGTTTTGGTAGCAGCCAATCCATTTCAATTTGTTCTCAGTAGGTGAGTGATTGGGGGAAAATACAATAGATGGATTGTGATTTTGCAGGAATTTGATCTTGAGTTTATGTCTGCCAAGTCCAAGAAATCATTAGTTTTCGCGGAATTGATTTCTGAGTTGCCCTGTGGAGAAGAGATAGCCTATGATGAATCCTTCCCAGATGAACATTTGTTTCTTATCTCTCCACTGGATCCTTGGTATGGAGATATCATTGTGTATCTTCAGACTGCGAAGTTTCCCTCTACTTTTTCGAAAGATGAGCACCGTAAATTGCGTCACTTGGCTAAGAATTACTTGATCATTGGTGATGCTTTATACCGTCGAGGGGTTGATTCAATCTTGAGACGTTGCTTAACTCTCGAAGAAGCTAAGGCTGTGCTGAATGATTGTCACAGTGGAGCTTGTGGTGGTCATTTATCTAGGCTTGCTACAGCCCAAAAAATCTTGCGTGCTGGGTACTTTTGGCCTTCGATTTTCAAAGATTGTGTGGAGTTAGTAAAAAAGTGTCATCCGTGTCAATTTTATACTCGAAAAATGCGCGCTCATCCAGCTCTGCTTTTTCTAGTCATTACTGTCAGTCCCTTTACAAAGTGGGGTATTGATTATACTACTTGTAACCCGCCTTCAGCTAAAGGTCACAAGTAAATTATTGTAGCAGTAGACTACTTTACGAAGTGGGTTGAGGCTATGCCTACTTTTGGGAATGATGGTGAGACTGCAGCTCTTTTTCTTTTCAACCAGGTTATTGCTCATTTTGGTATTCCTAGAGATATTTTCACTGATCATGGCAGTCATTTTCAGAATAGCATGATGGCTGAGTTGGCTCTAAAATTAGGTTTCCGGCAGGAACATTCATCTCCGTATTATCCTCAAGCCAATGGGCAAGTGGAAGCCGTGAATAAATCCTTCAAGACAATTCTTCAAAGGACAATCAATAAAACTCGATCCAACTGGCATATCATGCTATATCCTGCACTTTGGGCATACAGGACGTTAGTGAAAACTGCAACTGGCTTTACTCTGTTTCAGCTCGTTGACGGGTTGGAATCTGTATTTCCTATTGAATGTGAGATTCCTTCTCTTAAGTTAGCTGTTGAACTTCTTCCTGACACTTCTAGTCTTGAAGAATGTCTCCTTCATCTGTAACATCTCGATGAGCAGCGTCGGGATGCCTCCATGATGAATGAAGCGCATAAAAACCGAGTTAAAGTTTAGTACGATAAGGCGGTCAAGCCTAGGTTTTTTTCGGAAGGTGACCTTGTTTTGGTCTATGCCCAAGAAAAATATTCCCTGGGGAAGGAAAGTTTAAGTCTATGTGGTATGGCCCCTTTATCGTTAAAAAAATCCTTAAAAAAGGAGCATATACCTTGGTTGATTTTGAAGGGAATGAATTGCCGGAGCCTAGAAATGGGCTCTATTTGAAAAAGTATTATGCCTAGGCTTTGGCCTAGCATTTTTCTTTTGTATATAGTAGTTTTGCCTTGTAAATATCTGGTTTTTCGATCTTTGATGGGATGGTGATCTTTTTGATCTGCTTTGGCAGGTTGTGTCGGATGTCATGAGGCATTTTGGTTTCACTGATGGTGCTAGTAGACACACCCAGAACTTGGCTTCCGCGGCTTGGGTGCTTCATCATCCATCCGGTTAGCTGTTAGTATCAAGAGGATTCTGTATTGGTCCTGCTTCCAATAATATAGCAGAATACACTACAGTTATTTATCTACTCTCGGAGGCAATATCTTTGGGTGTTGATTCGTTGGTAGTTTTCTTGGACTCTCAGCTGGTGGTGTCGCAGTTGAACAATAATTATCGGGTTCGAGATCCATTTTTACTCCGGTTTTTCTTGAGGGTAAGTTTTTTACAAAGGTCATTTCAATTTTTAACTTTCATTCATATTCCTCGAGCTGACAATTGGATGGCAGACTCATTAGCTAATCAAGCAATTGATTGGCATATTAATCATTCCATACAATAAAATTTAATTATAAAAAACATCATACATTTTTATACATTTGTCACATCACATCAAACATCGCTGTATATATATCATCAGAGTGTTAAAAAACTATAAAAAATTTGGATCCATAAGTCATACAAAATTTGGGCTTATGCCCGATCATGTTCAAATCTCGAAAAAAAAAAATATACAGTCATCTGATAAATCATATATATCTACTCCTATGGTCCTTGCCCAGAAGTTGTGTTCCTATAGAACACGATCGCAGTCGTGACTCGGCGGAATAACCGCACCCAGTCACGAGGTACTCCTACCACCCATCTCTGGATGGCCTCGGGTAGATCTTCCACTGTAGCCATAGGCACTTGGCGGGTTAAACCCTCCAAGTTCCTCTGTACAGCATGAAGGGTTCTGTCTGAGTCTACTGTATCTGCCTCGCCTCTGCGGTGCTTGTGTCGTGCGTAACCATCAGGACAGACTGGTCCAATATCTGTATCATGATCATTACAATATTTTAAGTCGCTTTGAATCTAAACAAAAACATGTTTCATTTTTTCATAAATATTGAAAAAATCCAAAAAAAAATTATATAAGTTAAAAAATTGCAATCTTACCGACTGTGCCCCATGCCACGCCTGGTGGAAGGACAAGGTCTGGATCGCCACGAAAATCCATCCTGACAAAGGGATAGGCTTCCACAGTGATGATTTTTTCTCCCCACCATTGGAAGAAATCATCATCCCAAGTGGTTCGGGGAACTTCACTTCCCCCCAGTCTCTTCATCAAGTCAGCCCATCGGGCAATTCTTGGGTCTCTCGGGCTGCTGATAGAAGAGATCACTTTGGGTCTCAACCCAGGAATCTTCTCGAAGAAGAATTTCATCAAGATTGTACCATATCTAAAATGTTTTGTCTTTGTTTTCCAGATATAAGTTAATTGTTGCTTCATGTTCATTAGTAGGGCTGTGCACCAATCATATATATGAGTTAAGAATTCCACTGCTATACTCATTTGAGTCTTGGATGCCTGGTGTAGGGAAGTAGAACCTGTTACCCTGCCAATGGTAAAAAGGAGGATTTTCATGTGCAAGTCTCTTAAATCTTTGATAGAAATTTGAGTCCCAACTTTTTTGGAACCCTCTACGCAGTAGATGTGGACGTAATCTTCCACGGTGAGCCCTCCCAAAGGTTTACCATGTAAATCTACTGGCTCCCCTCTCCGGGAGAGTCCAGTAATAAAATATATATCTTTCACTTCAATATGTATGGGAATTTGATCTATTATGAAGCAATATTCTTCTGATTCCCAATAATTCACAAGCATTTCGAGCAATCGGAAATTACTATTCATATTTGGCATTTTGAAAAATTTGAACAATCCACAATTTCGAAGAATATTGAGCGATAATTAGTCCTGCATTACTTCATTGTCAATGGCACTGTGCTAGCGTTCTCTCCAATATATATTCATCCTTCATAAATTCAATAATTTTTTCATTAGATACGCGTTTTTTCATTTTGGGTTGCGCATACGCGACTTTCTTTGTACACAGTCGCGTATATACGCGGCTTGGTTATTATAAACTCGCGTATGTGCAAACCCGTGATTTAAAATAAATAATTCTACGGTGAAAATTCATAATTTTTAACTTATGAATGGAAAAAATGAATAACAAGGATGGTTTAAGAGCTTACCTAACAAATTCAGTGAAGTTTAACGGTCGATTGCTCCTGTTTTAACGAAAGAGGATTTTTCTCCAGAGCTCTTTTTCCTAATTCAGCAAGTCACAATGAACCAAATGTGAGGTAACTTGTCTATTTATGCCCAAAAAGTTGAAAATTTTCGCAAAAATTTATTATGCTTATTTTTTCAATCTATCTGAAGCTGCATAACCTGGATGCTTGGAAGTGCCCAGATTGGTATATTTTCAGGTACATTTTGATGAGCTCGAGATTTTTTCTGGTTTTTGATCCATGACTGATGACTCGTCATGGCAAGTATATGATCTTCACTGGCATATAGGTTAGGGAATCTACTTTTCGTTGCATTTTTCATACTAGCCTCCATTCTGATCACTTTCCATAGGGTCGATCCCCTTAGGTCATGAGTATTTTACCCATTTCACTCACCGATTATTTAATCATGACTTGGTGGCAGAGCCTTCCTTTACATGGGCTTCCTAGTTAGTTCCTCGCTATCACTTGTTGCCCATGCTACGTTTTATGTAGGCTCGGGAGTCCTCTTTAGTCCCACCATGACTTATGTGTTGAAGCTTCATTCTTCTTCTTCTCCACTATCATTTTTTTGGCTCTTACCCTAGAGGCTCCCTGGTGTTGTTGAGTTGTATTATTGCATTGCATATTGGCTACTTGTTTATCCTGGCCTTTAGCCGGCTTCAGTTCTGGACTCGATGTTTAAGCCAACTTTTTACCTTGACTTTTTGTACAAGTTAACCATTGCATGCATTTAGCTATCATGACATGACACCCTTTTACCCATGGATGGAACATTCCTCTGAGTATCGCTTACCAGTTTCTGCCACCTTGCATTGAGCATAGGATTTTTCCTATCCCAGGAAATAATGCATTTGTTTCTTGATACTCGTTCTATCCATTGTACTATAGCATTCTTTTATTCTTTTTCAGGCTTATTATATGAAAAAGACAAAAAAATCAAATATAAAAAAAAGAGCGGGAACGGGATGTAACTTCATAATTTGATGGTAGTACAGTGTCAGTTTGTCGCCCTTGAACAAATCACATATACTTATATTTTTCCTTCATTTGGGATGGTTTTAGTTTTGACCTAGGTTCAACCTTTTCCTTGTTTCACTGGTCAGTTCTTCCCCGATTGGTTATCTCTTCCAATCATATGGAGATTTTGTGTTTACCTCCTGCATAACAGACTTATACAGTGTCACTTTTTACTACCATGGTCATCACGAGTCATGCTTTTGTTCAAGGGAAGTCTAACCAGAGCCGGAAATTCTGTGGTGTCTCTTGACTAATTATTCAGTCGGCCTTCCTGGTCTTGTCAGTATCTTGTTCTATCAACAAATCAAGCCAACCATGGAAAAGATGAAAATTTCATAAAATCAAAGGTCAGATCTGATCCACTGGGGCTAAACAGGGGTCTTACACCAGAAGGAGACAAACCAGAAGAGAAAATCAAGCAGAAAAAAGCCAAAAGCAACTGCAAGAGACAAGATAAACTCCAATCAACTCCCTAGCAGAGTCTCTAGTTTGTTGGAGAGGTAAATCCCCTCTGCGGACAGAGGCGATCCCTACTAGCCCAGATTGGGTCTAGCAACAACCGAGTCACGCTAAGATGTAGGTTCCTAGTTACAAAAGACCAAGATGCGATAAGAGGCCTACCTTAAGTCCCACGTTGTTATTGTTTGCAGAAGATATGGCACTTTCGTCCTTTGCTTTGGCAGATCACAATTCTCCCGCTAAGCATGTTTGAACACCTACACGTACATGAAGAAACAACACACAACGTAAAACCTACTACATGCAAACATATATCAGTCGAGAGGATATAATTCATAAAATAAGACATGAACATATGAATGGAACCATAATCAAAGTCGTTTATTATTAATGAGAACAAAGAAAGATACAACCTGAGCTCTGACGTTGGATATTCCTTCGGCGGGTTGACAGCGGAGTACATCTAGATAAAGCTCGTCGAGAATGGGACAATTCTCTCTCTCTTCGTTTGTCTGACGATAATCTCCTTACTACTGATTCAGCTCTATTCAGGCTAACTTGGAAAGAGAAAATGGCAAGCTTATATAGATGGTGGAAGGGGAGTTGGGATCCCTACAATGGTGGGATTGGCCTATCCTCAAGGAAGCTTCCATGATAGGTGGAAAACCACTTCCCCTACATGGAGATCCGGAGCCAAACCTTCCAACTCGTTTTAGAAACTCGTCCAAGAGTTGGTTGGAATCAAACTTCCGCCATTTATTTTTAAAAAACAATCCTTATTAAGCCTGGCATGAGTAATACACTGGGACAGAGCGCCATTTGATGCGCCCTCTTTGGTGGATTTCCCCCATTGGTACGAGGGCTGAACTGGCTGGTCGTGCCAAGGCCAAAAGGTCTATTTTTAGGGCTTTTCACAGGAAACTATCTTCAAAGGAATGATTTTCCCTATCAAGGGGGATGCCATGAAAGTGGTTTCAGGTCATGTCATTGCTCACAGGACACGGAAAAGGCCCTCCGATGTGCGGGACGGTGGATTGCAGGGACGGTGACAAATTACTGTGTAACAGACCTTAACCTTAACATTAACCTTAACTTTACCCTTAACCTTACCCTTAACTATAACCTAACCTTAACCTTGACCTTAACTATAACCTAACTGTAACCTTTACCAAACCCTTAACCTTAACCTTAATCGTAACCTTAACCTTAACCTTAACCTTAACCTTAAGTAATCATTAACCTTAACCTTAACCATAATATTAACCCCAGGTTAAGGTTAAGGATAGGGGTAAGGTTACGGTTACGGTTAGGGTAAGATTAATATTAGGTTAAGGGTCAAGTTAAGGTTAAGGTTAGGGTTAAGGTTAAGGTTAAGGTTAGGGTTACCTTATAGTTGAGGTCAAGGTTAAGCTTAAGGGTAAGTTTATAGTTAGGTAAGGTGACGGTTAAGGTTAAGGGTAAAGTTAAGGTTAAGGTTATGGTTATGGGAAGGTTAAGGTTAAGTTTTGGTCAAGGTTAGGGTTAGGTTATAGTTAAGGTCAAGGATAAGGTTAGGTTAAGGTTAAGGTTAAGGTTAAAGTAAGGCTAAGGTTAAGGTTAGGTTATAGTTAAGGTTAGGTTATAGTGAAGGTTAAGGTTAAGGTTACCCTTAACCTAACCTTAACCTAACATAACCTTAACCTTGACCTTAACCTAACCTTACCCTTAACCTTCACCCTTAACCTTAACCTTAACCTTAACCTTATCTTAACCTTAAGCTAACCTTAAATTTAACCTTAACCATAACATTAAACATAACCTTAACCTTAAACTTAACCTGACCTTAACCTTAACCTTAACCTAACCCTAACTTTAACCTGACTAAACCCGTAACCTTAACCTTAACATTAACCTAACCTTAACCTTAACTATAACGTAACACCAACCTTGACCAAACCCTTAACCTTAACCTTAACCTTCCCCTAACCTTAACCTTAACCTTAACCTTAACTATAACCTAACCCTAAACTTGAACAAACCCTCAACCTTAACCTCAATTTGACCTTTACTATAACCTAACCCTAACCCTAAACAAACCATTACCCTTAACCTAACCTTAACCTTAACCTTAATCTTCCGCTAACCTTACCCTAACCATAACCTTAAATTTACCCTTAACCTAATCTTAACCTTAACCTAACCTTAACCTTACACTTAACATTGACCTTAACCTTAACATTAACTATAACATAACCCTAACCTTGACCAAACCTTAACCTTAACGTTAACATTGACCTTATCTTAACCTTAACCTTAACCTTAACCTTATCTTAACCTTAACTATAACCTAACCCTAACCTTGACCAAACTTTAACCTTAACCTTCCTTAACCTTAACCTTAACCTTCCTTAACCTTAACCTTAATGTTAACCTTGACATAACCTTAACCTTAACCTTGAATTTACCCTTAACCTTAACCTTAACCTTAACATTAACCTTAACCTAACATTAACCCGACTAAACCCGTAACTTGAACCTTAACCTAACCTTAACCTTGACTTTACCCTTAACCTTAACCTTAACCTTATCTTACCCTTAACCTTAACTTATCCTTAACCTTAACCCTACCCTTGATCAAACCCTTAACATTAAACTTATCCTTAACCTAACCTTAACCTTAACTAAACCCTTAACCTTAACCTTTACCTTGACCTTAACCTAACCTTAAGGGTAAGGTTATGGGTGTAGTCAGGTTAAGGTTAAGGTTAAGGGTTTGGTCAAGGTTAGGGTTAGGTTATAGTTAAGGTCAAGGTTAAGGTTATGGGTAAGGTTATAGTTAGGTTAAGGTTAAGGTTAAGGTTATGTTAAGGTTAAAGTCAATTTAAGGTTAAGGTTAAGGTTAAGGTTAGGTTAAGGTTAAGGTTAAGGTTAATGTTTAGGTTAAGGTTAAGGGTTTGGTTAAGGTTAGGGTTAGGTTTTAGTTAAGGTTAATATTAGGTTAAGGTTAAGGTTAAGGGGGTAAGGTTAAGGTTAAGGTTAAGGTTAAGGTTTTGGTCAAAGTTAGGGTTATGTTATAGTTAAGGTCAAGGTTAAGGTTAAGGTTAAGGTTATAGTTAGGTTAAGGTTAAACTTAAGGTTAGGATAAGGTTAAGATATGGTTAAGGTTAAAGGTTTGGTCAAGGTTAGTGTTAGGTTATAGTTAAGGTTAAGGTTAAAGTTAGGTTAAGTTAAGGTTAAGGTCAAGGTTAAAGGTAAGGTTAAGATTAGGTTAAGGGTATAGACAAGGTTAAGGTTATCTTAAGGGTAAAGTTAAGGTTAAGGTTAGGGTTTTGTCAAGGTTAGGATTAGGTTATAGTTAAGGTTAAGGTTAAGGTTACGGGTTTAGTGAGGTTAAGGTTAAGGGTAAGATTAAGGATCAGGTTAAGAGTTTGGTCAAGGATAGGGTTAGGTCATAGTGAAGGTTAAGGTTAAATTAAGGGTAAAGTCAAGGTTAAGGTTAGGTTAAGGTTAAAATTAAGGGTAAGGCAAGGTTACGGGTCTTAACATTAACCTTCACTATAACCTAACGTGAACCTTAACCTTAACCTAACATTAACCACAACCTTAACCATAACCTTGACCTTAACCTTCACACTTAACCTTAACCTAACCTTAACCTTAACCTTGAACTTAACCTTAACCTAACCTTAACCATAACCATAACCTTAACCTTAACATTAACCTTAACCTAAACCTTAACCTTGACTTTAACTATAACCTAAACCTAACCTTGACCAAACCCTTAACCTTAAACTTAACCTGACTAAACCTCTAACCTTAACCTTAACCTTTACCCTTAACACTAACCTTACCCTTAACCCTAACCTTACCCTTAACCTTAACCTTAACCTGAGGTTAAAATTATTGTTAAGGTTAAGGTTAAGGATAAGTTAAGGTTAAGGTTACGAGTTTAGTCAGGTTAAGGTAAAGGTTAAGGGTTTTTTCAAGGTTAGGGTTAGGTTATAGTTAAGGTCAAGGTTAAGGTTATGGTTAAGGTTAAGGTTAAGGTTAGGTAAAGGTTAAGGTGAGGTTAAGGTTAGGTTAAGGTTAACCTTGACCTTGACCTTAACCTTAACCTTAACGTTACCCTTAACCTAACCTTAACCTTAACCATAACCTTAACCTTGACCTTAACTATAACCTAACGCTAACATTTACCAAACCCTTAACCTTAACCTAACTAAACTCGTAACCTTAACCTTAACGTTACACTTAACCTTAACTTATCCTTAACTTAACCTTAACAATAATCTTAACCTTAGGTTAAGGTTAAGGTTAGGGTTAAGGGTAAGGTTAAGCTTAAGGTTAAGTTTAAGGGTAAGGGTGAAGGTTAAGGTTAAGGGTAAGGTTAAGGTTAAGGTTAAGTTTAATGTTAGGTTAACGTTAAGGGTGAAGGTTAAAGGTAAGGTTAAGGTTAAGGTTATGGGTTTAGTCAGGTTATGGTTAAGGTTAATGGTTTGGTTAAGGTTAGGTTATAGTTAAGGTTAAGGTTAAGGTTAAGGATAGGGTTAACGTTAGGGGAAGGTTAAGGTTAAACTTAAGGTTAAGGTTAAGGTTAAGGTTAAGGTTAAAGTTAAGGTTAAGGTTAAGGTTATAGTTAAGATCAAGGTTAGCTTAAGATTAAGGTTAGGTTAGGGTTAAGGGTTTGGTCAAGGTTAGGGTTAGGTTATAGTTAAGGTCAAGGTTAAGGTTAGGTTAAGTTTGAGGTCAAGGTTAAGGTTAGGTTGAGGTTAAGTATAGGTTATGGTTAGGGTAAGGTTAGGGTAAGGTTAGGTTAAGGGCAAAGTCAAGGTTAAGGTTAAGGTTAAGGTTAATTTTAAGGGCTTGGTCAAGGTTAGGGTTAGGTTATAGTTAAGGTCAAGGTCAGGTTAAGGTTAAGGTTAGGTTAAGGTTAAGGTCAAGGTTAAGCTTAGGTTAAGGTTAAGTAAAGGTTATGGTTAGGGTAAGGTTAGGGTAAGTTTAGGTTAAGGGTAAAGTCAAGGTTAAGGTTAATGTCAATGATTTGGTCAAGGTTATGGTTAGGTTAAGCTTATCTTACCCTTTACCTAACCTTAACCTTAACTATAACCCATAACCTTAACCTAACCTTGACCTTATCTTAACCTTAACCTTGACTTTGACCTTGACCTTATCCTTACTCTTAACCTTATCTTAACCTTAACCTAACCTAAATCTTAACTTTATCCTTAACCTTACCTTAACCATAACCTTAACATTAACCTTAACCTTACCCTTAACCTTATCTTAACCTTACCTTAACCATAACCTTAAGGTTAAGGTTATAGTTGAGGTTAAGGTTAGGTTAAGTTTAATATAATATTAAAGTTAAGCTCAAGGTTAAGGTTAGGTTAAGTAAAGGTTAAGATAAGGTTAAGGTAAGGTTAAGTTTAAGGTTAAGGTTAAGGTTAGGGTAAAGGTTCAGGTTAAGGTTAAGGTTATCATTAGGGTTAGGTTATAGTTAAGGTTAAGGTTAAGGTTAGGTTAAGAGTAAAGTAAAAGTTAAGGTAATGTTAAGGTTAAGGTTTGGTTAAGGTCAAGGTTAAGGGTAAGATTAAAGGTAAGGTTAAGGCTAAGATTAAGGGTTTGGTTAAGGTTAAGGTAAAGGTAAGTTTAGGTTAGTTTATAGTGAAGGTTAAGGGTAAAGTTAAGGTTAAGGTTAAGGTTAAGGGTTAAGGTTAGAGTTAAAGTTAGGGGAAGGTTAAGGTTAAGATTAAGGTTAAGGGTTTGGTCAAGGTTTGGGTTAGGTTGTAGTTAAGGTTAAGGTTAAGGGTTTGGTCAAGGTTATGGTTAAGGTCAATTTTAAGGTTAAAATAAGGGTAAGGGTAAGGTTAAGGTTACGTTAAGGGTCTAGTTAGGGTAAGGTTAGGATTAGGTTATAGTTAAGGTTACGAGTTTAGTCAGGTTAAGGTTAAGGTTAAGGATAAAGTAAAGGTTAAGGTTAGGTTAAGGTTAAGGTTAGGGTTAAGGTTAAAGTTAAGGTTAAGTTTAAGGTCAGGGGAAGGTTAAGGTTAAGTTAAGTTAACGTAAGGTTAATATTACAGTTAGGTTAAGGTTAAGGTTAGGTTAATTTAAGGTTAAAGTTAAGGTTAAGGTTAGGTTAAGGGTAAATTTAAGGTTAAGGTTAGGTTAAGTTTAAGGTTACGATTAAGGTTAAGGTTAGGTTATAGTTAGGTTATGTTAAGAATAAAGTTAAGGTTAAGGTTAAGGTTATGGTTAATTTTAGGGTAAGGTTAAAGGTTAAGGTTAAGGTTACGGGTTTAGTCAGGATAAGGTTAAGGTTATGGGTTTTGTCAAGTTAAGGTTAAGGTTAGGTAAAGGTTAAGGTTATGGGAAGGTTAAGGTTAAATTT
Organism: Pinus albicaulis; assembly: GCA_034641835.2. NCBI lineage: Eukaryota > Viridiplantae > Streptophyta > Pinopsida > Pinales > Pinaceae > Pinus > Pinus albicaulis. The sequence goes on from JAXQQM020059203.1 coordinate 357,954, forward strand.
AGGTTAAGGTTAAGGGTAAAGTCAAGGTTAAGGTTACACTAAGGGTAAAGTCAATGTTAAGGTTAGGGTTAGGTTATAGTTAAGTTCAAGGTTAAGGTTAAGTTTAAGGTTAAGGTTACAGATTTAGTTAGGTTAAGGTTAAGGGTAAAGTTTAAGGTTACATGTCTTAACCTTAACTTTACCCTTAACCTATCATTAACCTAACCTTAACCTTAACCATAATCCTAACCTTACTAAACCTGTAACCTTAACCTTACCCTAACTGTAACCTTGACCTTAACTATAACCTAACCTTAACCTTGACCGAACCTTTACCTTAACCTTAACATAACCTTAACCTTAACCTTAACCTCCCCATAAAATTAACCTTATCCTTAACTATAACCTAACCTTAACCTTGACCTTAACTATAACCTAACCCTAACCTTCACCAAACCCTTAACATTAACCTTAAGGTTATAGTTAAGATAAGGTTAGGGTTATGTTATAGTTAAGGTTAATGTTAGGTTAAGTTAAGGTTAAGGTTATGGTTATGGTTAAGGGTAAAGTCAAGGTTAAGGTAAAGTTAAAGTTAAGGTTAGGTTATGGTTAAGATAATGTTAAGGTTAGGTTAAGGTTAAGTTTATGTTAAGGGTAAAGTCAAGGTTAAGGTTAGGTTAACATTAAGTAAAGGTTAAGGTTAGGGTTAGGTTATAGTTAAGGTTAAGGGTAAGGGTAAGGGTAAGGTTAAGGTTAAGGTTAAGATTATGATTAAGGTTTGGTCAAGGTTAGGGTTTGGTTATAGTTAAGGTCAAGGTTAAGGTTAGGTTATGGGTAAAGTCAAGGTTAAGGGTAAGGCTAGGTTAAGGGTAAGGTTAAGGGTAAAGTCAAGGTTAAGGTTAAGGGTAAGGTTAAGGTTAAGGTTAGGGGAAGGTTAAGGTTAAGGGTAAAGTTAAGGTTAAGGTTACGGTTAAAGGTAAGCTTAAGGCTAAGGTTATGGTTAATGTTAGGTTAAGGTTTAGGTTAAAGTTAATGTTAGGATTAAGGTTAGGGGGAGGTTAAGGTTAAAATTAAGGTTAAGGTTAAGGTTAAGGTTAACTATAACCTAAAACTAACCTTGACCAAACCCTTAAAATTAACCTTAACCATAACCTTAACCTTAAACTTAACTTGACTAAACCCTTAACCTTACCCTAACCTTAACCTTAACCGTAACCTTAACCTTGACATTACATATAACCTTAACCGTAACTTTAACCTTAACCTAACCATAACCTTAACCTTAACCTTAACCTTAATATGACTAAACCCGTAACCTTAACCTAACCATAACCTTAACCTTAACCTTACCCTTAACTTTAACCTTAACATGACTAAACCCGTAACCTTAACCTAATATTAACCTTAACTTTACCTTAACCTATCCTTAACCCTTTAACCTTAACCTTAACCTTCCCATGACCGTAACCTTTACCTTAACCTAACCTTAACCTTAGGGTTATAGTTAAGGTTAAGGCTAAGGTCAAGGTTAGAGTTAAGGTTATGGTTATGGAAAGGTTAAGGTTAATGTTAAGGTTAGGTGAAGGGTAAATTTAAGCTTAAGGTTAAGATTTGGTCAAGGTTAGGGTTAGGTTATAATTAAGGTTAAGATAAGGTTAATGTCAAGGTTAAGGTTAGGGTTAGGTTATGCTTAAGGTTAAGGTAAGGTTAAGTTTAAGGTTAAGGTAGAGGTAAAGGATAAGGTTAAGGTTATGGGAAGGTTAAGGTTAAGGTTAAGGGTAAGGTTAGGGTTAGGTTATAGTTAAGGTCAAGGTTATGGTTAAGGTTAGGTTATGGTTAAGGTTAAGGTTAAGGTTAGGTTATGGTTAAGGTTAAGGTTAAGGTTAGGGTTGAGGTTAATGTTAAGGTTTAGGTTAAGGTTAAGGTTAAGGTTACGTTAAGGGTAAAGTAAAGTTTAAGGTTAGGTTAAGTTTAAGATAAGGGTAAGGTTAAGGGTAAGGGTAAGGTTAGGTTAAGGGTAAAGTTAAGGTTAAGGTTAGGTCATGGTTAAGGTTAAGGTTAAGGTTAAGGGTAAGGTTATAGTTAGGTTAAGGTTAACGTTAAGGTTAGGTTAAGGTTAAAGTTAAACTTAGGTTTAGGTTATAGTTAAGGTTAATGTTAGGTTAAGTTAAGGTTAAGGTTAGGTTAAGGATTTGGTCAAGGTCAGGGTTAAGGTTAGGTTAAGGGTAAATTTAAGGTTATGGGTAAAGTTATGGTTAAGGTTAGGGTAACCTTAACCTTAATCTTAACTTTACCCTTAACCTAACCTTACCCTTAACCTTAACCTGACTAAACCCATAACCGACTTTACCCTTAACCTTAACCATAACCTTAACCTTAACCTTACCTTAACCTTAAGCTTCCCATAAACTTAACCTTCCCATAACCTAAAACTTAACCTTAACCATAACCTAACCTTAACCTTGAATTTACCCATAACCTTACCCTTAACCTTAACCTTACCCTTACCCTTACCCTTACACTTAACCTTAACCTTGGTTAGGGTTAGGTTATGGTTAAGGTTAAGGTTAGGGTAAGGGTTTGGTTAAGGTCAAGGTTAAGGTTATGCTAAGGGTAAGGTTGGGGTTAAGGTTAGGGTAAGGTTGGGGTAAGGTTAAGGTTAAGGTCAAGGTTAAGAATAAAGTTAAGGTTAAGGTTATTTTAAGGTTAAGTAAAAGGGTAAGGGTAAGGTAAGGGATAAAGTTAGGGTAAGGGTAAGATTAGGTTAACAATAAGGTTAAGGGTAAGTTTAAATTTAAGCATAAAGTCAAGGTTAAGGTTAGGGTTCTGTTATTTTTAAGGTCAAGGTTAAGGTTAGGTTAAGGCTAAGGTTAAGGTTAAATTAAGGTTAAGGGTAAAGTCAAGGTTAAGGTTAAAGTAAAGGTTAAGGTTAGGTTAAGGGTAAGGTTAGGGTTAAAGTAAAGTTAAGGTTAAGGTTAAGGTTAAGGGTTTGGTCAAGGTTAGGGTTAGGTTATAGTTAAGGTCAAGGTTAAGGTTATGGTTATGGTAAGGTTAAGATAAGGTTGAGGGCAAGGTTAGGTTAAGGTTATGGTTAAGGTAAGGTTAAGGGTAAATTTAAGGTTAAGGTTAGGTTAAGGTTAAGATAAGGTTAAGGGTAAGGTTAAGGTCAAAGTGAAGGATAAGGTTAAGGTTAAGGGTAAGGTTAAGGTAAGGGTAAGGTTAACCTTAACCTAACCTTAAGCTTAACTTTGACGTTAACTATAACCTTAACCCTAAAATTAATCTTCACCCTTAACCTTAACTTTACCCTAAAGGTTAAGATAAGGATAGGGTTAAGGTTAAGGTTAAGATTAAGGTCAAGGTTAGGTTAATTCAAGGTTAAGGTTGGGTTAGGGTTAAGAGAAGGTTATGGTTAAGGTTAGGTTGAGGATAGGTTAAGTCAAGGTTAAGGTTAGGTTAAGGTTAAGATATGGTTAAGGTTAAGGTTAGGTTAAGTCAAGGTTAAGGTTAAGATAAGGTTAAGGTTAAGGTTAGGTTAAGGTTAAGATAAGGTTAAGGTTAGGTCAATTCAAGGTTAAGGTTAGGTTAATGTTAAGATAATGTTAAGTTCAAGGTTAACGTTAAGATTACGTTAAGGGTAAAGTTAAGGTTAAGGTTAAGGTTAAGCGTAAAGTTAAGGTTAAAATTAAGGTTAGTGTTAAGGCTAAGGTTAAGTTTAAGGTTAAGGTTAGGGTTAAGGTTAAGGTTAATGTTAGTGTTAGGGTTAGGTTAAGGTTAATTTTAAGGGTTTTGTCAAGGTTAGGGTTAGGTTGTAGTTAAGATCAAAGTTAAGGTTAAGGGTAAGGTTATAGTTAGGTTAAGGTTAAGATTAGTTTAAGGTTAAGGTTTTTGTTAAGGTTAGGGTTAGGTTATAGTTAAGGTTAAGGTTAAGGTTAGGTTAAGTTAATGTTAAGGTAAAGGTTAAGGTTAGGTTAAGGTTAAGGTTAAGATTAGGTTAAGGGTAAAGCTAAGGTTAAGGTTAAGGGTAAGCTTAGGGTGATGGTTAGGTTAAGGGTAAAGTTATAGGTTAAGGGTGAAGGTTAAGGTTAAGGTTACGGGTTTAGTTGGGTTAAGGTTAAGGTTAAGGGTAAGGTCAAGATTAAGGTTAAGGTTAAGGTTAAGGTGAGTTTTAGGTTATAGTTAAGGTTAAGGTTAAGGTTAAGGTTAGGGTTAGGTTATAGTTAAGGTCAAGGTTAAGGTTAGTTTAAGGTTAAGATTAAGGTTAAGTTAAAGTTAAGGTTAAGGTTACGGTAAGGTTAGGGAAAGGTTTAGGTTAAGGTTAGGGGAAGGTTAAGGTTAAAGTTAGGTTAAGGTAAGGTTAAGGTTAAGTTTAAGGTTAAGGGTAAGGATAAGGTTAAGGTTATAGTTAATGTTAAGGTTAAGGTTAAGGTTAAGGTTAGGTTAATGGTAAGGGTAAGTTTAAGGGTAAGGGTAAGGTTAAGTTTAAGGTTAAGGTTAAGGTTAGGTTAAGGCCAAGGTTAAGGTTAGGGTTATGGTTAAGGTTAAGTTAAGGTTAGGTTAAGGTTTGGTCAAGGTTAGTGTAAGGTTAAGTTTAGGTTAAGGTTATGGATAAGGTTAAGGTTAAGGTTAAGGTTAAGGTTAATGTTAAGGGTTTGGTCAAGGTTAGGGTTAGGTGAAGGTTATGGTTAAGGTTAGGTTAAGGTTAATGTTAAGTCCCTATATTAATAGTGTAGCCCCTTATTATGTTAGTGTAGCCCCCCTTATTGTTATTATTGTACCCCTGTAACCCCCATATTGTTATTGTTGTGCTCTTACATTATTATTTTTAGGTCGGCTAGGATTACAATGTGGCCCCACTAGGATTATATTGTGGCCCCATGGACTCCTATATATAGAAGGAGGTTTTGTTCATTTGTATCATCCAAGAATTGTTCATTTATGTAATGTATTAGAGGTTTATCCCTCGAAGTGGCTCATTTCTAAGGCATTAATATCTCTTTTATTCTATTTTTGGAGCTGGTTACACAACATTTGGTATCAGAGCTTTGGATTCTAGGGTTTCGCTGCTCCAAACAGGTCATCGTGGAATTTTCGCTATAAATTTTTGTATACAAAGTTTCAGAAGCTGAAATTGTTAGGGTACGAAGCTGAAATCCTGAGGAAGATTTTCTAAAACTTTCAGAGCTTGGTTCGCAATATTTTCGGAGATATGATCTGTGGAAGTTAGGTCTTTTTTCAGGCTCCTAAACCGGTCATTGTGGAATTTGCACTATAAATTTTTTTCTACGAAGGTTCAGAATATGAAATTCATATGGTACGAAGCTGAAATATTGAGGAAATTCACCAAAAAATTTCAGATCTTTTTTCGCAATATTTTTGGAGATATCATTTGTGAAAGGTAGTGCTTTTTCAGGCTCCTGAATTGCATCTCAAAGAGGTGATCGTGGGAAAATTTAAATAACTCTCTCTCTGGGCATCAGATTGGAGTGCCGTAAAAATTGGTTGCAGTTACATGGAATTTAGTTTCTTAGCTATCAATTTTAGAGATAAAGTATGAAAAAGTGACACGTGGCAAGTCGTACAACTTCGCTCTACTGAACTAGTCCAGAATTAGGTCATTGTGGGAGATTGGACACAACTTTGTCTTGGAGAATCCAAATCAGGTCAGACCTGTGGCATTCAAAATATAATTCAGAGGGCTACATTCGTGCTGAATTTCAAATATTGAAGGGCCACAATCACAGAGATAATCCAATTTCAATATCGAGCTCCTCAAAAGCAAGAAAAAGGTGTGTATTGTTTTTTCTGAATTGCATAAGTCTTGTTTGAAGAATCAAGTTGAATTGATTCCAAAGGCATATTGAAGAATTTTTGTCAATAATGGGTTCTATTATGCCTCCAAAAAATAATTCCATACCCATTAAGCCCTCAGAAAGCTATAATATGACGCATGAGGAGGAAGAATTGCAATATGAGATATCAAAATTATGGTACCAAGTGCAACAAATTTCGATCTTACGAAGAGCAACCGAAGGTAACATAGATGGTTTAAAAGAAAAAATGGAGGCTAATTTGTATGGTTTGAAGGATTAAATAAAATCTATTATGGATGATAAAGTACTGGAATATCACAATGAGCATCAACAACAAGTTCTCCATCTCTCAAAGGATAACCCAACTTTGGTGCAGAATCTAATGAAACAACAGGAAGATCAACATCACATCGAAAGAAGTTATGAAGCAGTCATAGAAACAAGAAATAAACAAGTACGATCAATTTTAGAGCATCTCAGCAAGTGGAATAACTTTCCTATAGAATATTTCACATGGGAGGATGAGAATTTTATACAAAAGCATCAAGAAATAATCAAGCGTTGAGGACAACACTTGTTTGAAGGAGAGGGGCATGTTAAGTCCCTATATTAATAGTGTAGCACCTTATTATGTTAGTGTAGCCCCCCTTATTGCTATTATTGTACCCCTGTAACCCCCATATTGTTATTATTGTGCCCTTACATTATTATTGTGAGGTCGGCTAGGATTACATTATGGCCCCAGTAGGATTATATTGTGGCCCCATGGACTCCTATATATAGAAGGAGGTTTTGTTCATTTGAATCATCCAAGAATTGTTCATTTATGTAATGTATTGAAGGTTTCCCCCTGGAAGTGGCTCATTTATAAGGCGATAATATCTCTTTTATTCTATTTTTGGAGCTGGTTACACAACAATTAAGGTTAGGTTAAGGGTAAAGTCAATATTAAGGTGGTGGTTATGGGTAGGTTGAGGTTAATTTTAAGGGGTTAAGGTTAGGTTAAGGTAAAGTCAAGGTTAAGGTTAGGTTAAGGTTAAGGTTAAGGTTTTGGTTATGGGTTTGTTCAAGGTTAGGGTTAGGTTATAGTTAAGGTCAAGGTAAGGTTAAGGTTAATGTTAAGGTTACGAGTTTAGTTAGGTTAAGGTTAAGGTAAGGTTACGAGTTTAGTCAGGTTAAGGTTAATTTTAAGGTTTTATTAAAGGTTAAGGTTAAGTTTAAGGTTAAAGCTAAGGGTAAAGTTAAGGTTAAGGTGAAGGTTAGGTTAAGGTCAAGGTTAAGGTTAAGTTAAGGTTAACGTTAAGGTTAAGGTTAATGTTAAGGTTATGTTAAGGTTAAGGGTATGGGTTTAGTAAGGTTAAGGTTACGTTAAGGGTAAAGTCAAGGTTAAGGTTAAGTTAAGTGTAAGGTTAAGGTTAGGTTAAGGTTAAGGTTAAGGTTAAGATTAAGGTTAAGATAAGGTTAAGGTTAAGGTTAAGTTTAAGGTTTAGTTTATGTTAAGGTTAAGGGTAAGGTTAAAGTTAAGGTTAAGGTTAAGGTTAATGGTTTGGTTAAGGTTAAGGGTAAGGTTAAGGTTAAGGTAAAGGTAAGGTTAAGGTTAAGGTCATGGTTAGGTTATAGTTGAGGTCAAGGTTAAGGTTAGGTTATAGTGAAGGTTAAGGTTAAGGTTAAGGTTAAGCGTGGAGGTTAAGGTTAAGGTTAAGGTTGGGTTAAGGGTTTGGTCAAGGTAGGGGTTAGGGTAAGGTTAGGGTTAGGTTATAGTTAAGGTTAAGGTTAAGGTTAAGGTTAAGAATAAAGTTATGGTTAAGGTTAAGGTTAAGGTTATGGAAAGGTTAAAGTTATGGTTAAGGTTAATTTAAGGTTAAGGTTAAGTTTTGGTCAAGGTTAGGGTTAGGTTATAGTTAAGGTCAAGGTTAAGGTTAGGTTAAGGTTAAGGTTACAAGTTTAGTCAGGTTAAGGTTAAGGTTAAGGTTATGTTAAGGGTAAATTAAAGGTTAAGGTTATGGTTATGGTAAGGTTAAGGTTAAGGTTAAGTGGTTAAGTTTAGGTTAAGGTTAAGTTAAGGTTAAGAGTAGGTTAAGGGTAAAGTTAAGTTTAAGGTTAAGGTTTGGTCAAGGTTAGGGTTAGGTTATAGTTAAGGTCAAGGTTAAGGTTAATGTTAAGGGTTTGGTGAAGGTTAGGGTTAGGTTATAGTTAAGTTCAAGGTTAAGGTTAGGTTAAGGTTAAGGTTATGGTTAGTTTATAATTAAGGTCATGTTTAGGTTAAGGGTAAGATAAGGTTAAAGTTAAGGTCAATGTTAAGGTTAGGTCAAGATTAAAGTTAGGTTCAGGTTAAGGTTAAAGGTTTGGTCAAGGTTAGGGTTAGGTTATAGTTAATGTCAAGGTTAAGGTTATGTTAAGGGTAAAGTCAAGGTTAAGGTTAAGGTTCAGGTTAGGGTAAAGGTTAAGGTTAAGGTTAAGGGTTTGGTCAAGGATAGGGTTATGGTTTAGGTTAAGGTCAAGGTTAAGGTTAGGTTATAGTGAAGGTCAAGGTTAAGATAATGTTAAGTTTAATTTTAAGGTTAGGGTTAGGTTATAGTTAAGGTCAAGGTTAGGTTAATGTTACAGGTATTAACCTTAACCTTCAGTATAACCATAAACTTAACATAACCTTGACCTTACCCTAACTTTTACCCTAACCTTACCCTTAACCTTAACCTTAACCTTGACCTTGACATTAAGCTTACCCTTAACCTTATCTTAACCTTAACCTAACCTTAACCTTAACTTTACCCTTAACCTTACCTTAAACTTAACCTTAACCTTACCCTTAACCTTGTCTTAAACCTACCTTAAGGTTAAGGTAAGGTTAAGGTAAGGTTATGGGAAGGTTGAGGTTAAGGTTAAGGAGTTAAGGTTAGGTTAAGGTAAAGTCAAGGTTAACGTTGTGGTTATGGGAAGGGTTAGGTTTAGGTTAAGGAGTTAAGGTTAGGTTAAGGTAAAGTCAAGGTTAAGGTTAGGTTAAGGTTAAGGTTAAGATTTTGGTTATGGGTTTGGTCAAGGTTAGGGTTAGGTTATAGTTAAGGTCAAGGTAAGGTTAAGGTTAAGGTTACGGGTTTAGTCAGGTTAAGGTTAAGGTAAGGTTAGAAGTTTAGTTAGGTTAAGGTTAAGGGTTTAGTTAAGGTTAAGGTTAAGGTTAGGGTTAAGGCTAAGGGTAAAGTCAAGGTTAAGGTGAGGGTTAGGTTAAGGTCAAGGTTAAGGTTAAGTTAAGGTTAAAGTTATGGTTATGGTTAATGTTAAGGTTATGGGTATGGGTTTAGTAAGGTTAAGGTTACGTTAAGGGTAAATTCAAGGTTAAGGTTAAGTTAAGGGTAAGGTTAAGGTTAGGTTAAGGTTAAGGTTAAGGGTTTGGGAAGGTTAAGGTTAAGATAAGGTTAAGTGTAAGGTTAAGTTTAAGGTTTAGGTTAAGTTAAGGTTAAGGTTAAGGTTAAGGTTAAGGTTAATGGTTTGGTTAAGGTTAAGGGATTAATTTTAGGTTTAGGTAAAGTGAAGGTTAATGTTAGGTTAAGGGTAAAGTTAAGGTTAAGGTTAAGTTTTGTTTAAGGTTAGTGTTTGCTGTGGAAGTAAATCCCCCCTTCGGATAGAGGTGATCCCACTAGCCCTAGAGTGGGTCTAGCAACAATCGAAACATTCAAAGCTATTGATTCCTAGTTACAAAAGATAGAAGCACGATAGATCGCTTACCGTGATTCCTTCGCTACTGTTGTTGAGGAAGAAGTGGCGCTTCTGTTCATAGCTGGACAGGTCACGATTTGTGAGCTTGTCGCATCCAGACACCTGTACACATGAAAAGAAGAGAGAAAACAAGCAATGCTATATTTAACACTTTATAACTATCGATCATTCAGAGAGAAACGAATGAAATTGCATTATATAATGGACAATTAAAATCATGGAACCAATAGCAGAGTCATGTATATTAAGATACGAGAGAATGATTACAACCGATGCTCTGATGTCATGATCTTCCTTCGACAGGGCTCCAGTGGGATGTGTCTCACAAATCTCGTCAGGGATTTTACAGAAATCTCTATCTCTCATGGTTCTCCTTAGCTCTGCTCTTGATCGTCACTCAGCTATAATTTCCTTCCCAAAATTTCAGCTAGCTAGCAAGTGGAGAGGGCAGGATTTTATAGAGGGAGAAGGAGAGGTTAGGCTCCCTATAATCATGGTGGAGAGTCCTATCTCTTAGGAAGGTTCCATGAGAGGTGGAAAACCACTTCCTAAACAGGGAGATCAGGAGGCAAACAACCCAACCTCATTTTGATGATCCGTTCTGAAGTTGTTAGAATCAAACTTCTGCCTTCTATTTTTAAAAAACATTCCTTAATAGAATTAGCACAAGTGAAACACAAGGACAGAGCACCAGCTTGCGCGCCCACTAGTGTGCATTTTCCCCATTGGCGCGAGGGATGAACTGGCTACCTACGCGAATGCCAAAACATGGGTTTTTAGGGTTTTTCAGAGGAAATGTTCTTGAGGAGAATTCTTGCCCTTATGTAGAAGGATGCCATCAAGGTGTTTTCAGGAAATTTTACTATTCATAGGTCACGAGAATAGTCCTCCGATGTACGGGACAAGGGATTGCAGGGATGGTGATAAAATGTTGTGTATCATATGCCCTTAAAGCATGAGGTCCGAGAGAGAGGGAGGAGTTAAATGATTTATGAGAACGCGTTCAACTGAAAACATAGCCGTTAGAATACCTGCGAATACAAATAAAACTGATATCTCTAATACATGATATGTGGTATGGGCGTAGCCATCCATAAAAAGTACTAACACAATGAGATCCAAGGTATGGACGTAGCCATCCAGCAAATAAGGATCAACAAGTAGACTCAGGTATGGTCGTAGCAATCCAATCAAAATATTCATGTAGTAATCCACAAAGAACTCGCAGCCTAGAAATTTATCAGACAAAATCCAGGGTCTTTCACTCCATCTCGACCCGAACACAGGTCAAGTTCGAGCATGCAAATATGTGAGCTGAAGTCGAACATGCAAGAACATCGTATGGTTACCAGCAGCATGACATTGGATTTGGAAGCATTTGACATCAAGGGATATGAGGTCATGGTGACGTGGAAAAGAGAAAATGAGCGGTCAAAATATATTACCCAAACCCATGAAGGAAAGCAGACAACGAGATGAGATTTCCCCAACCCAACACGAATGTAGAAAAGTGCCATCTTCAAGAGCGACATACTGCCAACATGACTATAATATTGATTCCATTTTCCCCCACCATTTCTGGTGAATACCTCTTTATTTTTACATAAGATTGAAGAGGATATCATATGCTTGTCATATAAGTTTTTCCTTCAGAAAAATCCAACCTAGTACATTTTACGAGCCCTAGGAAGGAGGAACTCGAGTAACGTCATTAAGATGGACTCCAATGTCATCATTTTTTAACGAGTCTGACAAAGGAAGAACTCGACGTCTTCTTATGTTTAGAGAGTTTGAAAAGACAACGGAAAAGAAAACTCCAGCAGTTCCTTTTCGTGAATAGTCCCTAATATCTGAAAAGGTAGAAAACAATATCCGAGAGAACCTCTTAGTTGGTATCATCTAAGGTATTAATTTTTCGTAAATAATCTATCCCAGCCTGAAAAAGGGGTAAACATATACTGGGTAGATTTTTTTTCACAACTATTTAACGAGTTCAAAACGACAAGAGTCTCGACATTCTTTTCAATTTTTGAGAGTCAGAAAAGAGTTGAAAGATGATTCCTCCTGGAGGAACGAGTGGTATTAAGGGTAGCTACTGGTTCTGGTAATGGTGTAATTTCTCAGAACATGTAAAGGTCAAGAGGCTGTCTAACAAGACCATTCATTACAGCGGTTCCTCAGGAATGGGTAAAACAACTAAGTGAAGGCATATGATTGGCTGAGCAGATAGTGACAATGGAATGAAAAAACAAAGGCTCATCTAGCAAAACAGGCTGATAAAATGGTAATCATGAGAGGTAAAATGGGAATGGTTTCATTTTTACACAAGCTTGAAATCAGGAAACTCTGCTTGAAATTGGTTTCATTTTTATACAAGCTTGAAACAAAGATAAACTATGCTTGAAACGAGTTTCATTTTTACAAAAGCTTGAAACGGAAACATACTATGCTTGAAAATGTTTACATACCCCCAACATGGTGACTCAATTCAAGGTACATGTCCCCCAAGCTTTAGTCCATATGAACGACAGATGGAGTGAAGGTTCAAATTACGAGATCAATAGAAAGAATCGACTGGGTTTTTACGAGATTGTATCAAAGACTCGAATTGAAAAGGAAAGTGTTTCAATGTTTTAATGAGGTTGAGATAGTAAAAAAACTATCCTCGAAATATTGTTTCATTTTTTAGGGAGCTTGACACAAGGAAACGAATTGGGCTCCAAGGACCTTGTTTCATTTTTTAAGGAGCTTGACACAAGAAAAACGAACTCTGCTATGACAGACCTCATCATAGTGAAGAAGAAGTCATAGCTTCCAAGGATTTCCTGTCCGATGGAAGGAAAACATCTTGGAATTCTAGACCCAAAGCCCCCAGCACATGATGTACAATGACACTATCACTGAATACGGGTACATGATAGGTAGCCACATAATTGACATGCAGTAGTGATGACACAACTGGTGGATAAAGACTCGGCAAGGATGATGGTCGACTAGCTTCCATATTAGAAACAAAGAACGCAAGTTGATCGATGGTCACGAATCGACCTTGGTGCAGAAAGCACATCACATGAAAGAGGGAGGAGACAAGCGCTCCCATGGCATAAGTATAATCATGGCCCAAGATTAAATTAAAGTCTAAGGGGCCAGGAAAAACCATCACGTCCATATGTACAGTTTTCCCTCCCAAAGTAATAGGCAACTTCAGAAGGATCTCTAATGGTTGACTAGTTCCTCTATTAAACGCCAACAGATTCTTCGTAACAGGCACAAGCGGCGGTGAACTACAATATTTCCAAGTAGTTGAGGATAAAATACTAACAGACGTGCCTTCATCTATAATGGTGTTAGGTACGACCAGATGGGAGGCGTATAATGTGATCTCAAAAGGCACATAAGAAGGAAGGCGATAACCTGCAAATCGACCCCAATCGAAGGAAGCGACCAAACTACTTGGAGGGGCTACCATCGAACCGAGATGGTCTTCCCCTGGTGTTACAGGAGAAGAATGAGCATCCTCCATTTCCTCCATCATGGAGGCAGAAGGAGTATCCTCCAGGACCTCCATCATGGGAGGCGGAGGAGTAGCTTCCAAAGGTATAGGGATGGGAGAATATTTCTCCAAGTCCAAGGAATCTGAAGAAACAAGAAGAACATGAGGGATGTGAGATCCACTCTCAACAGAAAAGACCTGGTGCACCACAAATAGGTCCAACTCAACCAATCCCACCACTAATGGTTGGTCAGGGACAGATTCATGATGGTGAATTTCTAGGGGAGTGGGATCAAGCAAGGATGACTCTTGAATAATCGTTGAATCAACTAGTGAAGGACTCAAAGAAATTTGTTTGTAACTAGCTGGAAGGCACGGTGTAGAAATAGTCGAGTTGTCCAAAACACTCTTGGCTTCATCCATATATAGACAAAGGAGAATGGCATGATGCGCTTCACACAAATTACAGGGATTGGTGAGCTTACCTTGAATCTTAGGAGCTTTACTAGCACTAGCTGAAGACGTGTCCCCAAACTGACTCTTGGAAGCTAAAGGAAATAGTGGAGGACCGTTGGAGCATACTTCAAGCACCTTGGGAATGCCAGGGCAATATCAAAGAAGATGGTTTCCCTGGAATAACATGCAAGGGAATTTAACATTCCATGGAGGGTTGGAAGGTTCATCGAGAGCAGGTGTTTTAGAAGCAATAACTGCGAAATTAGCCTCTCGCTTATCTGACTTCTTATTCTTCTTCTTAGCCACTTGGGTACCAGAATCCAAACTTTCACCAGGCGAAGATGAGGACGAAGAAATAGGCGAAGAAGGGGAGAGATCCACCTTCAAATCAACATGGTGTTTCTTAGGTGGAGGAGTGAATGGTACGGTAGTTGGAACACTTGAGACCACAGAGGTTGAAAAAAACCAAACAGGCAACCCAACAGTTAACCCAGGGAGGGATAATGTGGCCATATAAGGAGCACCAATATTTCCTAAAGTAGAAAAAGGACTAGGACTCCCTTAAGAATGGACTCCTTGATTGGGAAACTCTGAAAAAGTTTCCATCGGAAATGACCTTGAAAAAAAACACTAAGGACAAAAATTCTAACCAGGAATATTTTGTGGGCGATTAATTTTTAAGATGCTGAAACCAGACTCTATTGTTTCATATTTTAAGAGTCGAGAAAAAAGCAAAAGGTGACTCTATCGCTTTTAGGTTGGACACGAGTTTGAAAGGACAAGATCTTATGATATTTTCAGTTAAAAGAGTCAGTAAAGATCAAAGTGACTGCTCTGGTAATCTAGGTAAATGGGTGTACCAGATATTCGTGAACTACCATATACACCTTGGTAAAAATGAAAGAGAAATCGACCAAGGACTTAATGTATGTGCAGGTAATCTCTCCGAATGTTGTGTCCGATGTATCACAAGTAAACGGTGACAGACTCGGCTTCCTATGGATAAAGGATTTGTAACCTAATGGGATCTCCCTTTATATATGTGACGGTACGGGGAGCACAAGTCCGTACTAACGCTGTCTGTAGCTAGATGGCGAGCGAAAACTACTAGGCTTAAAAACGTCGAAGCACATCTCTACCTTAGACTTCTAGATGTTCCGTTAAGTTTCAATGATGCCTTAGGTTAATTCAATAAATTTTAAAGTTGATCTTCAATTTACGTTTCGATTTCAAGGCCCTATCGAATGTTGGATCTCATAAAACCTCTAGATGAAAACTACATGCCACAAAATATCATTTTGTTCAATGAAGAGCTATCTACGAGAGAGTTGAGAGCTTTCTAATGACAGCAAAATGAACACACAAAAACATCTACTACTGTTTTCAATGCAAGCTAATGAAACTAGAAAAATTTTCTCTAGAATTATACAATGCTAGTAATGTGAAAAAAATTTCAATTTTCACTATGCCAATCAAAATGCAAAAGATTTTTTTTTTGGTATTTTTCAATATATTAGAGAAAATGCACTAAATAGATGAAAAAATAATGAAAAAATCAATTTGAGAATGATAAAGATAGATCTAAAACAAAACAAATCCACTCAACTCAAACAAGCACAATCAAGATTCAAACCGATGATGAAATCCCTCAAAGCGAAGAAGAATCTCGAAAGATACTCAAACAAACTGTGTGATCTAGGCTTGGAGCAACACAAAGTGAAATTGAACGAAAGAGAGAACAGTCACTCAAAAAATGAAATGATTCAATGGGATTCGGCAAGATGAATGCAAAGAAGTAAAAACAAAGCTTACCAGGAAAGAAAAGACCCAAAACTCCCATGGGAGGCCCAGCACACTGAAGCGCCTAGAAGCCCTAGGGCTAAAATGAAAAACTGACAAAAAAGGGAAAAAAACCGGAGGACAAGGGCTAAAAATAGTAAAAAATGACTTCAAAGCACTCAAACAATCAAGAAAAACAACCCAGGACCAAAACTCAAGCTCAAAGAGTCCAGGAATAGGCAAAGCCTAAAACCAAGCAAGGTTGGCACGCCTGTCTGGCTGTAATTTGCACCAAACAGGGGATGGCACAGGTGCCTAACTAGCAACTAGTGTCAGTTGGCATGACTGTCAGAGGTATAACCGTGCCAATCAAGTTTACCCTAGAAATTTATGAAAATGGACAGACAGAGGCTAGATCTGGTCTTCTGGGGGCTAAACAGGGGTTTAACACCAATGAAGGTGAACCAAAAAAGAAAACTAATCAAACGAAAAGCCAAAAAACAACCTAATGGAGGAAGGACCAACTCCCATTGATCCCTAATGGAGTTGCCAAATTTTTGCGGAGGTAAATCCCCTCTGTGGACAGAGGCAATCCCACTAGCCCTAGAGTGGGTCTAGCAACAATCGAAACACACAAAGCTATTGATTCCTAGTTACAAAAGATAGAATCGCGATAGATCACTTACCGTGATTCCTTCGCTTTTGTTGTTGAAGAAGAAGTGGTGCTTCCGTTCCTAGCTGGATAGGTCACGATCCGTGAGCTTGTCGCATCCAGAGACCTGTACACATGCAAAGAAGAGAGACAACATGCAATGTAATATTTCACACTTTATAACTATCGACCAGTCAGAGAGGAATGAATGAAATTGCATTATATAATGGATAAAAACAATCATGGAACCAATAGCAGAGTCATGTATATTAAGATACGAGATTATGATTACAACCGATGCTCTGACGTCGTGATCTTCCTTTGACAGGGCTCCAGTAGGACGTGTCTCACAAAGCTCATCAAGGATTTGACAAAACTATCTCTCTTACAGGGTTCTCCTTAGCTCTGCTCTTGATCGTCACTCAGTTATAATTTCCTTCCCAAAATTTCAACTATCTAGCAAATGGAGAGGGTAGGCTTTTATAGAGGGAGAATGAGAGGTTAGGCTCCCTATAATCATGGGGGAGATTCCTATCTCTTAGGAAGGTTCCATGAGAGGTGGAAAACCACTTCGTAAATAGGGAGATCCGAAGGCAAACAACCCAACCTCATTTTGATGATCCATTCTGAAGTTGTTAGAATCAAAATTCTGCCTTATATTGTTAAAAAGCATTCCTTAATAGGCTTGGCACTAGTGAAACACAGGGACAAAGCGCCAGCTGGCATGCCCACTAGTGTGCATTTTCCCCATTGGCAATAGGAATGAAATGGATACCCACGCCAATGCCAAAACATGGGTTTTTAGGGTTTTTCATAGGAAATGTTCTTTCCCTTATGCATAAGGATGCCATCAAGGTGTTTTTAGGACATTTTACTATTCACAGGTCACGAGAATAGTCCTCCAATGTACGGGATAAGGGATTGCAGGGATAGTGAAAAAATGATGTGTAATCGGGTTAGGTTATAGTTAAGTTCAAGGTTAAGGTTAATGTTAAGGGTTTGGTGAAGGTTAGGGTTAGGTTATAGTTAAGGTCAAGGTTAAGGTTAGGTTAAGGTTAAGGTTAGGGTTAGGTTATAGTTAAGTTCAAGGTTAGGTTAAGGGTAAGATAAGGTTAAAGTTAAGGTCAATGTTAAGGTTAGGTCAAGGTTAAGGTTAGGTTCAGGTTAAGGTTAAAGGTTTGGTCAAGGTTAGGGTTAGGCTATAGTTAATGTCAAGGTTAAGGTTATGTTAAGGGTAAAGTCAAGGTTAAGGTTAAGGTTAAGGGTTTGGTCAAACTTAGGGTTATTATTTAGGTTAAGATCAAGGTTAAGGTTAGGTTATAGTGAAGATTAAGGTTAAGATAATGTTAAGTTTAAGGTTAAGGTTAGGGTTATTTTATAGTTAAGGTCAAGGTTAGGTTAATGTTATGGGTATTAACCTTAACCTTCACTATAACCATAAACTTAACATAACCTTAACCTTACCCTAACCTTTACCCTAACCTTGCCCTTACCCTTAACCTTAACCTTAACCTTAACCTTGAAATTAAGCTTACCCTTAACCTTATCTTAACCTTAACCTAATCTTAACCTTAACTTTACCCTTAACCTTACCTTAACCTTACCCTTAACCTTGTCTTAACCTTACCTTAACCATAACCTTAAGGTTAAGGTTATAGTTAAGGTTAAGGTTAGGTTAAGGGTAATATAGGGTTAAAGTTAAGGTCAAGGTTAAGGTTAGCTTAAGGTTAAGGTTAAGGGTTTCGTCAAGGTTAGGGTTAGGTTATAGTTAAGTTAAAGTTAAGGTTAGGTTAAGGGTAAAGTCAAGGTCAAGGTTAAGGTTAAGGTTAGGGTAAAGGTTCAGGCTAAAGTTAGGGTTAAGGGTTTCTTCAAGGTTAGGGTTATGTTTTAGGTTAAGGTCAAGGTTAAGGTTTGGTTATAGTGAAGGTTAAGGTTATGATAAGTTTAAGTTTAAGGTTAAGGTTAGGGTTAAGTTATAATTAAGGTCAATGCTAGGTTAAGGCTACGGGTCTTAACCTTAACCTTCACTATAACCATAACCTCAACATAACCTTAACCTTACCCTAACCTTTACCCTAACCTTACCATTACCCTTAACCTTGACCAAACCATTAACTTTAACATTAACCTAACCTTAACCTTGACCTTAACTATAACCTTAACCTTGACCAAATCCTTAACCTTAACCTTAGCTTAACCATAACCTTAACCTTAACCTTAACCTAACCTTAACCTTAACTTTAACTTTACCCTAACCTTAAGGTTAAGGTTAGGTTATAGTGAAGGCTAAGGGTAAGGTCAAGGTTAAGGGTAAGGTTAAGGTTAACGTTAGGTTAAGGGTAAAGTTAAGGTTAGGGTTAGGTTAAGGTTATGGTTAGGCTAAGGTTAAGGGTAAGGGTAAGGTTAAGGATAAGGTTAAGGTTAAGGTTAAGGTTAAGGTTAGCTTAAGTTAAAGGTAAACTCAAGGTTAAGGTTAAGGTGAAGGTTAAGGGTATAGTTAAGTTAAGGTTAAGGTTAAGGTCAAGTTCAAGGTTAAGGTTAAGGTTATCATTAAGGTTAAGGTTATGGTTAGGTTAAGGGAAAATTTATAGGTTAAGGTTAAGGTTAGGTTGTAGTGAAGGTTAAGGGTAAGGTCAAGGTTAAGGGTAAAGTTAAGGTTAAGGTTAAGGTTACAGGTTTAGTAAGGTTAAGGTTAGGTTAAGGTTAAGTTTAGGTTAAGATTAAGATAATTTTAAGGGTAAGGATAAGGTTAAGGTTAATGTTACTGTAAGGTCAAGGTTAAGGTTAAGGTTAAGTGAAGGCTAAGGTTATGGTTTGGTCAAGGTGAGGGTTAGGTTATATTTAAGGTTAGGGTTAAGGTTAAGGTTAGAGTTAAGGTTAGGGTTAAGTTTAAGGTAATGGTAAGTTTAACCTTTACCTTAACCTTAAAGTTAACCTGAATAAACCTTAACCTTAACCTTAAATTTACCCTTAACCTATCCTTAACCTTGACTTTACCTTAACCTAACCTTAACTCTTTGACTTTAGCATTATCTTTACCCTTAACATTAACCTTAACCTTAACCTTAACCTTAACTTTACCCTTAACGTTAATCTTACCCTTAACCTTGACCTTACCCTTAACCTTTAGCTTAACCTTAAACTTATCTTAACCTTAACCTTAACCTTAACCTAACTATAACCTTACCCTTAACCTAACTTAACCTTAACCTTGACCTTGAACTTAACCTTTACCTTAACCTTACCCTTAACCTTCACCTTAACCTTAACCTCAACCTGACTAAACCCATAACCCTTAACCTAAACCTTACCCTTACCTTTAACCTTAACCTTAACCTTGACTTTACCATTAACCTAACCTTAACCTTAACTATAACCTAACCCTAACCTTGACCTTAACTTTACCCTTAACCTTGACCTTAACCTAACCTTAACCTTAACCTTACCTTTATCTTACCCTTACCCTAACCTTAACCTTAACTATAACCTAACCCTCACTTTAACCTAACCTTAACATTAACCTTAGCCTTAACCTAACCTTAACCTTCCCCTAACCTTAACCCTAACCTTAACCTTAACCTAACCTTAAAATTAACTTTAACCTTAACTTAACCTAACCTTAACCTAACCTTAACCTTAACCTAACATTAACCTTGACCTTATCCTAACCTAACCTAACCCTAACCTTAACCAAACCCTTAGCCTTAACTATAGCCTAACCCTAACCTTGACCTTAACTTTACCCTTCACCTTGACCTTAACCTTAACTTAACCTTAACCTTAACTTTACCCTTAACCTAACCCTAACCTTGACCAAACCCTTAACATTAACCTTAACCTTAATCCTTTCCTACCCTTAACCTTAACCTAACCTGGACTTTAACTATAACATAACCCTAACCTTGACCAAACCTTAACCTTAACCTTAACTTAACCTTAACCATAACCTCACCTTAAGCTTAGCCATAACCTAACCTTAACCTTGACCTTAACTATAACCTAACCTTAACCTTGACCAAACCCTTAACCTTTACCTTCATCTTAAGCTTACCCTAACCTTAACTTAAACTTAACCTTAACTTTACCCCTAACCTAACCTTAACAATAACCTTAACCTGAACCTAACCTTAACCTTACCCTTAACCTTATCCTTACCCTTAACCTAACCTTAACCTTGACTTTACCCTTAACGTAAACTTAACCTTGACTTTACCCCTAACCTTAACTATAACCTAATTTTAACCTTAACCATAACCTTAACCTAACCTTAACCTTAACCTTAAGCTAACCCTAACTTTAACTAAACCTTAACGTAAACTTAACATAACCTTAAGGATTTGGGAAGGCTAAGGTTAAGGTTAAGGTTAAGATAAGGTTAAGGGTAGGTTTAAGGTTAATGTTTAGGTTAAGTTAAGGTTAAGGTCAAGGGTAAGGGTAAGGTTAAGGTTAAGGTTAACGTTAAGGGTTTAGTTAAGGTTAAGGTTACGTTAAGGGTAAAGTTAAGGTTAAGGTTAGGTTAAGGGTAAAGTTAAGGCTAGGGTCAGGTTAAGGTTAAGGTTAGGGTTAAGGTTAAGGGTAAGTTTAAGGTAAGCATAAGGTTAACCTTAAACTTAACCTTAACCTTAACTTTAACTTGACCAAACCTTAACCTTAACATTAACTCTACCCTTAACCTAACCTTAACCTTGACTTTACCTTAACTTAACCTTAACTCCTTAACCTCAACCTTAACTTTACCTAAGGTTAGGGTTAAGGTTAGGGGAAGTTTAGGTTAAGGTTAACCTTGACCTTAAAATTAACCTTAACTATAACCTAACCCTAACCTCGACCAAACCCTTAAACTTAACCTTAACCTTAACCAAACCCTTATCCTTAACATTAACCTTAACCTAACATTAACCTGACTAAACCCTTAAGGTTAGGTTAAGGGTAAATTTAAGGTTAAGGTTAAACTTAGGTTAAGGTAAGGTTAAGGTTAAGGTTAAGGTCAAGGTTAAGGTTTAGGTTAAGGGTAAAGTTAAGGTTAAGGTTAATGTTAAGGGTAAGGTTAAGGTCAAGGTTAAGGTTACGTTAAGGGTAAAGTCAATGTTAAGGTTACGTTAAGGGTTTGGTCAAGCTTAAGGTTAGGTTATATTTAAGGTCAAGGTTAAGGTTAGGATAAGGTTAAGGTTAGGATTAGGTTATAGTTAAGGTCAAGGTTAGGTTAAGGTTAAGGCTAGGTAAAGGTTAAGGGTAAGGTCAAGGTTAAGGTTAAGATTAGGTTAAGGGTAAGGTCAAGGTAAGGTTAAGGTTAAGGTTAAGGGTAAATTCAAGGTTAAGGTTTGGTTAAGGTTAAGATAAGGTTAGGGTAAGGTTAGGGTAAAAGTTCAGGTTAAGGTTAGGTTAAGGGTTTGGTCAAGATTAGGGTTAAGTTATAGTTAAGGTTAAGGTAAGGTTAAGGTTAAGGTTAAGGTAAGGTTAAGGTTAAGGTTAAGGTTAAGGTTACGTTAAGGGTAAATTCAAGGTTAATGTTAGGTTAAGGTTATGATAAGGTTAAGGTTAAGATAAGGTTAAGGTTAAGGGTAAAGTTAAGGTTAGGGTTAGGTTAAGGTTAAGGTAAAGGTTAAGTTAAGGGTAAACTTATGGTTAGGGTTAGGTTAAGGTTAAGGTTAAGGTTATGGTTAGGCTAAGGTTAAGGTTAAGGTTACAGTTAGGTTAAGGTTAAGATCAGGTTAAGGTTAACGTTAAGGTTAATCTTAAGGGTAAGTTAAGGTTAGGGTTAGGTTAAGGTTAAGGTTAAGGTTAGGTTAAGGGTAAAGTTAAGGTTAGGGTTAAGTTAAGGTTAAGGTTAAGGTTATGGTTAGGCTAAGGTTAAGGTTAAGGTTAAGGTTAGGTTAAGGTTACGATTAAGTTAAGGTTAAGGTTAAGGTTAATGTTAAGGGTTTGGTCAAGGTTAGGGTTAGGTTAAGGTTAATGTTAAAGGTTTGGTCAAGGTTAGGAATAGGCTATAGTTAAGGTCAGGGTTAAGGTTAAGGGTAAGGTTATAGTTAGGTTAAGGTGAAGGTTAAGGTTAAGGTTAGGGATAGTGTTAGGTTAAGGTTAAGGTTAGGTTAAGGTTACGGTTAGGTTATGGTTAAGAATAGGTTAAGGTTAAGGTTAAGGTTAATGTTAAGTGTTTGGTCAAGGTTTGGGTTAGGTTAAGGTTAATGTTAAGGGTTTGGTCAAGGTTAGGGTTAGGTTAGAGTTAAGGTCAAGGTAAAGGTTAAGGGTAAGGTTATAGTTAGGTTAAGGTTAATTTCAAGGTTAGGTTAAGGTTAAGATAACGTTAAGGTTAAGGGAAGGGAAAATTTTAGGGGAGAATTTTAGCCCAAATGCAAATTTTAAGGGATTTTAAATTTTAATAGGGCGAATTTTTTATATAAATCCCATTTTCTATAGTTTAATAAATTTAGCCCAATAATTATTTTAAAAATAATTAATTATTAAATATTAGCCCACGAAAAAAAATGCACATAAAACTGAAAAAATGAAATTTGCCCCCGATTTTCTTTGGTTGGAGCATATTTCCATGGCATTCGCCTGGATTTATAGGGTTAGAGGGAGGGGTTAGGGTGATTCGCCCCATTTTTTCACTGGTTCGCCAGAATTTAGGAGAGGTGTTTGGGGCTTTGTGCACACCGATCTTCTTGCTGGCTGAGCGAGGGACTTGACTGACCCTCTCTAGTATGTGAGGCTTTTAGAGAAAAAAATTATGATCATACAGTTGCCTTGTCATTTATTTTCACGAATCTAACTGTATATGAAAATCAAATGACTTCAATTAATATTTTTTCCCATGGTTCGAATTATTTTTCTGACTCTTTAATTTTGTGTACAATATTTAAATAGAGTAAATATGGCCGATGCAACAAATGTATAAGCATATGGTTAGAAAATTATTGATAATTTGCACATAAATTGTATTTTCTGGTATAATTATAGGGTTGATGTGTTGTGGAAAACGCTGTAGACTGCGATGGATGAATTATCTGCGGCCTAATGTTAAACGAGGACTGATTTTGCCCGATGAGGAAGACCTTATTCTCAGACTGCATCACCTTCTTGGAAACAGGTATGTTCCTTGCCTTCGTGAGATTCAAAAATGATATATGGGTACATTAGGTTAGGTTAGATTAGATTGAAAGTCGGTGCATCACATCCATTTGGAATTTTAGGTGGTCCTTGATAGCTGGGCGAATGCCTGGGTGCACTGATAACGAAATCAAGAACTACTGGAATACGCACCTTAGTAAAAAACTGATCAGTGAAGGGATAGATCCAAGGACTCACAAAATCCTTGCTGAATCAGAGCTTGAGCAGTTACGTAGTGATAAAAGCCAAGGAGTTGACAATGTGAACTCTGAAGATACCAACAAACCAACTTGTGATTCTCAGAAAATTCAACTACAAGAAACTGAAACAACAATGTCTGACAATATTGAAGCCTGCAAAGTTGTTGACAACATTTTCCATTCCCCAGAACTGAGGAAGAACGTTAATGATCATCCTGATACATCAACAATTGATAGCCTTCACACTGTTGCAAATTCCTGCAGCACTGCCAAAGCTACTCAATCTACTTATATTGGAAGTGAGGGTACTTATTCATATGATGTTTTGATTTAGGAAAAGGATCAGGTAAGCTGCCACAACAATCAGTTAATGGAGTTGTTCATGTTAATCAACCCTTGCAGATTCCATATTGTTACCCTAATCAGGATTTTAGCTTAGAGGGGCATGATTGGTCTCCATATTTGAGAACAAACACACTGACAAGTAGCTTTTTCATGGCACCGTCATCAGGGTTAGACAATGCCCCACATTTCTCAGATCAAGTTTATCAAGCAACTACTAGAAATGCTTTGAGAGGTGGACATCAATATAACAAAATTTTTTCAGCTAATTATATTCAACACCATGCAACCAATGAAGAAACCCATCAAGAAATATACAAGGAAAACGATGGTGCAAATTCATGTACCCTTCAAGGAAATATAAATCCACTGTGCCCAACCACTGAAGATTGCAATTCAGATATACTCTCTTATTTTCTGGAGTCCTTTATGACTGAGGATTAGTTGCTAGACGAAGCCAATTACAAGCATGCAACACCATCTTTAGCTTCTGTGTCACAACATGTGCAACACCTCTCTCAGGCTCAAGCTCTGAATCATGACTACGACATGTGGTCTGTAGTGTCCCCATCAACACAATATCCTTCAAATTAATTACCTCAAAGATAAGAAGAATGAACCTTTGGTTGTTTTCAGTGCTTCTGTTTAATCTGTATTGTCTTTTCTTTCTATATGAATCTGTTGTATTATCCTTTTGTGGATGTCTTATTTAAGATTACATGTATGTTGTTGTATTAAATGTTTGTGATAAATAAATTTTCTATATATTCTATTATTTTTTGTTTATGTAACTTAATTTTTAAATTGGTTGCTGTGAAAGAAATCAGTTAAACATTGGATGTCAAACTATTTCATCAGAAACATTGATTTTGCATGGAATTGAATGAATGTAAAACTTAGATATTCTTATACAATCTTGAAAATGTTTTGAGAGTATATCTTCTGACCTGATTCTTTATTAAAGCCCGTGGGTGCATTGTCATCTTTTCTTCTGTCATTGAAAATTACTGTGAAACTAGGAAGGCAATATTGTATGGGCAATATAAAATAGGATGGTATAATTAAAAGTGATGTGTTAAAACCCATGGTAGCTGGAAAACCACAATGCACAGTCACTAACATTTCATAAATGCACCAAAATATATATCCAAGGCCATTGATTGACTCATGCTCACAAGAATTACATTTTATTCCTTTTTATCTGATTCCTTCAGTCTGTGAAGCAATCACAATTATAGAGTCTGTGGATATAGGGTCAGAAAATGAAATTATATGGAAAAGGGATTGATCCCATGATCACTGACACAACATAGGCTAGCATTCCATTTTAAATACTTAATTTTTTTTTTCCAGAATAGGCGTTTAATCGATCAATTGAGGATAAACTTATATCAATTTGAAACATGTAAATGATCTAAAGGTGTTTAAAACATTCACACAATCTGCTGAGCTTGCCATGTAAACACTTGAATAGTTCTATATTTAAGTTGACTCAGGCCTTTTAAGATTTATAGTATCATATGAATAATTGCATCTTTATGCCTTATACATAAGATAATGTAGTGTCACACTTGCTTCATTCTCAATTTCTGCATTGCAAAATAGGTATTGCAGTTAAGACTTAGTTGAATTATGTTTTTTTCTTTCATAGATATTATATGAACATTGATACAACATTTCAGTTTCAAACTTTTAGTAAATGTTATTGGTTTTGTACATATGATGAATCATAGAACACATGTTATCGACCAACAGGAAAGTCAAGTAGATCTATGCATGGCAGGTTCGTGAAAACGATAGACTCCATTGCTAGGGTATCTCAGTTCTCAGCTGTTATCCACTGCAGTCATTTAATTATCCAACCTTATGAGACCAGAAACTTTCTACAGTTGTACACAATCATGGATAGAGTAAATAAACTTGCAGATTGTGCAGGATGCAAATTAAGCTATATAACATCTTATATTTGCTGCGGATTTTTTTTCATAGCCTTTGCAGAAATATTGAAGCATTAGGTATTGCATTATTAAAAAAACTACTATAGTGTCTACTACAATAGAAGGAACATAAGCATAGCCTCATTATGTCATGCACAAAACCCAAGAACTCTCGAGTAATAAAACACAAGAGTTCGTGTTATCGTGTACAACCACAAGTGACAAATACTTTACAATGCCTAGCATATATGTTCAACAAATTTCTAGATACAAGAGCAATCTGTGAAAAAGGTGTTTGGGATTTTGAAAATTTCCATTTGAACGTTAATCCAAAATTGTTTTATGGAATATTTTTCTTTTAAAGCTAAAAATGCAGATAGTTCTTGTCCAAAAGTAGTTCTCATGCACTGTTAGTGGTGAATAGTTAAAACATCTCGAAAGACATCAATTTCATCAAGGGTGTGACAAGCACGTTAGAGTTCTATAGTTCAGGTAAAAATGCAACTCATATATTAAAAATGTGAGGATGTTACTAAAGTGGTTAGGTAGTTAGCATCGTTACTTTTGAAATCATTAGTTATGATTATGATATGAAGAGGTTTGGGGGTAATTACAATCTCTATAGTGAAAATTACGGATTTTATAGTGGTGTGATGATTACTCCAACATAATATGTAATGACTTGTTGAGAACCTGTTGAAGCCCCGAAAATCGGGTCTACAACAAGGGGTATACCCACCCGGTCCGGAACTTGGTCGGCAACTCCTTTTCTGTTTGGTATAGTGGGTCCGACTGGGGATAATGGAACCAGTTTCCCAATATGTGTGTGTGTTGAGAATTGACATTTCTTTTTAAAAGTTCCTAAGTGAAATTCTTTTATTCTAATTTTAATCTATAACATGCAATTGTATTCTAATTAAACAGAAACATCTAATTCTAAACTAACCCAAGATGTAATCTTTCCGTTATGTGATCTAAAATGATTTCAAATAAAAATTGGTAATAAAGATCATTCAACTGTTATAAGAAAAGAATTCAATAAAGATAAACCACTTCGTATAAAAAGTTAGACAAAACAGTTGTGAAAAACATATCACATAATAAGCTATTCATATATTAAGCATAAACAAGTAGCTATCACCGTACAAAAGTGCCAAATGATAACTCAAGCATTCAAGCATTAATACATAAACAACCAAACATAAATATTACTTTAACACAAAGGCATAAATAGTTAAGAGATAAAAGTACCATTTATAACTAGTTCTACTCATGAGCTTCAAGCAATAATGACTTATCTCTTCTTAATCCAACATCCACTAAGAGTACAAAAGTGCAACATCGGTAGTAGATATTAAACACAGATATCGATAAATCATGTTCCATTCATTCATCAAAACCTCCTCGGAGGGTGCAAAAGTGCATGTTCCGAGGACAAGTTTTTGACAAATTACAGGACCCTTCTCTAAATGCATGAGAAGGGTTTAAATACTACTAACAAAAACTAAAAATAATTTATTAAAAAATGTAGGATATGGTTTAAATGACCGTCTTATTTTTAGGAAAAAATAAAGAAAAACTAATACTAAATGTAAAATTAAAACTTAACAACTAACTACTTGTGAATCTGTTCTTTGAAATTGCAAGTGTTCAGCATTGGTTTGAGAAGAGTTGGCTGGATGACTTCAGATTTCAACTGTCCTGTGAAAACGGAATTGGTAAGAGCTGGCACCATGTTCTTGGTAGAATTGATGATACACTTGAGATTCATGCACTGGCTGTGTGGTTTTACCAAACATGCCCAGTAACAATCCCAACTTAACTTTGTTAATTTTTTAATCAATTCTTCCTTTTCTTGAGCCTTCTGTCTCCAATCTATCTGCAGTTGCTGTGCTTTTGGAAGGTACCCTAGAGTAGTTTCAGAGATCATATTTTCCTTGTGAAAATTTTCATTTATACAATCAATGATATTGCTTGCTGTTGTGACTTCTTCTTCCGCTACTTGCTCTGCTTTCATGATTTGTACATCCCATTTATTGAAAAGCATTACTTTATGATTGTTATTGATTATTAGTGCACCTGCTCTTTTCCCCTCCTCTGTTTCTTGCCAAGCTAAATAGTCAGTAACTCTTTTATCAATTGAATCATAATCATGTCGTAAGTCTACAACATGATTAGTGATTTTATCACTTTCTTCACAACAAGAGTTCCACTGTGATATTTTTTGGCATAATATTTCCTATTGCTGTAGTAGTTGATCATTTAAGGAAATAGACTCTGTGATAAATTCTGTAAGCTTGGGATCATATTTGTGCATCTCTTGCATAACCTGTAGCTGCTTCTCTTTTTCAGCCAAACTGTTTTGATATCCAATCTGCATTTGTTGAAAATCTTGCTGTAAATTTTCAAGTTGTTTCTGAGCTTCATTGTTGGCGTTGGGTTGTTGCAGTTGTTGTTGAAGAACCTGTACTTGATCTTCCTTTTCATTCAATAATTGTCGTACCTCAGATGCTTTATCAATGGCTGCGGAGGCATATTCTCCTGTGACCTGAGATAATTTGGTGAGATTTTCAGTTGGATCAGTGGTAGAATCTTTCCATATGATATCTAATTGTTCTGCATCATGAAAGAGCACATTTTCCAATTTTCTTTTCTTCCTTTGTCTTCTTAACACTGCCTTGTTTTTTGGACTATAGAATACATCAAGAGGAGGCATTTCCTCTATTTTGAGCATAATTTCAGAGGATGGGGTAATGGGAATATGTTCCGTTTCCGAGACATTGCTAGTTATTCCTGTGACTATATTTTTTGTTGTCTGTACATTACTCACAGGTGTCTGTGTGTTTTGTCCTTCAATATTAATCAAATCATTGAATTTCTTCCATTCCTTATCTAACTCAGTTCTGATTGATGGTTGCTGTAAAATGAGAGGGGGAATATTTAACTGTGGAGAGGTTGAAACCTGTTGTTTTGAAAGCTCCTTTGACTGGGCAATATCCCTTACTGATCCTTCACTTTTATCATGATCATTGTTAGACCTATTAGAGTGTTCAGAGATTTCTTTCCCGGACTTAGAATTAGACCTATCTGTACCTGAACTTCCACTGAGACTGATACTGGGAGTTGGTTCCCTTACGGGTTCCAAACGTAATTTATCCAAATGAATAGTAGTCAACCTCCTTTCTCTGTATATCTTGAATTCTTGGAATTCTGCTGGAGGAAACTGTATTTGAGCTGAATGTAGAACCTCTTTAAGTGTGGTTTTTTCTTGGAACTTGTCATCAAAACAATCATCTTCTTTAGAAAACACTCTTATTTTAACTACAGTAGTGAAATTTTTAACAATATCATAGGGGTCAAATGGTCTTCTTGGAAATTTGAACAAATGTAGACATGTAATATTATTTACTTCTTTGAATGCATGACCAATATCAAATAATGAAAAGGCCCCACAGGCCACAGGAAATTGTGGCCAGATAGCCTTCTTTTTGTCCTTCAAATCTTTTGTCAAACCTCCTTCTCCACAGGTTTGATAAGCAATTTCCCACGCCATGAGTTTGTCAGGGACATACAAAGGTAAAACATGAGGGGAAGAAAAACTTCCAAATACCCTAACATATGTAAACAATTTTTCTCCAAACCATCTCGCAATAGGCAGTATGTCTACCTCTGCTTCAGGAGAAAACCTTGGAGCATCTTTATCATATAACATTCTGTACAGGGGCAACATGATTCCATGGAAAATCTTGTAAAAATAGGGAATGAACTCTGAATCCCACAAATCTTTGTGATAAACATGAATGGGTAGGGGATCTTGAGTTGTCCATTTCCAACCCATTAAAGGAAACTTAGAAACATAACAAATTGAATCCATTACATAAGCAGATAAGTAAAAATGGGGATAAATTCTCTAAGAAACAGTTCTTTTGGACCGATATTTCGAAATAGTTGTGGCTAAGTTGTCAGATAATATCTTAGCCCAATCCACAATAGTAGCATTAACAGCAACATTCAATAATGGTAGCCATTAAGATGAAAACTTATTAATGTCTGGCTTTTCAAAAAGCCAACAGAGCATAGCAGCAACAAAAAAATATGGGGAAGTGAGAGAACCAGTACTATACATACCGTGTTTATCCTTTTTAAGTGGTTCATCTCTCCTTGACCAGTCCTTGGTGCATTCTGCCAGGTTTTCATTTTCTTTTGCAAACTTCTCCATGAATTGTTTGTTATAAGTTGCCTGTGGCTCTGGAAAATGATAGATGGGTCTCAAATCTTGTGGAGCAAATCAACCAATGAGTTCTTGACCCTTAGTCTTAAACTGTCTTTTTGTAATATACAGGTTGTCCAATACCCATTTAACCATATCCGTGTATGGAAGAATTTTAGGCCTCGCTGCTATTCAGTGTAAGAATGAACAAGCTAGCTTTGTAATGGATGCATCATAAGACCCATGTGAGCCTACAGTAGCTGTAACCTCCATTACTCTGGGATTCTCTTTTTCAAGTAGATTATACATGCCCTCCCAGGTAGTAATACCAACGCCTTTGTTATAGGCAGTGTCTGTATACAAGGGAGTCATTTCTTTCTCTTCATAACTTAGAGCCTTTTCTTTCTTTCCCATTATACTCTGAATATTTCTTTGTATAGTTCTCTGTTCTTCGCTCCTGCAGTTTACGAATTAAGTGAAAATAATGATAGGAAAAATGTGACGGGAAAGTTTTAAATGCTAAAAACATATAAAATATATCATCTTACGTGAAACAGCTCTTCGATCACAAAAAAACCAAATTTCATTAATGATTGACAACCAATTCATTGATTAACATTAAAGCACATAACCAAGTCTCGGTTTATGGAAAAAAAATTTCATACAATGAGCCCTAAAGATCTGTGATTTTCTTTGCAACATCGAAAATCACACATCGTAGATCACAACATCGCAGATCACAACATCGCAGATCGCAACATCACAAATCACAACATCGCAAATCACAACATTGCAGATTGCAACATCGCAAATCGCAATATTGCAAATCGCAATATCTAATAATCATCTGTTAATGTATTTTTCTTGATGTGCGATTTTCGATATGCACCATCGCAATATCACAAAATCTCAACATATAATAATCATCTGTTAATGTATTTTCCATGATGTGCGATTTGCAATATGCTCCATCGCATATCGGCATTTTGAGGATTTTCAACATAATTGATATTTGAGGCATGCGGTGCAATGAATGTTTTTCATACGTAGTTTCGCATCGCAATCTCACAATATTAGACTTCCACTTGCAAGGAGGTATGCATTACCTTTTTGCGATGCGATATTCCTTAAGGAATGATTTTATTCTATTCTTATAAAAAACTTTTAAGCTTTTTAGATTTTTCAAGAGGTATTTTCCTAAGTTTATGATATTAAGTTTTATTGAAAAAAAAATACAAGCGCTAATTAATTTTTAGATTTTTTGACTAAGGGCCCCCACTTATTTAGTATTATCACTAATACTAAATAAGAAGGGGGGTTGTTACTGGCCACAACAATTGGCGATTCAGTCAGAAGAACCAGTTATCTCTATTTTTCTTTTGAATTTTCTAAACATTCAAAATAGAAAATTTTCTAGAAAATCAAATTTTATAATAAAAAGACAAAGTACGTTATGCTTTTATCTATCAATGATATTTCATTTTTTCTATATTCAACTTTGACTATTTAATTTCTCAAGCTAGTCCTTGTATCTATATCAATCATTACTTGGTTTATAGAGATAAAAACAAAGACTTCTTTGTAAATCAGTTTTAAATATGCTCATTTGTCGTTAGTAGAGCCTCTGCTGCCAGCAAGCGTTTATAGCCTCGACAGGGTTACCTGTTACCTAGAAATGATCATGTATCCTACTTAGAGAAATATGAAATTTTCAAAGAGAAATCCATATCCACACTTATTTATTTTATTTTATTTTTATCCTTAAAGAACAATGTCTTGGTTTGGTAGCCAATTTATGACAGTGCCATTCACTTGATTTATAACTTTGCTGAACAAGCTGGCTCATGATGAGACCCCTTGTCTTTTGATTGCAATAATCTTGAGTCATTTCCTTGTTGTGGTATGCAGTATTGGCAAAGTCAGCAAGCTATAATATCTATTATCATGATAAGTTGGCTCGTGATGAGACTTCTTACTCTTTAAGTTAAAGTGTATCATTGGATTATTTCCTGAACATTGTAATTTCCTAGGTGGGGAGGAAGTCATTGTTTCCTTAAGATAGCTCTGGATGACAATGGTAGAGTTTTTTGGAAAAATATTTTCTACAAAGAATCTTCATTTTGTTATTGATACCTTTCATTGGACTGATATAAAACAATTTCTCACTAGAAATTTATTTTTATCAAAATTTATAAAGTTGAAACTAGTATCATTTCTAGGCGTAAAGCCTTTAATTGTATCTTTCAATAATAATGATCAATTTTCTAGAATAATTCTATTTATACAAGTGAAAAAATAAAATCTAAAAGATAATTGTATCTCTTTCGTGAATTACGAATGTAACCATTTACAATCGGTTTTATTATGAAAATAAAGAAAACTAATATACAAAATAGAAGAATGATCTCCTATGGAAAATATTTTTTGAGGATTTTTCCATTAACAGGTAAAGACTCTCTTTTTCCTGTTAAATCCTGTAATATAAAATTAGATGTACCTATGATATCTGCTATTTGGAAAGGTCCAAGCCACATTTGTTGAAATTTTGTATGTTTCCCTTTTTCCTCATGAGCCTTGTCCCATTTTAAAACTATATCTCTGATCTGAAAGTCCTTTTCGGATATCATGTTTGAATCAAAAGAAGCTTTTACTAATGCTTGGTGATGAGAATGAGTTATTTTGGCTTGTTCTCATTGTTCTTCTAGCTTAATTATTTCCAGCTGTCTTAGTTGTAAGGAAGAAGTTGGTGCTTCATCAATATATTGAACTAAGGCCAAAGAAGGAATTGCTAGATGAGTTGGGAGAACCACTTCTTTCCCATAAAATAAATTAAAGGGAGAAGTGCCAATGGAGGCTTTCTGCGTTATTCGACGTGCCCATAAAGCATATATTAAATACTTATGCCAATTTTTATGATTTTGATCAATGGTTCACTTATTGATTCTGATTAAGTTTTTATTTGTAGATTTAGCTAATCCATTTCCCTGTGGATAATAATTGGCAGAGTATTTAAGTTTAAAACCTCTTTTAAGTGCAAATTCAGTCATAGCATTACCATAAAAATATGATGCATTATCAAACATTAAAGCAAAAGGTAAACCAAACCTGGTGATTATGAACTAATCTATGAATTCGATGATATGCTCAGCATTAACAGTCTTGAGAGGAACTACTTCTACCCATTTAGTAAAATAATCAGTTGCTGTAAGGATATACCTATGTTGTTTAAAAGAGTGAGGAACGATCTCACCTATTATGTCCAATCCCCATTGATAAAAAGGCTGCTGAATGTTGACTGGTTGCAAGAGAAATGATGGTTTCTTTTGTCTTCTAGCAGCGGTTTGACAAACTTGACATTTCCTTATGTAGCTATGTGAGTCTTTGAATAGTGTGGGCCAGTAATAGTCTGCGTGGAGAATTTTATGTGCAGTAGTATCTCTAGCATAATGTCTGCCTGCTGGCCCATCGTGGAGTTCCTGCAAGACTTTTTAAGCTTCAGATTTCTCCAGAAATCTAAGGAGAACAGAATCATAATTCATTCTAAAAATAACATCATTCACAAACTAATATTTTTTAGCTTTCAACCTTAGAGCTCTTTTCTTGGTGTAATCGAGATTTGGAGGAGCATATCCATTCTTTAGATAAAATATGATATCAGCATATAATGATTCAACATCGTTTAGGCTTACCTCATACATTTGTATCTTTGCAAATGGTTTTTCAGAAATAATCGATTCTCCAACTAGTATTTTGCAAAAGCCTTGACCTCCTACAATACTCGCTAGTTTGATTTCTACGTCATATTCTTGTAAGGTAGTAACCCAATTGGCTCTTTTCTCACCCACATCTCTCTGTACTAAGAGATTTCTTATCGCTAGAAACGGTACTATGATTTTGTATGGGTTTTAAGTAGAAAGGGTCTGAAATATTTAATTTCTTTGAAAACAGCATAAGCTTGTTTCTCTACATCTGAATAATTCAATTCAATCCCTTGTAAATTTGAGCTGAAAAAAGCAATTGGGGCTTCTGCCTTGTCTTGATTTTCTTGAGTGAGTATCGCAACATATGATCTATCAGAGGCAAATGTATATAGAATAAAAGGATCATAAAAATTTGGAGTTGCTAAAGATGGAGCATTAACAATTGCTTGGTTGATTAGATTGAATGCCTCATATTCGTCTTGACCCCACTTGAAGTTTGAGTTCTTTTTAATCATTTCTTGTAAAGGAGATGCAATTCTTGAAAAATCTGGCACAAATCTCTTTACAAAATTAATCTAGCCAAGGACCGATTGCATAGCTTTCTTGTTGTGAGGTAAGGGTATTTTAGAAATCTCCTTGATTCTGTTAGGATCAATATGAATTCTAGATTTTGACACTACGAATCCAAGAAGTTTTCCTTCACTTAATGCAAAAAAGGATTTTTTTGGGTTAAGTGAAATTCCATACCTTTGACAACGTTGAAAGATCTATTTTAAATCTCTAAGATGATTGCTGCATTTCTTGGAATATACAGTTATATCATCCAATTATATTACCACTGATTTGTTAACTATTCCCTTGAAGGCGATATCCATGGCTCTCTGAAATGTGGCACCAGCATTGATCAAGCCAAAAGGAATCTTTTGATATGCATAAGTGCCCCATTTGGTTCTGAATGTGGTTTTCAATTGATCATCGGGATGGACTAACACTTGGTTGTAGCCAGAGAAACCATCTAAGAAAGACATTAATTCTGATCCTGCAACTGCCTGCAATATTTTCTCCATAGGAGGCAAAGGAAAATTATCTTTTTGGCAGGCTCTGTTAAGATTTCGAAAGTCAATGAAAATTCTAATGTCTCCATTATTATTTCTAACGAGAACCATATTGGAAACCCATTTAGAATGTCGAAAGTGAAAAATAATCTTAGCTTTCAACAACTTATTGAGTTCAGATTTGATCTGATTTTCTAGATTGGGATGGATCTTTCTCAGCTTTTGTTGGACAATTTTTTCATCGTTTATCATTGGGATAGTATGTTGGATGATAGAAGTGTCATAAGTTTTGAGTTCATCATAATTCCAAGCAAAGACACTTGTGTATTTTTTCAAAAGATGAACATACGCTAATTTTTCTTCAGGAGCTAGACCAAGGCCTAGGTTGATATTATGTGGTTTGGTATCAGTTCCTAGATTTACTAATTCATAATTCAAAGTTGAACTTTGCATTTTTGAATTGGTAGATATTTTGAAGCGATCTTTCAAATCATAAAGGTCTTCTAACTTGACTACTGACTTTGGCATAACATTATTAGTGCTATCTTGTTGCAATTTTCTGTCATGTTGGTTCTCATCAATTATCTGATTGGTGTAAGATCCTTCAGATGTGAGGAAGCTTACAATATCAGGATCATCATTGAAAATCATCCAATTGGTAATGTTATCAGGAATCGAGGGTCTAAAGATTAATTCGATTGAAAATCGATCAGGGCTAAAGTCTTCTGAAGGAATGAGCTTGGAAGCTACGTTAGCTAGGAGGTCTGCACTAGCATTCTAGAGTCTGGGAAGTGATGAAATATTAAATGCTATAAAGTGTTCAGTCAAATCTTGAACTAAAGATTGATAATGTTTTAAATGACCTGATAAACAGTGTATAGTTTGTGTACCTGTCTGATTACAATTTTAGAATCTCTAAAAACTTGTAGATATTTGATGTCTAATCTGATTGCTTTGTATAATCCTTGGACTAAAGCCTCGTATTCTGCAGTATTATTGGTGCAATCAAACTCGAGTCTGCAAGTTAGCATAATCTTATTTCCCTCTGGACTAACCAACACACATCCTGCTCCTGCTCCTTCATTAGACTTAGAACCATCAAAAAATAACTTCTGAAATAAAGATTTATTTATAGGAGTATCTATAAAATTAATACGTCTAGAACTATCTGTTTGAGAAAATTTTTTTATTTGAGATAAAACAGAATGTTCTAAGTAAGGTGAAGTATGAGCATTGAAATTTCCTAAGAAAGAATCAACTGAATAGTTTCCAATGTTATTATTTTTGTATGCAACTGGTTCATTTTCTCCTTCCAGTTCTGTTACTATGTATTTCTGATGTTTTTCTCGCTCAACCTTTATCTGATTTGGTTTACCATTGTAAGGAAGCCACATGTGCGATGAATCAGTTGCAACATATCCATAAAGTTTTTCTGACCAATCTCTGCTAAGAATTAAGCCATAAAATTATGGAATATCCGCAACTAAAATGTCGATAACTTGACATACCTTTGGATTAGATGACAGCCTTATGGTAACCTGATTTAATTCGCCGATTAATTCAACTTGTGATCTATCTAACTAGACTATGCGTACAACAGATTTTTGCGGTTGAATGTTCAATTTTTCACATATTGATTTTTGTAGAATATTAGATGAAGCTCCAGAATCCACTAAAAAATTATGAAATTTTTTATTGAAAACTTCGTAAGTAAGAAGAAATGGAGGAGTATGAGATCTCGAACTTCCTCCAATTAAAGCGATATTTTATAGATCAACTTTACTAATCGTATTAGTTGGAGGTCTTCCCATCTCATTGGAAGCTTGAGAGATTACAGGATCAGGCAAAGGTTTTTCTGGTACAGCATGTAATTCTTTCAAAAGTACCTTTTGCTGGTGTTTTAACCTGCTCAGTTGATAAAAAGTGATGCTAGCCCTAGTATTATTCATGTCTTCTATGATATTATACTCCATTTCATCTGAAACGATCAATTTTTTTGATGGAGTTGATGAATCTGTTTGGACTGGGATAGTTTGAGTTGCTTTGGATGTCGTTTTCTTGGCTGCAACTTTATCCTTAGTCATTGAGCTTGCGCTCTTCAGCTTAGGAGTAGGTTGAGGAGGATCAAGTTGATTTCTACTTCGAGTGCTAACCGGGGATGCCTCTTGATCTTCCTCATTTGGGAGGATGAAATCCCACATACCTTGTACCTCTACAACTTATTCTTCATCAGTAGTTTCTTCAGTAGCAATATCCTCTTCTTCTTCTTCTGATTCAGCATTTGTGATAGCATTTGGTGGCTTTGAATCAGTTGAAGGGTTTCCTCTATAAGGCTTGAATGAATTTTTAGAAGATTTTTCTGCCACTTGTTTCTTAATATCAACCATCTCGTTGGACATGGTTTTCAGAAATTTCTGCAATCCTTCTAAATTGAATGGATCTTTCGATTGTTTTTTCTTGGGGTCTTCCTTAAAAGTAACCTTCTTGGATTTTCATTCTTCTATCACATTTTTCTTGTCTAGAGAAATGATACGTTTCTCTACTGCTATTGCTTCCTTCATATTTTCAACTAAAGTTATTTTGTTAGCCCTATCAACAAAGATTGCTATGTTTGATGGTAAATCAGATATGTACCATTCACTTCGCACTTCTTCGATAGGCTTGGAAGCAGTAGGAAATTTATTTAACAGTTTATTGAAACGTGAATTAAAACCCTTGATGGGTTCTTTTGACTCAACTCTAAGATTAGACAAGTCATTGATAATTGTTGTTGTAGACCTTTCATCACCAAACTTAGTCAAAAATTGATCTGGAAAGATATCCCAACTAGTAATAGATCTAGATGGGAATGAGAAATACCATGATCCAGCTGCTCCTTGTAAAGTATAGGGAAAAATTCAGATGAAAACGTCTTCATTAGTAACTCCATTGAGATTTATGGACAACATAAAGTTATTTATATGTTCTTCTGCTAGCATGCCTGCTTCAAGATTAAACTTAGGCACCCATTTTTCAGGATGGGCCGGTATTTGACTTAGGGGTGCAGGCATTAAAAAGTCCCCTGGGTTATTCCATGGAGAGGCCATCGCTTAACTACCAACAGAGGAAAGTGCAGAAGACAATCCCTGTGGTTGGGAAGATGAGGATATTACGATTCCAGATGTTTGAGAAGGAGATGTGGAAGTTCTAGTGGACTAACGGACGATAATCTGAAGTGGAGGAGTGGATGGTTGACTTTGCGGTGAAGAGGTTGAGATGGATGATGATGATGAAAGAGTCTCGCTATCAGACCCTTTAGGTGATTTCCTTGCTCTCTTCCTTGTAGGTAGAGGTAACTCAGTTGGCTAAATGCCAAGCTTTTCACTCTGTAATATGGTAAGAGGATGGGCAGGGTTATATTGAGAAGTCAAACTGCCTTGAGATTTATCAAATATTTGAGGTGATATTGAAAATCGCTGAAGTTTATGAATCAAAGATTCAACTTCAGGAGGTTCAATAGTATATTCTTCTAAAAAGTTAGGGTTTGTATCAGTGGTTGTTGTTCTTTCGACTTCTGGCTATATATTTAAAGATTCTATGTGCAATGGAGAAGTCGGGAGAGATGATGAGGGCGATTTACTCTCAGAATGGTATTTAGATTTTGAATTACTTGCCATTCATAGTTCGGAGCCCTCATTCTAGCACCAAATATGTTGAAGCCCCGAAAATTGGGTCTACAACAAGGGGGATACCCACCTGGTCCGGACCTTGGTCGGCAGCTCCTTTTCCGTTTGGTATAGTTGGTCCAACTGGGGATAATGGGACCAGTTTCCCAATATGTGTGTATGTTGAGAATTGATATTTATTTTTAAATGTTCCTAAGTGAAATGCTTTTATTCTAATTTTAATATATAACATGTAATTTTATTCTAATTAAACAGAAACATCTAATTCTAAACTAACCCGAGATGTAATCTTTCTGTTATTTGATCTAAAATGATTTCAAATAACAATTGGTAATAAATATCATTCAATTGTTATAAGAAAAGAATTCAATAAAGATAAACCACTTCGTATAAAAAGTTAGACGAAATAGTTGTGAAAAACATATCACATAATAATCTATTCATATATTAAGCATATACAAATATCTATCACCGTACAAAAGTGCCAAATGATAACTCAAGCATTCAAGCATTAATACATAAACAACTAAACACAAATATTACTTTAACACAAAGGCATAAATAGTTAAGAGACAAAAGTACCATTTATAACTAGTTCTACACATGAGCTTCAAGCAATAATGACTTATCTCTTCTTAATCCAACATCCACTAAGAGTACAAAAGTGTAACATCATTAGTAGATATTAAATGCAATTATCAATAAATCATGTTCCATTCATTCATCAAAACCTCCTCGGAGGGTGCAAAAGTGCATGTTCTGAGGACAAGTTTTTGAAAAATTTCAGAACCCTTCTCTAAATGCATGAGAAGGGTTTAAATAC
This sequence comes from Pinus albicaulis, assembly GCA_034641835.2. Taxonomy (NCBI): domain Eukaryota; kingdom Viridiplantae; phylum Streptophyta; class Pinopsida; order Pinales; family Pinaceae; genus Pinus; species Pinus albicaulis. The sequence continues at coordinate 396,883 of JAXQQM020059203.1, forward strand.
TACTAACTAAACCTAAAAATAATTTATTACAAAAATGTAGGATACGGTTTAAATGACCGTTCTCTTTTTAGGAAAAAATAAAGAAAAACTAATACTAAATCTAAAATTAAAACTTAACAACTAACTACTTATGAATCTGTTCTTTGAAATTGCAAGTGTTCAGCATTGGTTTGAGAAGAGTTGGCTAGCTGACTTCAGATTTCAACAGTCCTGTGAAAATGGAATTGGTCAGAGCTGGCGCCATCTTCTCGGTAGAATTGATGATACACTTGAGATTCATGCACTGGCTGTGTGTTTTTACCAAACACGCATAGTAAGAATCCCAACTTAACTTTGTTAATTTTTTAATCAATTCTACCTTTTCTTGAGCCTTCTGTCTCCATTTTGTCTGCAGTTGCTGTGCTTTTGGAAGGTACCCTAGAGTAGCTTCAGAGATCAAATTTTCCTCGTGCAAATTTTCATTTATACAATCAATGATATTGCTTGCTGCTGTGACTGCTTCTTTCGCTGCTTGCTTTGCTTTCATGATTTGTGCATCCCATTTATTGAAGAGCATTACTTTGTGATTTTTATTGATTATTGGTGCACCTGCTCTTTTCCCCTCCTCTATTTCTTGCCAAGATAAATAGTAAGTAACTCTTTTATCAATTGAATCATAATCATGTCGTAAGTCTACGACATGATTAGTGATTTTATCACTTTCTTCACAATAAGAGTTCCACTCTGATATTTTCTGGCATAATATTTCCTGTTGCTGCAGTAGTTGATCATTTAAGGAAATAGACTCTGTGATAAATTCTGTAAGCTTGGGATCATCTTTGTGCATCTCTTGCATAACATGTAGCTGCTTCTCTTTTACAGCCAAACTGTTTTGATATCTGATCTGCATTTGTTGAAAATCTTGCTGTAATTTTTCAAGTTGTCTCTGAGCTTCATTGTTGGCATTGGCTTGTTGCAGTTGTTGTTGAAGAACTTGTACTTGATCTTCTTTTTCATTCAATAATTTTCGTACCTCAGATGCTTTATCAATGGCTGCGGATGCATATGCTCCTATGAACTGAGATAATTTGGTGAGATTTTCAGTTGGATCAGTGGTAGGATCTTGCCATATGATATCTAATTGTTCTGCATCTTGAAAGAGCACATTTTCCAATTTTATTTTCTTCCTTTGTCTTCTTACCACTGCCTCGTGTCGTGGACTATAGAATACATCAAGAGGAGGAATTTCCTCTATTTTGAGCATAAGTTCAAAGGATGGGGTAATGGGAATATGTTCCGTTTCCGAGACATTGCTAGTTATTCCTGTGACTATATTTTTTGTTTTCTGTACATTACTCACAGGTGTCTGTGTGTTCTGTCCTTCAATATTAATCAAATCATTGAATGTCTCCCATTCCTTGTCTAACTTAGTTCTGACTGATGGTTGCTGTACAATGAGAGGGGGAATATTTAACTGTGGAGAGGTTGAAACTTATTGCTGTGAAAGCTCCTTTGATTGGGCAGTATCCCTTACTGACCCTTCAATTTTATCATGATCATTGTCAAACCTCTTAGAGTGTTCAAAGATTTATTTCCCAGACTTAGAATTAGACCTATATGTACCTGAACTTCCACTGAGACTGATACTGGGAGTTGGTTCCCTTACGAGTTCCAAACGTAATTTATCCAAAGGAATAGTAGTCAACCTCCTTTCTCTGTATATCTTGAATTCTTGAAATTCTGCTGGAGGAAACCATATTTGAGCTGAATGTAGAACTTCTTTAAGTGTGCTTTTTTCTTGGAACATGTCATCAAAAAAATCATCTTCTTTAGAAAACACTCTTATTTTAACTGCAGTAGTGAAATTTTTAACAATATCATAGGGGTCGAATGGTCTTCTTGGAAATTTGAACAAATGTAAACGTGTAATATTATTTACTTCTTTGAATGCATGACCAATATCAAATAATGAAAAGGCCCCACAGGCCACAGGAAATTGTGGCCAGGTAGCCTTCTTTTTGTCCTTCAAATATTTTGTCAAACCTCCTTCTCCACAGGTTTGATAAGAAATTTCCCGTGCCATGAGTTTGTCAGGGACATACAAAGGTAAAACATGAGGGGAAGAAAAACTTCCAAATACCCTAACATATGTAAACAATTCTTCTCCAAACCATCTTGCAACAGGCAGTATGTCTACCTATGCTTCAAGAGAAAACCTTGAAGCATCTTTATCATATAACATTCTGTATAGGGGCAACATGATTCCATGGCAAATCTTGTAAAAATAGGGAATGAACTCTGAATCCCACAAATCTTTGTGATAAACATGAATGGGTAGGGGATCTTGAGTTGTCCATTTCCAACCCATTAAAGGAAACTTAGAAACATAACATATTGAATCCATTACATAAGAAAATAAGTAAAAAGGGGGATAAATTCTCTGAGAAACAGTTCTTTTGGACCGATAATTCAAAATAGTTGTGGCTAAGTTGTCAGATAATATCTTAGCCCAATCCACAATAGTAGCATTAGTAGCAGCATTCAATAATGGTAGCCATTCAGATGAAAAATTATTAATGTCTGGCTTTCCAAAAAGCCTACAGAGAATAGCAGCAGTAAAACAATACGGAGAAGTGAGAGAACCAATACTATACATACCGTGTTTATCCTTTTTTAGTGGTTCGTCTCTCCTTGACCAGTCCTTGGTGCATTCTGCCAGGTTTTCATTTTCTTTTGCAAACTTCTCCATGAACTGTTTGTTATAAGTCGCCTATGGCTCCAGCAAATGATACATGAGTCTCAAATCTTGTGGAGAAAATGAACCAATGAGTTCTTGACCCTTAGTCTTAAACTGTCTGTTTGTAATATCCGTGTTGTCCAATACCCATTTAACCATATCCGTGTATGGAAGAATTTTAGGCCTTGCTGCTATTCGGTGTAAGAATGAACAAGCTAGCTCTGTAATGGACGCATCAGAAGACCCATGTGAGCTTGCAGTAGCTGTAACCTCCATTACTCTGGGGTTCTCTTCTTCAAGTAGATTATACATGCCCTCCCAGGTAGTAATACCTGCGTATTTGTTACAGGTAGTGTCTGTATACAAGGGAGTCATTTCTTTCTCTTCAGAACTTAGAGCCTTGTCTTTCTTTCCCATTATACTCTGAATATTGCTTTGTATAGTTCTCTGTTCTTTGCTCCTGCAGTTTACGAATTAAGTGAGAATAATGATAGGAAAAAGGTGATGGGAAAGTTTTAAATACCGAAAACATATTAAATATATCATCTTATGTGAAACGGCTCTTCGATCACAACAAAACCAAATTTCATTAATGATTAACAACCAATTCATTGATTAAAATTAAAGCACATAACCAAGTCTCGGTTTATGGAAAAAAAATTTCGTACAATGAGCCCTAAGTATCTGCGATAAGGAGATCTGCGATTTGCTTCGCAACATTGCAAATCACAACATCGCAAATCGCAATATCGCAGATCGCAACATCTCAAATCGCAATATCGCAAATCGCAATATCTAATAATAATTTGTTAATGTATTTTCTGTGATGTGCGATTTGCGATATGTGCCATCGCAATATCGCAAAATTGCAACATATAATAATCATATGTTAATGTATTTTCTGTGATGTGTGATTTGCGATATGCGCCATCGGATATCGACATTTTGAGGATTTTCAACATAAGTGATATTTGAGGCATGCAGTGAGATGAATGTTTTTCATACGTAGTTTCGCATCATGATCTCACAATACTAGACTTCCGCTTGCAAGGAGGTATGAATTACCTTTTTGCGATGCGATAATCCTAAGGAATGATTTTATTGTATTCTTATCAAAAACTTTTAAGATTTTTAGATTTTTCAAGAGGTATTTTCCTAAGTTTATGATATTAAGTTTTATTGAACAAAGAATACAAGCGCTAATTAATTTTTATATTTTTTGACTAAGGGCCCCCACTTATTTAGTATTATCACTAATACTAAATAAGAAGGGGGGTTGTTTCTGGCCACAACAGAACCTAAAATTGTCTATTTTAAAAATCAAAGATATCATATCAAAATAGACGGTTTTATGGATATAAATGCTTGAGACTAAGTGCTATTGTGCCATTGGTTTTATTGATATAAATGATTGATACTAGGTGCTATTGTGAAATCCCCATTAGATGAAACACTCAAAATTCTCTATCATACATGGTTTTATGGATATAAATGCTTGACACTAAGTGCCATTGTGCCATTGGTTTTATTGATATAAATGATTGAGACTAGGTGCTATTTTGAAATCCCCATTAGATGCAACACTAAAAATTCTCTATTAGATGATATTCATCGACAGTCATAAAATTCAAATCAAAATCAATGATTTTAGACAATCAAAATTGACTTGTTATAGATAATCAAATTAAACTTCAGAAGAGTTATTCCCTTGCAACTGGTAGCTCAAACCCAAATTAACGTACAATCGAATAGATTAAATTTAGAAAAGGTAGCCCTTGCAATCAGCAGTCCAACACCTTCCATTATTTACTTATTAATTAAGTTTTATTGGAAATGGAATTTTTAGATAGTGTGGTAGATTTTTGAAATTTAGATAGAATGTGAGTATAAGCTAAACCTTTCAAGAAAGTGATTTTCATCTTCAACTTTTTTTTAGTGTAGAAAAAGTGATAGGCTCTGTTTAAAGGCTGAGTTCACAGTTCTATTTTTTTTACTCATTACATTGAAAGAAGCTAAGTGATCTTACAGCCCAGGTGGAAGAGATATGTGATGTTATAGTCTTAAAAGAATTTCAAAAATGCCATTCATGAGGTACTGGCCTTTATGCCAATGGGAATCCATAGAGGCCCTCCCTGGGTGAATATTATTGCTTGGTTCACCTTCCTCTCTCCTCCTATGTGCAACTTCTCTGTTGTTGTGTGTCTAGTAATACTTTTTTGTAATGAACTGACAATTGGTCTGAAAGGACCCCTATTTTTGCAATTTAATATGTGATTTTACCTAAACTTGTAGGGATTTGCAAGTGGTAGTCTTGATGTGGATGCATCATCTGCGAGGCTGTTTGTAGCTCGTGGGATGGAAGTTTTTGTTGCTCAATCCTACAACAAGAACCTCGGTCTCTACGCAGAAAGGATAGGAGCTATTAATGTTGTGTGCTCCTCATCAGATGTTGCCAATAGGTACCACTAATAAACTTTGTATTGTATTATTTCTAGTGGATATGTTTATTACTGGAATATCTTCAACTTCCAACATTATTTAAATGGAACGCTAACTGCATTTTTCCATGCACTTCTAGTAGGATGAAAATCCAACTTAAAAGGCTTGCTAGACCAATGTACTCGAATCATCCAGTTCATGGGGCTCAAAATGTGGCAAATGTTGTAGGCAATCCTGCCATGTTTGATGAATGGAAATCAGAAATGGAACTTATGTCTGGAGGAATCAAGGGTGTGAGGTAGCGACTGTATGATAATATTTCTGTGAAGGATAAGAATGGGAAATATTGCTCCTTTGTCCTCAGATAGATTGGCATGTTTTCCTTCACAGGTCTTAACAAGGCTCAAGTAAGAAAGGCTGTAGTCTATCTAGATTTCAAATTTTTTTGGAAAATTATGGAAATTCTTACCGTATTTTGATAAAATCTAGCAATAATTTTTGTAAATCCAGGTTACAGTTTTCAAACATAAATATTTTGGGTGTCCCAGGAGTTTTTAATGGTGTTCAATCCATTTCCACCCTTAAGAACTCATTCAAACATTCCTAATTTCAGATTTTTAAAAAAAAATTTACCGAGCTCCAACCATTTTTGGCCATCTGGGAAAATTTGAAGGCTGGGTAGACGATGCCATAAGAAAATGTTCGGTAAATTTTCACCATTTTAGAATTCCAGCTTTTTTAGTCAGTGTTGGTTTTACCGTTTCTTGCCCTAATACATCTTTTCAATTTGAACAGAGTGAGAACATGACAAATAAGTGGCATGTCTACCTGACAAAGGATGGGCATATCTCCTTGGCTAGGCTGCCTTTATCCAAATGTGAGTATCTTGCAGATGCCATAATTGACTCCTCCTACAATGTCAGTTAAATAAAAATAATATATCAACAATAAAACCAATTCAATTGTCTATGTTATAAATCATTTTTAATATTGAAACACCTCAGGTCACAGTTAAGTGTTGATGTATTAGGCAATCTCATTAGCCTGTAATCCACAAAATTGTGTCTGCTCTACCGATATTTCAATGCTTATCTTTGTTACATAAAGGTCAACATTGGCCACCACATGGTTGGAAAAGTATTTTGCAAGCAGTTTCTTCTTTCTACAATAGCTATCCTTCTATTTTGTTAATGCAGGTAACATTTTAAGTTGACAGAATATGAGCTTGGTTTTTGAAATATGGAAAGACTCCTATATTGAAGGCTTCATAAAACTTTATATTTATTAAACTATCTTGTATGGCACTGATCAGTATTCATTTCAGATAGGTTTGCAATTTGATGGGTCACCTGTTGTAATTACATAATTACAGCTGCAGAGGAATACATAATAAAAGGATGAGATTGAGATGGCTTCCTTGGTAGAACTACTTATCATTATTGCCTTAAATACAACATTCATTTTCAGTACAAGCATGAAACACAAGATTGATTTTGACTATCACTGTCCAAAATATAACATCCATTATTTTGATGATCACTATGCAAAATATAACATCCATTTTAATTCATTCTCAGTATTCGAAAAATAATGGTTTTTGACCCCTAAGCATAAAATGTGTTAATCTCCATTAACTTCCACAGAAAGGGAAAATGATATAATTGGAGAGGGCCTCTTTGGTGGTATTAGAGATCATAATTTCCCAAGGTTAATTGTATGTTATCAATTATTGAAAAATCTATCCAATGCATTGAGTTGACTCTATGACCCCTCTGGAGTGGAGGAAAATTATACAACAACATCTACAAATAAAAGGAATGAAACCATGATCTGATGAAGTAGGCAACTATCCTGAGATTGAGTAAATTCCCTGATGAATTGATGGTAATCAATGTAGATCCCAATTAGTATATGAGAGAGAAAACACACCCACTTGACACCCCCAATACTCGTGATACCTTCAGAAAATCTGTAGTAATCGCAAAAACTACCAATCATTCTATCATAAAGCTGCATCACACCAGAAACAATGTCCTCAAGTAGTCCAAGGACATGAAGCTGCTTGATGGGTAAATTTCTGGGAACAGTGCAGTGCCAAAAGCATTTTGAAAGTCTACATAGCAACAGTAAGCCTTTGAGGATGTTTTTATGTCTAGTCTCATCTATAAATTATAATATCACAGAGTAAATATGCAATCCAATTCCTAGTTTTCTCTCTTGAACCAAGCCTGGCTCCTACCTCTTCAATCTTTCACCTCAAGAGTCCAAACAATCGAAAATTCAAAGATGAAAGGTTGTTATTCACCTTAGCCAGACCTTTTTAGCAGTGATGCATCCTATGTTCATATTTAGCAGATTATTCTGACAATAGTCACACTGTATTCAAGTTAAAGAATAAGAAATACACTGAGCATTAAAAAATCAAGAGTATATTCTTTTTTATAATTGAAATCTTCTTTTTATTATTGTTTTAAATGTACAGAGATGTTGCTCAATAAAATAATAGAACCACAACTAGAAAGCCATAGGCTTTCTGTCTGACCAAACATCAAACGGGTAGAAAATGTTGAGAAATCTAGAGGGCAGTAGTTAGGATGATTTCTATTTTAATGATAACTGCTTGTGGCTTCTTCCCTGATGCTAGGAGTTCCTCTTCAATCCCTACCAGTTTCAATTATTCTTGTTGAGATTATGTGGTAGAATCTATGCTAAAAATGCATATCTTTACTATCTTCTTGATCCTCTTCAAATTCTCTTTCACCTGAGCAGCTGTCATATCCTCGACTGGCCACTTTAAATTTACTACTACTTTGAAACATATCTCTAACTTCTAGTATTCTTCAGGTTAATGAGAAGATTAGGGGTGTCCAAAATCCTCAACACCAAATATATCTCTTTCATCCATCGCTCCTATGTCATTTTATTTTCACTCATAGAGGAGAAGGGTCAACAGATTCATAAACTGTTTGATGGGCTTTGTTACACACCCAAGTGGGTAACCCCTAGGAGAAAAATTTTGTCCTATGGATGCATCACTGATTGAACAAAATTATAGATAATTTTTGGTTGTATTCCTTTTCCCATGCTTCACCTTGGTGGGTTTTACTTACCCCTAGTCTAGTGTGATATTCCCTGAGGCCTTTCTTCCTTGATCTATTTTGTCAAACAAAATAATGTACATCAAAAATTGCTCAAGTTTGCAGATTTTGTGTCAGTTCCTGAATTCAAATTTATCTCTCTTTCTTCAGTTTTGTTTCCAATATAATTCCAAATTTGATGAGTTTTAGTTTTGGATATAAATTTTATGGGTTTTGGATTTGAGATCGATTTCATCCTCAAGATATATGCGATTGGGATTTTTCTTTGTTTTTGAATTCTCACATTCAAGTTGTATGTTATTCAGGTAGGAGCAACAATTCTGTGGGACCTCATAGTTGGTGGGTGGGATGTTTCCTATCGCTCAGAGTTTGTGTTGAGTGAACACGGAAGCTATTCAACTCTAATTGACAAGAACAGAAAGTTGTCTTCATCTGATGAGTCAATTTTCAATTCCTTGAAGGCATCATAGGCAGGGAAGGTAGTTCTGATAATAGACAACTCCTCTTCAAACAAGAAGAAGGCTATAGCCTATAGATACATGGTAAAAAAGAACATAGTCTAGGAGTTTGAGCCTCGCAGTAGATTAGATATACTTAGAAAGCTTACTTACATTCAGCAATCAGAAATGTTAGTAGTTAAGAATGTGCCATCATGTTGGAGAAGCAAGTTTGTCTGTTTGGAAGCTGGAAAATTTATCTACATATGTGCTACTATATAAAAGTTAATATTGGTAATAATAAAGGTTGGTTGTGTTTCCAGAGCAGATCGTCACTGTGAATTCCACAGCTTTTCATGTTTGTGATTGAGAGGTATATGATATACTTGGTACAAAAAGTATAAATAAAATTTATAAATATTGACCACCCCAAGGATAGTTAAATTTTTTATTTATTGTTTACCCCATACACAAATCTATAGAAATAATATTTTTAGTTCGAAAATTGAACATTGTATTAAATTCCTCATCAATAAAAATGTTCTTCAAGGAATGGTCTACATTCAGAGGGTTACCTATATCTAAATTAAATCAGTCTATGTTCCATCTATGTTCCATTATTTTATAGATCATTACGCGTTAAACCAACTTTACTCCTTGAATGGCATTGCATTCAACATTGTGCACAAGTATGTTTTAAATGGATCAATCAAAAGTATGATTTTATCTATATTTGATAATGCAAGTTGAATACATCATACAATACATAGGAGTGCTATGGATATGAAGTTTAATATGAAATAATCTATTGATTGCTACTATTAATATTATATAAGGGGTGCTCTTCCAATGGCCATTTATTAGCTATGTGAAGAAGGCTTTGTGGAATTTTTATTTACTATAAGATTATGTATAGCTGAGTTGTGGAAAACTAAGTAGAATCTGGTAGGAAGTTTGGAGTATGTGTAATTCATAATGATCTTGTCTTCTCTTCATTGATGACTTTTCAATGTGTGAGTTTTGACCTAATCCATTGCATTATCAATGTGTCAAGGCTAAAAACTCGACCTAAATGCCAACTACTTCTTATGATCGTTCCTAGGAACATGAATCCTAATTTTTGTAGGTTTAAAATTTATCACAAGTTTTCTCTATTGTGGTCGAATTTGTGGAGGTTATTTCAAAATTTATTTAAGGTACCATGGATCTAAATTTCTTATGAACTTTCAACACTAACAAACTTCGGTGCAAATTGTTGATCAATTCTCACTTGGTTAGGGTTATATATGTTAATGAAAATTTTGTGTGCATGCATGAGAGTTGGGTGCAAATGCACAATGTTGTGTAGCATTAGTGTGATAAATATGGGATAGTGTAAAGCATATTTTTGAAGATTAGTATAAGTTGACTCATACCTAATCAACTCTGTGAAGTTGATTTTTGGTTGAACGATTAATTGTTGGTTCAATGGACAGAAGATCTTGCAGGCACAAATACCAAAGGGCAAAATGGAGTCCATCATGGGGTACTCTTTGTAATTCTCCACCACCACTACCTTCCATGCTTCCTCAAACTCCACTCCAACCTCAATATCAGTGCTAGTAGTAGCATGAGAGACAACACTACGCTTAGCAGAACTAGAAGAATGTGTTTTCCAAACTACATGAGAACTACTTCCCTCATGAGTCACCATGTGACATGCTTGGTCTCGGTGGTTCTCTTCCTTCTACTCCTGGTTCAACTACCATATCTTCATTGGAACCAACACCCTGAACTCCACTAGACAATGATTCATTAGTAGTGATTCACCATTTGTACTAGTGATTCACCATGATTTCACAAGATAATATAATCTCGTGAGAGATTCGCCAAAAAATTATATATAAATATTATATTATTAATAAAATTGCCTTCCATTTTTCCTATGTATCATGGGGATTCACCTATTTATTATATATATAAATTTAGGGGGGTTCTTAAAATTTTCCCTGGTTAAGGCTTTGGTGAAGGTTAGGGTTAGGTTATAGTTAAGGTTAAGGTTAAGGTTAGGTTAAGTTAAGGTTAAGGTCAAGGTTAAGGGTAAGGTCAAGGTTAGGTTAAGGTTAAGATTAAGGGTTTGGTTAAGTTTAAGGGTAAGGTTAAGTTTAAGGTAAAGGTAAGGTGAAGGTTAAGGTCAAGGTTAGGTTATAGCTAAGGTCAAGGTTAAGGTTAGGTTATAGTGAAGGTTAAGGTTAAGATTAAGGTTAAGGTTAAGGGTGAAGGTTAAAGTTATGGTTTAGGTTAAGACCCTAACCTTAACCTTCACCCTTTAACTTTAACCTAACCTTAACCTTAACCTTAACCTTTCCTTAACCATAACCTTAACCATAACTAACCTTAACCCCAAATTTAACCTTATCCTAACCTTAAACTTGACTTTACCCTTAACCTAACCTTAACTCACTAAACCCGTAACCTTCAACTTAACCATAGCCTAACCTAACCTTGACCTTAACTATAACCTAAAACCTAACCTTTATTGTCCCCAATCCCTAACTCCACTTAAATCATATCCTTAACCTTAACCTTCCCATAACCATTACCTTAACCTTAACTCGGAGCTTACCAAGGTTAGGTTAGGCTAAGTATTCAAGGTCAATTTTAGGTTAAGGTTAAGGTTCAGGTTAAGGTTAAGGGGTGAAGGTTAAGTTTAACGTCAAGGTTAAGGTTAAGGTTAGGGTTAAGGTTAAGGTTATGGTTAATGTTATGGGGAAGGTTAAGGTTATTAATGGGGTAAGGTTAAGGTTAAGGTGTAGAAGGTAAGGTCAAGGTTAAGGTTAAGTTTATGCATAGGAATGCTTAAGGTTAGTTAAGGTTGCGGGTTTAGTCATGTTAAGGTTAGGGTTGGCAATAAGGTTATGGTTAGTGCTGCTGCCAGCTAAGTCAGGTTAAGGCCAGTGTTAAGTTAAGTGTTATGGTTAACCTTAACCTTAACCATAACCGTAACCTAACCTTAACCTTAACTCCGACCTAAGCTTAAATTTACCCTTAACATAACCCTAACCTTAACCTTACCCTTAAACTTAACCTAACCCTAACGTCGACTCAAACCCTTTAACCTTAACATTAACATGACTAAAACTCGTAACCTTAACCTTAACATTACCCTTTTAACCTTCACACCTTAACCTTAACCTTAACCTTAACCTCAACTATAAATCTAACCCTAACTCTCAATTTTCAAAGCGGCAACCTTAACCTTAACTTTAACCTTTAACCTTTCCCTAACCATAACCCTAAACTTAACCTTAACATTACCCTTAACCTAAATCTAACCTAACTATAACTTCAACCTAATCTTTTAACCTTAACCTAACCTTAACCACCCTTAACTCCACATTAACCTTAACTTAACCTAACCTTAACTTAACCTTAACTATATCCTAACCCTAACATTGACCAAACCCTAACCTTAATCTTATCTTAACCTAACCTAACCTTAACCTAACCTTAACCTAACTATAACTCATTCTAACCTTAACCTTGACCTTAATCCATAACCTAACCCTAACCTCGACTCAAATCCTTAACATTAACCTTAACCTAACCATAACCTTGACCTTAACAAGAACCTTAACTTTAACCCAACTCCTTAACCTTAACCTTTAACCTAATCAGAATCAACTCATCCCTTTCAACCTTAACTTAATTAACCTGACTTTACCCCAACCTTAACCTTGAATCTACTCCTTACCTAACCTAACCTTACTTTACCCCTTTAACCTTCACTTACCTCTAACCTTAACCTGAATTTACTTAATTCAACCTTTAACCTTCACTCTAACCTAACCCTAACCATTACCAAACCTTAGTCCTCTAACCTTAACCTCGAATTAAACATGTAACCTTAACCTAACCTTTACCCTTTAACCTTCATCATAACCTTAAATTTAATAATCTAACCTTGACCTTGACCTGACCTGATCTTGACCTTAACCTTACCCTTAACTTTACCATTAACTAACTTTACCCTTAACCTTAACCCTCAACCTATCCCGAACCTAACTATAACTCAACCCTAACCTTGACGAAACCTTAACCTACCCTTAACCTACCTCTAACCTAACCTTAACCTTAACCTGAAGTTATGTTAGTTAAGATTAAGGTTAAGGTTAAGGCTAGGATAAGGGTTTGATCAAGACTGCTAAGGTTAGGTTAAGGGTAAGGTTAAGGTTAGGCTAATGTTAGGTAAGTTAAGGTTAAGGTTAGGTTAAGGTTAAGGTTAAGGTTAAGGTTATGTGAAGGTTGGTTAAAGTGAGGTTAAGGTTACAAATATATTCAAAAGTTAATTTTAAGGTTAAGGTTAGGTAAGGCTAAGGTTAAGGTTAAGGTTAGGTTAAGGGTAAAGTTAAGAATTAGGGTTAGGTTAAGCTTAAGCTTAAGGTTAGGTTAAGGGTAAAGTTAAGGTTATGGTTAGGCTAAGGCTAAGGTTAAGGTTATGGTTAGGGCTAAGGTTAATAAGGTTAGGTTAAGGTCACGATTAGGTTAAGGTTAAGATTAGGGTTAAGGTTAAGGTTAAGGTTTGGTCAAGGTTAGGGTTAGGTTATATTTAAGGTCAAGGTTAAGGTTAGGTTAAGGGTAAAGTCAAGGTTAAAGTTAGATTAAGGTTAAGATTAGGTTAAAGGTAAAGTTAAGGTTACAAGCTGTTGTATGTTAAGGTTAAGGTTAAGGGTAAAGCAGGTCAAGGTTAGGGTTAGGTTATAGTTAAGGTTAAGGGTTCGATCAAGGATAGGTTAGGCTAAGGTTAAGGTTAAGGTTAGGTTAGGATAAGGTCATAAGGTTAGGTTAAGGTCAAGGTTACAGGTTTAGTCATTTTAAGGTTAAGGTTACTTATTAAGGTTAAAGTGAAGGTTAAGGGTTTGGTTAGTTAAGGTTAATGTTAAGGTTAAGGTTAGGCTTTTGGTTAAGGTTAAAGTTGTAAGGTTAAGGTTGTGGTTAAGGGTAAGGTTAAGGTTAAGGTTAAGGTTAAGGTTAAGGGAAGGTTAAGGTTATGTTAGGTTAAGGTTAAGGTTATGTTAGGATAAGGTGAGGGTTAGGTTATAGTTATGCTAAGTTTAGGTTAAGGGTAAGATAATTTTAAGGTTAAGGTTAAGATTAGTGTTAGCCATCTATAAGTGATTTTGTCGTATATTAAAGATGATTAAATGATGATTTCTGATTTCTAGAATCAATGTTTAAGAAACATTAAGTGAGTTCTAGAAATATCATCGTCTTCATCATCCTAAGCTCGACCTTTTTTTCACTAAAATTTCCCCGTCCTTGCCTTCTCACCCCAATTCTCATAATCTCAAGGAAAATCCATTTTCTAGGCTTTCCAATCTCATCATTTCATCACCTTTTCCCTCCTCAAACCCATTTTTCCTCCCCTCTTAAAAACCTCTCAAAAATCCTCCTCATACCTCATTTTCTTCTAAAAACCTTAAAGATATGTAAAACTCCTTTTTTTACATTGTTTTAGCCTAACCCTTTAGCCTGTCTTTAATTCTCTAAAGACTTATAAAAACATTGTTTTTATAAATGAAATCAGCTCTTTTAAATATAGGCCTTAATCCCCCTCTCCGCTTAAATCCCTATCCCTTTCTCTCCATATAACCCCGACCCTCCATCTATTCCCTAAAACCTCTCCCACCATACAAATATGCATCCGCACCTCTTTATCTTACTTACCCCCACACTTTGTATAAAGCCTCGAACCTTTAGAAAAATTAAAAATGAACTCCGTTTTTCTTCGCCCCATTTCAACCTTTCCTCAAAGCCATCTCGACCGTTGATCAAAGGCCCCGGGATCCAATGGCCACCACACTCCTACCCTTCATCTCATCTCCTAAATCTACCCGAAAACCCACATACGTCATCACGCAGTCCCCACCTCCCACTTATCCTACCGCCAAAGTCGTCGCTTGCCAATTGCCTCTAGGTCCCATCCGCCAAACTCACATCCCACTAAGGCATTGTCCACAAATGACAGCTCTCATCACTCGCAGACTCAATGGTATCAAACCCATATCGCACATTTAGATGCCAAATGTTAAGACCCTCAGCCCACGCGAAAAAGGTGGTTTCACCTCTGACGACGGTCTGCCAACGATCGTTGGAATCACGCCGCCTCCGCCTATCACCACTTTACCGCCGTTTACTTGTGCGAAAACTCACTTGCTTTTCCAAAACCACCTTTGTCTCCGCACCAAGATTCAAAATTCCCCTCACCTTTTGTCTGCTTACCCAAGATTTCGTGATACATAATTTCCCCCCGTACTCCCCTCACCCTCTGCATCGCTTCTCCCGACACCTCAAAACCTTGAAAGGTAGTTTTTCCTTTCTCGCAGGGTTTTAAAATTAATGTTTGTTTTTGTGTTTGCAAGTTTAATGGCGTAATGCCTTATGGGCATTATAATGGCAGTCAACGTGGATGACAATCCGAGAGGCAAATACATATAAAGGGGCCAAGGGTTCCATAAAGACTTAACCCTCGATGTATCATGATCATCGATGGGTTATAAACCCTTCTTCCATGGAGAAACCATGAGGCACACAAATAATAACACAGTGAAGAGAAGAAATAAAGAAATGAAGAATGGAAGGATTAAAGGGTTAATTACCAATCAAAGGATAAGATAGAAGATTAGCCTTTATAAACAATGATTAAAGGTAAAATTCAAAGGTTTAAGGATAAAGGATAAAACAAAAAAACAAACATAAAGAAGAAATCGAGAAAAAAGATAGTGAAGTAGATTATGAAGGTTTAATCAAAGATCAAAGGCACGATGAAGATTTTAATGAATAAAAAATACAAATAACCCAAATACGCTTCGAATAACTCATCAAAGAAGAAATTACTTCTCCAAAGATATTTGCCACCTACAGCATTATTTTTTTCAACAAAGGCATCGTGTAGTTATTTCAAAGTCGAGATATTTTAAAGCAACTCAATAGTTATTACAAAGTTATTACTGTTTAAAAGTCAAATATTTCAACCAAATTAACCTGTGGTTAAGACAAAAGTTATTATTTCGTAGTAACTTCTTTTAGATATTTTTTTTCCTTGGGCCTTGCATGGTATCAAAGGTAAAAATTCATTAACTCTATAATAAATAAAATTTAAACACCCTTTTATCACATCAATTCTCATTTTGCATATAAATATCAGACATGAGCCTCATTTCAAATGTTGCCATTTGATAGTTATTGACCGGGATTTCTCGTTGCTAAGCTAGTTGAAGAATACTAGACCGAACCGAAGAAAGATTCGAGTTGCGTAAATCTATTGTACATGGAGTGATGTAACCGGTTTGATCATAAATAATACAAGCATGTTTAGAGGATCCTTGAGCCGTATCAATGGTGAAGTTTCCAAATTGTTATTGTTTTCCTTATGTTTTCCATTATGTCCATTTTCCGATAAAGGAACAAAAGTTTCTGAATTAGTATTTGTTGTTTCAAGACCCTATTTCTATCTCGTATTTCTTTATGTTCATGTTTCTTTCTATAGGATCTGATTGGAAGATTATTAATTTCCTTCTAGTTACATCTCGGCTTGTTGTCTTGGAAATGACCATCAGAGAAAACCATGGAAATTGTGGTGAGCCCATGTTCCTTGAGTAGGACTTGAGATATTGTTTTTAAGATCTTTATCTAAAGTATGCTTACAAAGTATAAACCAGAGAGGTTTATGGTTTTCCCCGCCCTCTAACTGGCTTTGATATGTTGCTTTAAAGAGTCTTGAGAGTTGTCAAAACAAGATTAGATTATTTTTTGATCTTAGATCACTTACCGTTATCTTATATGTTTTCTTATCTGAAATTAGTATTTTGATTACCTGATTGTTTTCTCAAAGGTTGCTTATTAAAGGTTTTCCCCAAAGAGATTTATGGTTTGCCCTATCCTTTGGCTATTTCCAACAGGTTTTCACTTTAAAGGATTTTCTTGTTTAAAGTAGAGCTAGAAGATCTAAATGACTATAGCTTACGCTTCACAACTTATTATTGTTCTGCACAACCTAATCTAAAGAATCCATTTGATATATTTATCTTGCCCTATGAATGCCCTTTGCGAATTTATGAAAAATTAAATCCTTTAAGAATCCATAGCCCAATGGATTTCTCTGATGTTTCTCATCACTATTTTTTCATTGAAACATTCCCTCAATCACCACACCATTGATATTTCAATCTATCAATTAATCCAACAAAAACAAAACAAGTCCCTAGAACTTCATAACTACCAAATAAAAACAAAAAGCACAAATATATATTATTTTAAAACACCTTTATAGAGATCCCTCTTAAAATCCGTGAAGGCTAGGTCCTAGGATTCCAAAGTGGTTCCTTTTATGTGGCCCCGCAAGGTTGTCACAACTCTTACAAAATTACAGAGCCAACATAGTGGCTAATTACACCGGGGACACCGAGTAATAAACATTTCGCATTCACTCAAAACTAAGAAAAACTTAATAGTCTAAAAATGAATCAGCATCAAGTATACCTGTTCCCATTGCTGGTAGACAACAATCCGTCCTACAAAACAAGTAAAAAAAACTTCCACCCAGGACTTCTACTGATTTTCCATTGAACTACACTAGGAAACTTACCCTATCATCAAAACATCAAACAACACCCAAATAATACCGTGTGGATTAAGTATCTCTTTATAGTTTGGTTTTTGTCTTAGGACCGTTATACCTTTAAAAACCTTTCTCGACTTATTGGTCCAAAATCATGGCTTCTGGGAAGAATCCATATTAGATCCCATCCGACCCAAATCCTCTCGCAATAGTTGATAATCTCAAAGCATCATTAGGAAGTCTCCTAAATCTAAAAACCTAATTGTTGACAAACCAATCTCAGTGAGCAAGTTCTTTCCCCGAGAACCTTATAAAATTGCAAAATACCCAAGTCAATTTACCTCATACAAGAAGTTTATCTAGAAACAAGTCACAAAGTGGCATGTACCATATAGACCTCGAGCTTCTATCCTCACAAAAAAGTAGCAAGATAGGGAAGCCTCCTTCCACTCCTCATGATTCCCATTTTCTTCATAAATTTGCTTCTCTCATCCAAAGTCTCGCCGTAATCACTTGCTTGGTCCAACAGTCCAACTACACCTCCACCCATACATCCATTGTTCAAACCACCTGCCCTCATCACCTTCCTCCACTTGTTAATCCCCCATTGTTTCCACAATTTCATACCATGGTAACAGGTATTCTGCCTTAACTTTCCTTTACCTCTATTTTCTCACCACATGACTATCACTTCCGTTAGCCACCTATGAATTTTTTCAAAAGCAAATGCAGTGGCTAAATATTTTTCCGAGCATTGAAGAGATAAATTTCCTATGAAAATCTCTCATTCAAGCCTCAGGTGTCTTTACTCAGTGTAATATCTTCACCGTCAAGTCAACAAAAGAGCCTCACCGTCTATGCAAAAGTTATGCTCGAAAAGCCTCCATTTTCCCTCAGAACCTCCCCCCCCCCCCCCCCATTTTAACCCCCGTTTTCCCTTTCTACCTCTTCTCCCTTCGACCCCCAAAAATCCCTTCCCAAGTCTTCTAAATCATCCCATCACTCCTTTAAACCTTACGAACACCCTTTGTTTGGCTTAAAAATACCTTTTACGTCTACCGAAACTTCAAGCCTTAAAAACTTTGTTTTAGGGCAAAAAACCCACTATTACCATATGGCCAGCTTAGCCCCTTTCGGCCCAAATTTCAACCACTTCCTCCATGAACCCGAGTGTTAAGTCCAAGCACTAAATCATATGGTGCTTGTTCTTAATCCACACACATCCAGAGCATGTTTTCTTTATTAAAGTGAAAATCCCCAATGCGATGGTGTTTCTTAGTCTATCGGGATCGTGAGAAATATCAACTGTAGATCTATACGTATCCGACTACCGTAAAAAACCTTACCGCACCCCCATAACATTTCTTTGTAACCCCTCCGATGATAATCTTCGTTGTTGATTCATAGTTAGATCCAACCCGCCATCGCGCCGCCGCCTCAATCGCCAATCGGGGAGTTTTAATCGGTGCCACTCTCCGCCAGTTCCGATTGGCTGAACCTCATCAATCTCGCAGTTCATCCATTCAGATCCAATGGCCTGCATTTTATATTGCTCCACCCCGCTTCCCCCGATTGGTCACCCTCCGATCTAATCACAACCATCTATCTCTCCTAGATCCAATGGTCCGCAGCCAATCACTTCATGAGCCCATCGTAGATTTGGCCCCCACCCTCCTCCACTTTCGATCGAATTGCAGCCATCCATTCCTTGATCTGTCGGATCAGTCTTCCCACCCACTAACCATATCCTTCGCCTTTGTTTCTCCCTCTACGTATCTCTGGCCGTTCTTCGTATAGATCGTACTCGCCTCACGATCAAAACCACCTGATCTAGCTCCCACTTACCGACCACACACTTTCCTATGTCATGCTCCATCCATCATCATTGGATATTATGCAGAGCCCGTATCCAACTACCAACATCAATATCGTGCAGTGGAATTCTGTATCCGAATGGTAATAAAGGAAATTCATGCGATATAGGGTGGTTTTAAAAGGCCACGTGTCGGGCCGGGGGACCCATATCGCGTTCATGCGGAAAACGCTTTATCCGCCTTTCGCTCGCATGAAAATAACTATTTTTCCGGAAAACAACTTCCACTTTTTGTTCCCGAAGGTCCATCGCCAGATCTCAACCATTGATCCGTATTGATCAACGACCCTCATTGCAACTCACACTCCATTCACATTTTTATCATCGTGCGACCATAGAACCCTCACTGACTACTGTACCTATCGATCTCCTAAGATCTACGTCCATATCCATTCCTCCAACAAACCTTCATCGATCAATTTTCCACTATTTCACAACATTTTCCAACCATTTTCCTCTGCATCCACAACATTCACCTCTATTGCGCCGCCATTCTCGTCAGCCTTCCACCGCATCCACCATCACTCCGCATGGATTTTCTTAACATTTTTGTGTGTTTTGTAGGGTTATAGTAAAAGGGAAACCACCATGGCTCACAAATACCGTCATAGTGACATAGAGCACAAAGAAGGCCATTTTCAAGGCCTGATATTACAGAGAAATGTTCGGAAGGTTTCTAAAACGAAATATTTCATCAAAGAACCAATTTAAACTATGTAAAACCTCCACCACCATTAAAGTTCCATTTTCACAGACAGAGATACGATGAAGTGACAAAGAGTATCAAGAAGGATTGAGAGGTATTAAGCATGTTTTTGAAGAGTTTAAGCCTTAATTCAAAGGTAAAAAGGAAAATGTACCGTATTGAATACCTTATGATCAAATACGTAAATCCTAATGAGGCCTAAAGCACAAAAGAAATATTATCGTATTTCACATCGCCAGTTTCCCTCCCGAGAAAGGACAAAGTACCTGCATCGTTTTTATTCTCGGTATCGTGTTCCCGAGAATATCGCCACCCCCGATTTAAGTCCTAATGCTACTCGCAGCATTTTTATGTAGTATGGAAAAATTGAATTCATTTATCTTCCTTCTTTGTTTATTCACCGTAGTACTACGTAGCACTACAAATTACGTACATCAAAGAACATACCCGTAGTAAATATCACTTGTCGAAGACCACTCTTCATCCAAAGAGTACTCAAGATTAATTCATAGATATTAATACAAAAGGGCCTCGAGCCCTCTTCTCCTAATTTCGTTTTGTGTTTCATTTAGTGTTTCAAATTTACCTCCTCCGCCTCTCTTTCGCTATAAAACCCAAGAAAAAACACATTGTAAAGGTTGTTGATTGGTTGTCAATCAAATAACCGTGAATTGTAAAGCTTTCGAGATATGGGGCTTTGTGTAAAGTTTTGAGATAGGCCGAGGAAGATGTTTTTAGATCAATATCAAACAAGCTACTGGACAATGTTGTACATGATCGTTGTTGCTCTTTAATATGATGTAAAAAAAGCACATTTCTTTGATCCCGATTTAAAGCAATAAGGATGTGTTCTTACTTTGTCTCTATTTTCCTTCTCAGAATTCATTACACTTCATTTCTCCGGTAAGAATTAGAAACCCTGCTTAGGATATACCGCATGGTACCCTAATGCTCCCGCTCTTCTTATCCTTTATGTTTTCCACTATATGTGTTATCTAGAAAACTAATTCAAGATAATTTAATCCATATTGTAGCGTTATTCATCGGCGAATCGATGTATGCTTGAATTTATGAATTTGTTCTTAGATGTTATTTTTTGTTTATTGAAAGAATTGGGATAATCGGGAGTTTAGAATTCCGATTTTGTCTCAATTAGGTCTTTTTCAATCTATTGAACCTTTCTAAGTTCCCTTAAGTTGATGTCGAAGCATCGAAAGTTCAAAGCCTTTCGTGATCTCAGTTTTCACCTTTGTGTTTAAATCTTTTAATGTTTCCTTTATCTAAAGAGTTAACTTTTAGGGGTTGATCATAGGTGCTTAATGGCATGCCCTCATTCCTAGATTTGATTCTTGAGTGGGTCACCTTGGAGTTTTCTCATATTCATCTTTCCATCATTTCATACCACCACTATCATCTTTAAAGATCCACTGTTTTAGATGACTAGTCCAATTGAAAGCCTTGAATACTGAATAGCAAGTAAACCCTTTCATGACTCCATTGCCCAATGGTCTCGAGTGTTCTCTGAAATACCTCTCCTTTGCCTAAAATCCTCTTTTCTCACCCTTTGTCTTATATTGAACCCTTCCTTCATGTTTCCCAACAACCAAACAAATAAACAAAACAAAACAAACCTTGTGCCATATAACTAGCCTAATATCTTATAACTGAGCTTCAAGGACATATACCTTTGCCTTTATAGAGAGATCCCTCTCTGGACCCAGGAGGGCTAGATCCTAAAGTCCCAAAGTGGTTTTTATGTTGTCTCATCTTTTGTTATCTCCAAAATTGCCAAAACATAGGAACCCCAACATAATGGCGACTCTGTTGGGGACTTTCTGAGTGTTTTCCATTTTAGTACATCATTAGGACCTCAGAAAACCAAAATCTCTGGTTAGATTAGCAGTAATCACTGTGGTGGATGGTATACCCTCTTGAAACATTCTAAACCTTCCACCTAGCGACTCCATTGTTACTTAATGATTAATGACTCCACTGGTGATCAGTAGGCCTGCTGATTATCTTGGTTTACATAAGACTCCACTGGGAGACTAGAGTCCATTACAACATCAGCCATATTAGAAGTAACAAGTAGGATTAAGCTTCTTTTCTTGGAGACAGACATACTGGCTTCAAGAACCATTCATACAATAGCTTATCCTAACCCAAACCCACCTGAAATAGTTGACAACCCTGAGAGCATTCTTGGGAAATCTCCCACCCCTAGAAGGCCAAATATTTCTAGACACATCCATAAAGCTAACTCTGCACCAGAAAACTTTACAACTCTATCATGCACTCTTTTGACTTAGACACACAAAGTAGTTTACCTAGAACTAGGTCATTTAGTGCTTTAGACCAGTCAGACCTTGAGCTTCCCGGTTCACCATCTCACAGTGGTCAACATATTAGGGATAGAGAGACCCCTCCATCTACACCTCCGGATATTCATTTCATTCAAAACTTGGGGCTTTGTCATCCTAAATTAGCTCAACAGAGTGTTGCTGGTCCTAGTATTCCTGTCATCCACATACCTGCTGCTCAAGCCAATCCTCTACCTCCTCAAAACACCATTATGGTAGTCTAGTATGCACCTCTGGTGTTACCAAAACCTCTAGTGCCTTTACCCAATGATTACCAGTCAAAAATCCCACATTTCACTGCAAAAGAGTCTACCATAGCTCAACACCATGTAGATAGGATGGAAGATTCCTTTGACTATATGGAGATAGATGATGAGACAGTCAAGATGAGAACCTTTGCCCAGAGTTTAGGAGGAGATGTGAAGAAGTGGTTTAAAGGCCTACCTCCTAATAGTATCCATGATCTTCCCTCTTTATATCAATCCTTCATAAACAAATGGGAATTCAAGACCAACCCTCTCCAAATCCTAGCAGAATACAAGAATCTTAAAAGAAATGGAGGAGAGAGTGTCCATGACTATTCTACAAGGTTTAAAAATGTGTACAATGCTCTTCCTCCACATATGAAACCTCCCCAAGGTATGGATTTAGTGAAATATCTTGAAGGCTTTGATGCTGACATGGCATACCAGCTTAAGGAGAGAGATTACAACACATTGGAAGATATGAAAAAAGGAGCGATGAGTGTAGAAGCTAACATGATTGAAAAGAGAGCCAGAATGAGGTCTGAGAAAAAGGTAACATATAGGGATGACACATCAGCTTCCACATCCGATCCCAAGTATGATAGTCTAGCCAAAAACATGGAAAGGCTAGAGAAAATGATGGAAAAAATGGTTGTCACAATCAGTAATCAGAACAGAAACCAAAATCATAACTAGAACTAGAACTTTAGGAGAAAAAACCCTCCTAACAGATAGAGAAACTCCGATCAACAAGTCATTCCCCCATTTCAAGAGAAATTTCTTGATGAGGATGAGGGGATAATAGAAGAGTCTGAGGGAACCACAATAAACATGTTGGAAATAGAAAACTCAATCCACAATTGCTCCAGAGAATATGATCAGACCTCATACTCACATTGGGGTGAGGAAGGGTTAGAATCTGAGGATTATAGGCTTGGATTTGAAAATGCCATCATGCAGGTCAGAGAACAGTATGAACTTAGAAGAAAAAAGAGCGTAGACAATTCCAAACCAAAAGCTTCTAAGATTACCATTAAGAAAAGGCCTGAGAAAACTTCTAAGGTGACTGCTGAAAGTAGAAAATCAGCAGCTGAGAGTTCTAGGAAGAATAAAGAAAAGACAGCCAAAATACTGATAAACAAAGCCAACAAACTAGCAGCACTAGCACTGCAGTTAACGCTCCTAGTAGAATAGCCACAAACACTATACATAGTGAGAATCAGCACACTGATTTTTCCACTAAAGTAGTGGCTAAAAAAACATAGTCAAACCTTACAAAGAGTCAGTCTCCCTTCAATTTGGAGAGTGGGATTGCTAAAATTAAAATCTTTGTCCCACTCTCTGAGCTGGCCACTCAGGATGTATATAAAGGCCAAATTTTGAAAGCTTTAAATCTAGGTGAGAACAGTGACACTGTCAATCTAAGCGATGACCAACCAACCCTTCTGTTTGGTCCAAAGATAGAAGGGAAGTTTCAGGAAGGGGTGGTACCTCCTTTTTATATCAGCCACAATATCCATGAAAAGATCCGTCACAACACAATGCATGACTCTGGGGAATCACACAATCTAATTCCTAAGGTAGTTATGGAAAGGTTAGGCCTAGATATGACCCGTCCTTATAAATATTTATATTCATTTGACTCTAGTAGAGTGAAGTGCCTTGGCCTAATAAAAGACCTTTGTGTGAACCTGACCCAGATTCTAGAAAAATGCATGGTTATGGATGTTGTAGTGGCAGATGTGCCACCTAAGTATGACATGCTGTTGTCCAGGTCATGGGGAGCCAAGATGCAAGGTACAATGTAGATGGATGGGTCATATGCCACAATACCTATCTTTAGCCAGCTTAGGAGACTGTATAGAGAGGCACAAATGAAATTTAAGGTTAGCAGCCCTGAAAAGCCTGAAAATTCACCTCTGTACTCTGTACACACAAATCTGGACTCTTTTATCCTTTGCAATGATGAATCCATGGATGAGCCAAAACTAGAAGACAGAGATGCAAACAATAGGGTAGATCCCATATATTTTAACATAATGGCCACCCTAGACTTAGAAGAAAATGAAGAAGAAACCTTTGGACAATGCACTGAATCTGAAACTCCGAGTGAACAAGAACAGGACAACAAATAGCTGACTAGTCATCTTTCTGAACCCCATACACATCATGAAGAACAAAACCCTCCCCACCATGATGCATACCCCACATTACAACATAACAATAAAACCAACGCTAGGAAGGAAAATGATGATAAACCTGAAAACAATCCCCTATGGAGAATGAATTTCGATGGGTCCTGCACTAGAAAGACTACGGGGGTGGGAGTGTGGTTACATAACACTGAGAGTGACTATGATGAGAGTCATTCCTTCAATCTGAGCTTCAAATTTACAAAAAATATCGCAGAGTATGAGGCTCTCATCCTAGGCTTGAATCTGTTGAAAAAACTAGGAGCCCGAAGGATAGCTGTACACGGAGGCTCTGAGTTAATCATAAAACAAGTGAACGAAGAGTATACAACTAAAAACCCTAGATTGAGAGCATACAGGAATGACGCTATGGATTTATTGAAAACCTTTGTAGAATATGAACTGGTGTTTGTTCCTAGGAGTCAGAACATAATTGTAAATGGATTAGCCTGCATAGTTAGTTCATATCATAAGTCTCCCAGTGACAAAAAAATCATCATTCAGACAAAATACAGACCTGGAGTGCCTGATAACGAAAAATATTGGTAGGTCTTTGAGGGCGACAATCAGATAGAGGATTTCCTGATTGGCAGGAATGAGTTTGAATTCTCTGATTCAGACTCTAAATCCGACTGCCTGAGTGAAGAGCCCCCCAACGAAGAAAGATCACCACATAACGTAGAAATAAACTCTCTAACTAAAGAACCTGGAAATCAAACCGAAGAATATAAGAACGTAGAAAAAGAGGAAATAGAGGTGCTGCAGTTAAAAGATAAGAATATACCCAGAGGACTGGCACCTTTAGAAGACCTTTTTGATTTTGACGATGTAGCGAAGAAACCCACTATATAACACTCAAACTCAAATGTCGAGGAATGAAACATAAGCACTGAGGATAGGCCTAAGATGATTAAATTGGCTAAGTCCTTGTCCGTAGACATGAAAAAGAAATATATTGACTTATTTAAGGAGTTCATTGATGTGTTTTCCTGGAGCTACGAGGACTTGAAGGCCTACGATATAGACATTATACAACACAAAATCTCTTTGAAAGAGAACCAAAAACCCTTCAGACAGAAATTTTGCAGAATTAACCCAAAACAACTGCCTCTAGTCGAAAAGGAAATAAATAAGATGTATGAGGCATGACTTATAGTGCCTGTGAGGTTCTCCAATTGGGTTTCCAACCTTGTAGCTGTGAGAAAGAAAACATGTGAGATCAGACTGTGCATAGATTTCAGGAACCTTAACAGGGCCTCGCTTAAAGACAATTACCCTTTACCAAATATGGAACACATCCTATAGAGGGTAGTGGGCTCAAAAAGGATCTCCCTGCTAGACAGTTTTTCAGGCTGTAACCAAGTTTTAACTTACTCCCAGAAGACTAACTCAAGACAGCTTTCACCACTCCATGGGGCACTTTTATGTACGTAAAAATGCCTTTTGGACTGATGAACGTTGGTGTGACCTTACAATGAGCAATGGAAATATCCTTTTCGGAGGAAATAGGGCACTTCTTTGTCATCTATTTGGATGACATAACAGTCTATTCCAACACTAATGAGGAGCACCTAAAACATCTGAGAAGAGTTTTTGAAAAATGTAGAAGGTTCGGTCTGTCTTTAAATCCCAAGAAGACTGTATTCGGGCTTCAAGAAGGTAAGATTCTTGGCCATATTATATCAGAGAAGGGAATTAAAATAGACCCGCAAAGAGTTGAGGGAATACTTCAGATTACCCACCAGAGAAACATAAAAGAGTTGCAGTCCTTTATTGGGACAATTAACTTCTTAAGGAGGTTTATTCCCAACTTAGCTGAACACCTGAGGGATATGAAAAACATGTTGAAAAAAGGTGTAGGGGTTAAGTGGACTGTAGAGGCTAAAAAATCTTTTGAATCAATTAAACTTGCACTCACCCATGATCCTATCCTAATTAGCCCAAATTTCTCAAAATATTTCCTGATATTTTCCTTTGCCTCAGAGCATACAGTGGCTGCAGTTCTACCGCATAAAAATCCAGAGGGAATGGAACAGCCTTTCAGCAAATCTCTGAGGGATGCACCCTTAAAATATAACATAAAGGAAAAATAGGCCTATGCCTCAGTAAAGGCCTTGAAAGACTTTACGGTGTATATACTGCATTCCCAAATCATTGCCTACATGCCTAACATAATGGTAAAAGAAATTTTGTCCCAAGATCATGATGGAAAGAGGGGAAAATGGATTGTTGTAATATTAGAGCATGACCTGGAAATAAAACCCACAAAACTAATCAAAGGTCAGGGCTTCGCTCAACTAATGGCTGAATCTAATTTTCAAGCCGTTGACATAAACATGGTAGATGCCCTGGATGAACATGAAGGATTGCTTGATCCTACAGTTGAAGAACAATTCCAAAATTCTCCTTGCCATTCTGATATCCTGTATGTACTCACAAACCTCAATGCCCCTCCTGATTTATCAAAGAGTAAGGCCATATTCCTAAAGTTGAAACCTAGAAACTATTGCATACTGAATGAATGTTTATACTGGAAAAATTCAAATGGTCTACTGCTTAAATGTTTGCCTAAAACTGAAGCAGAGAGAATTAAATATGAGTTCCATGCAGGATAGTGTGGAGGCCATTTAAACTAGAAAGCCACTGCTAACAAAATACTCAGAGCTGGTTATTACTGGCCTACACTTTTCAATGACATCCATAAAATGATAATTACCTGCCATAAGTGCCAGATCTTTGAATGCAAAATAAAGCTCCTCCCTTTACCATTACAACCCATTACTGTTGAGGCTCCCTTTCAACAATGGGGCCTAGATTTCATAGGATAAATACACCCTACTTATTCTGCACAACACAAGTGGATCCTTACAGCCACAGACTACTTCACAAAATGGATAGAGGCCATACCTTCTAGGAATGCCACAGATTATGCTATCATTAAGTTCCTAGAAGACCACATCCTCTCTATATTTGGCTGACCAAGAAATATAATCACTGATAACGTTGCTGCTTTTGGATCCAAGAAAATGATTGATTTTTTTCATAGATATCAGATAGCACTCGGTCATTCAACTACTTATTACCCACAAGGTAATGGGTTAGTTGAATCATCAAACAAGAGCTTGGTGACCATTATCAAAAAGCTACTTGAAGAAAATAAGAAATCATGGCATAACAAGTTAGTGCATACTTTTTGGGCTGACAAACTAACAACGAAGAAGTCCATTGGAATGTCACCATATCAACTTGTTTATGGAACAGAGGCAGTGTTTCCAACCAGCCTTGGGGTACCAGTGATTAAACTAGTCCAAGAGATTCAGACAGAAGAGGACAGTATGATGAGGAGGATAAATCAAACAATTCATCTCCAACAAACAAGAGAAGAAGTCTACAACAGAGCTCTGAAAGTGCAGGAAAATATAAAAAAATTGTTTGATAAAATAACAAAAGCTTGTGACATAAAAATTGGAGATAAAGTTCTTAAGTGGGACTCTACGAGAGAAAACAAGGGAAAATATGGAAAATTTGACATTTTGTGGCAGGGTCCTTACATCATCCAATCCAACATTGGTCCAAATGCCTTTTTTCTGCAAGATCTAGATGGTACAGATATGTTTGGGGGTCCTCTCAATGGCAGGATCCTCAAGCATTACTACTGCTGATCTCCAAATTCCAATTTTCATTTCCATTGTAAATACCATTGCTGTTTTTTGTTTTCAAAGAAAAAGAGAAAATGTTTCAAAAAAAGAGAGAAGGAGAGGTTCAGACATGCTCAAAATTTGAATCTATGAAGTGCAAAATATTGGCTCTAACGTGATCAAAACCTGAGCCAAAAGAAGTAAGGAAGCTGGTTCTAATATGCTAAAAATATGAACCAACAAAGAAGAAAGAAGAATAAGCTCTAACAATCCCAAAACCAGAGCTAAAGTGAAGAAGAAAAGTGACTCTAACAAGCTCAAAACTTGAGTCACAAAGAAAAGAAGGATGCTTCAAAGTTTCAAAATCTCAAGCCTTCAAATTTTGTTTTCATGTTTTTGCAATTTCAGTTCATGTGCAGCTGTCTTTATGCCATGGATCCACAACAAACTAGACTGTCTAATCCTGGTTTTATTTTTTTTAAATTTATGTTGTAGAATGTAGAGAAGAAATCTGATAGACAGTTTAATCCTAGCAGATATTAGATTAGGTAGAGAAGCTATGAGGCCAACAGTTTAATCTGGTCTCAAGGAGGAATAAGGGTAGAATTAGATTAGTTTATTTTATGTTTTCAATAATAATAAAAAATGATGAAGAAGGTCTACAAATTCAAATGCACCTTGAAGAAAAAATGTTAGGATTGTATGGTGGGTAGGTAGATTGTTTGGGGAATGTTTTCTGCAGATTAATATCCATCATGTTTGTAACAGTTGAATCAAATAAGAAATATGGTTCAAAGATTAGGCATCTGGCCTACTTCCCAAAGAATATTTTTGAAAGTTCTTGACACCTTCAAGAAGATGCCATCCCAATGTGGAGCCACTGTTAGCCACCTATGATTTTTTTGTCAAGTAAATAGGTGGCTAAATATTTTTCTGAGCCTTCAAGAGATACATTTCCTATGAAAATATCTCATCCTTGAAGCCTCTATGTGCCCTTTACCTTTGATAATATCTTCATTTTTGTTTCCATGCAAAAAGCCTCACTGTCTGTGAAAAGATTTTGCTCAGAAAAGCCTCCATTTGCCCCTTGTATCCCTGCAAAATTCCCCTTTTTTTACCCTTTTTTTCCCTTTCTCAATTTTCCCCTTTTGACCCCGAAAACCCCTCTCTAAGTCTTCTAAACCATACCATCTCCCCTCGAAACCTCACAAACACTCTTTGTTTGGCTTAAAAATCCATTTTTCCCTTTACCAAAAACCTCTGTTTTTAGGTCAAAAAACCCACATATTACATATAACAGGCTTAGCCCCTTTCTTCCAGCCACCAACCACTTCCCCTCCATGCACCCGAATGCTAAGACTAAGCGCTAAAGCATGTGGTGCTTATCGGAATCGGAAGATGTCTCGGAGCGCCCTTTCTTTGTTAAGGTGAAAACTTCTGATGCAAGGTGTATTTGTTCTGTTGGTCTCGGGGGAAATCTCTACCATTGATCTTAATAGATCTAACGGTCCTTGCCTATTTCATCACACCCATAAAATTCCTTTGTAAACCCCCTGATGGCAATCTCCACTGTCGATTCCCCTCTCAATCTAACAGCCATCGCATCATAGAAGCTTTTCATTGTGCCACTCGCAACTCTTCATGTCCCCGATTGGTCGTTTCCCAATTGGATCTTGGCCGTTGAATCCACAAGAACCAACGGCCAGGATTCGATCTGATTCTGCCTCATGTCCCCCAATTGGTCACCCCTGACCCAATCACAGCCGTTGATCTATAGATAATCCAATAGTCCAGATGCAATCGCTCCTTCATCCCATCATAGTTTTGGCCCTTCCATTGCTCTCCCTCCGATTAGATCGCAGCCGTCCATCCCTTACAATCCAACATTCCTCCTTTCTCTCGCTCATTCCCTTAGACATTTGGCCCCTTCTTTCACCTTTAAATCTCCACTGTCGATCCCATGGATCCAACGGCTCATATTACTCCCGACCACTATACGTCTTCTCCACCTTTGCTTTCCCGCTGCAGATCTCGACCGTCCATTGCATAGATCGGACGGCTCACGATCAAACCACCATTGATCACCCCCCACCTTACCGACCGTGCATCTCCTCATATCGTACTCCATCTCTTGCCGTCGGATCTCATGGTCCCTGATCCAACGGCCAGCATCAATATCGCGCGGTTTTGGCATCCGAAGTTTAATGTCTAAAATTTATGCGATATGGGCGGTTTCAAAATGCCACGTGTCAGCCGGGGACCTATATCGCGTTTGAAAAGTGAAAACTGCCTTACCCGCCTTTTGCTGCACGAAAACAACTATTTTTCCTTAAAAACGACTTCCCCACTTCCCACCTCTGAAATTCCATTAAGAGATCTTGACCATTGATCTGTTCAGATCAATGGCCCACAGCGCATCGTGTCCTCCATTCACATTCTTCCATCGCGCGACCATAGAACTTCATCGCGTCATCTCAACTGTCGATCTCCTTCTGAGATCTGACGGTCCATGTTAAATCACCCTCTGCCCATGACCAGGTCCCACCATTCAAGCCCATTTCATATGTTTTTCACGCATTTTCTTTGTATTCCTTCCAAAGGTCCAAACCTTATAATTTACATTAAAAACCTTTCCTTCCGCCCGCATTAAAATTTTAATGTTTACGTTAAAGGGTTATATCATTCTACCTAACATCACAACTTTAATGTTTTACATTAAAGTTCATTGCATATCGCCCAACCTTCCAAAGTCGTTTCTTCAATCAATGTCCACCGTCGATCATCGTTAGCCCATCTGATCTAATGGCCCAGAGCCATTCCTCCACCAAATATCCATCAGTGTAGATTTTCACCATTACACTGCATTTTTCATCAATTCTCCATTGCATCCACTGCATACACCATCGCTTTGCTACTATCCTCACATCATTCCAATGCATCCATCCTCCCCCATGCATGGATTTATTAACATATTTGTGTGCTTTTGCAGGGTACAGGCGGTGGAAACCACCATTTCTCACAGTCACTGTCATAGTGACACAGAGCGCAGAGAAGGCCATTTTCAGAGCTAGAATTTGTAGGGAAGACTCCTGAAAGGTTTTAAATGCATATTTTATCCAAATTAGGGGTATTAAATCTAGGTAATTAAACCTACAAATTCACAGACAGAGACAGTCACAGAAGCGGCAAAGAGTATCAGTAAAGGATTAAGGAGTTATAAAGCCTGTAATTGAAGATTTTAAGCTTTAATTAACTGTTCGAAGGGTGAATGTACCAGATTAAATACCTTGTGAATTACATAGAAGACCTAATGAGGCCTAAAGCATAGAAAACAATCTGATCAGTGTTTCACATCAACAGAAGTTTCCCTCACGAGAAAGGACAAAGTACCCATACTGTTTTTATTCTACATCGCATTCCCGAGAAGATTTCCACCCTGACAGAAGTCCTAATTCTACCAAAGAATTTTTTATGCAGTATGGAAGACCTCAAAGTCATTTATCTGCCTTTTCTATTCACCAGAGTACTACAGCCGGAAGTACATCAAATAACATACTTGGAGTAACTATCAGCCTATCGAAGACCACTCTTTCACCTAAAGAGTACTGAAGATTAATGCATAGATATTAAGACAGTATGGGCCTCGAGCCCTCTTCTCCTACTTCTGTTTTAATGTTTCATTTAGTGTTTCACCTACCTCCTCTTCCTCTCTTTCAAGCTATAAGAACTCAAGAAAAACACGTTGTAAGGGTTGTTGTTGATCATTGATCGGATAACCGTGAATTGTAAGCTGTTTCTCTTGAGATATAGTTCTCTGTGTAAAGTTGTAAGATAGGTTGAGGAAGATGTTTTCAGACTAAATATCAATATTTTGGACAATTTTGTACATGACTGGTGTTGCTCTTTAATATGATAGGCACATTTCTTTGGATCCTGATTTAAAGCAGCGATGATGTGTTCTTACTATGTCTCTGTTTTCCTTCTGTAACTCATTACATTTCACTTCTCTGGTAAGAATCAGAAACCTGGCTTAGGATATACCCTTGCATGGTACCCTAATTATCCTGCTCTTCTTGTCTTTAATTTTTTCTACTGATTGTGTTATCTGAGAGCTAATTCAAGATAATTTAACTAGTGTAGTAGTTGTTATTCACTGCTACCTGATGTATGAATTTATGAATCTGTTCTTAGATGTTCTAGTTTGGTTTTAATTGAACGAATTGGGATACTGGGAGTTTAGAATGTTGATTCTGTCTCAATAGGGTCTTTTTCAATCAATTGAACCTTTCTAAGTTCCCTTAAGTTGAATATCTAAGCATTGAAAGTTCAAAGCCTTTCTCTGATCTCGAGCATTCACCTTTGTGTTTAAATCTTTAATGTTTCTTGTTGTCTGAAGAGTTAGCCTTTTAGGGTTTAGATCATAGGTGTTTAATGGCATGCCCTGTCCCTAGATATACTTCCTAAATGGTCACCTTGGAGGTTTCTTTGTCATTCACCTTCATTCCTTATCATTTCATACCACACTATCGTCTTTAAAGATCTATTGTTTTAGATGACTAGCCCAATTGAAAGCCTTGACTATTGAATAGCAAGTAAACCTTTTCATGGCTCCATTGTCCAATGGTATCGAGTGTTCTCTGAAATACCTCTCCTTTGCCTAAAATCCTATTTTCTCACCCTTTTTTTTATATTTAACCCTTCCTTCATGTTTCCCAACAACCAAACAAACAAACAAAAACCTTGTGCCATATAACTAGCCTAATATATTATAACTAAGCTTCAAGGACATATACCTTTGCCTTTATAGAGAGATCCCTCTCTGGACCCAGGAGGGATAGATCTTGAGGTCCCAAAGTGGTTTTGATGTTGTCTCATCTTTTGGTATTGCCAAACTTGCCAAAACATGGGAACCCCAACAAGGTTAAGGTTAGAGTTAAGGTTAGGTTAAGGGTAATGTCAAGGTTAAGGTTATGGTTATGGGAAGGTTAAGGTTAATGTTAAGGTTAAGTTAAGGTTAAGGTCAAGGTTAGGGTTAGGTTATAGTTAAGGTCAAGGTTAAGGTTAGGTTAAGGTTAAGGTCAAGGTTAGGGTTAGGTTATAGTTAAGGTTAAGGTTAAAGTCAATGTTAAGGATTTGGTCAAGGTTAGGGTTAGGTTATAGTTAAGGTTAAGGTTAAGGTTAGGTTCAGGTTAAGGTTAAGGTTAAGGTTAATGGTTTGGTCAAGGCTAGGGTTAAGTTATAGGTAAGGTTAAGGTTACGGGTTTAGTCATGTTAAGCTTAATGTTAAGGGTTTGGTCAAGGTTGAGGTTAAGGGCTTGGTCAATGTTAAGGTTAAGGTTAAGGTTAATGTTAAGGTTAAGGTTAAGGTTAAGGTTAATTTTAAGGTTAAGGTTAAGGTTAGGGTAAAGTTAAAGTTAAGGTTAAGGTTAAGGTTAAGGGTTTGGTCAAGGTTAGGGTTAGGTTAAGGGGGTAAGGTTAATTTTAAGGTTAAGGTTAAGGTTAAGGGTTTGGTCAACGTTAGGGTTAGGTTATAGTTAAGGTCAAGTTTAAGGTTAAGTTCTAGTTAAGGTTAAGGTTAAGGTTAGGTTAAAGTTGAAGTTAAGGTTAAGGTTAGGTTAAGGTTAAGGTTAAGGTTAATGGTTTGCTCAAGGTTAGGGTTAGGTTAAGGGGGTAAGGTTAAGGTTAAGGTTAAGGGTTTGGTCAAGGTTAGGGTTAGGTTATAGTTAAGGTTAAGGTTAGGGTTAGGCTATAGTTATGGTCAAGGGTAAGGTTAGTTTAAGGTTAATATTAGGTTAAGGGTAAAGTTAAGGTTATGGTTAGGGTAAGGTTAAGGTTAAGGGTAAAGATAAGGTTATGGTTAAGGTTAAAGGTCAAGGTTAAGGTTAAGTTAGGTTAAGGTAAGGTTAAGTTTACGGTTAGGT
>JAXQQM020058083.1:0-10103 GCA_034641835.2 Pinus albicaulis
AGAGGTGGAAGCATTGCTATGTGCCATTTCTATTATCCAACCAGATTGGATAACCGAAGCAAGGGATGAATGGAAGAAGGACGAAGAAGCGTGGACACTCATTCAAAATTTGCAGCAAGATCCTAGTACATCTCATATATTTAGTTGGAAAAATGATTCCTTATGGTACAAAGATCGCTTATATCTTTGCAAGAATTCCAATCTAAAACAAAATATTCTTTTGGAATTGCACACATTTCCCTTAGGAGGACACTCGGGATTTTTAAAAACTTACCACAGGGTGAAGATTTTTTTTTTTTTTTGGGATGGCCTTAAATCTAATATTCAAAAGTTTGTGGCGGAATGTTTGGTTTTCCAGAAAAATAAAGTTGAGACAATTAAGACCCCGGTTCTTCTACAAACTTTATCCATTACAAGTCAATATTGGGAGGAAATTTCAATGGATTTTATCACAGGTTTACCTAAGTTCGAAGGAAAGTGTATCATCATGGTGGTAGTTGATATAATTACCAAGTATGCAAACTTTTGTGCATTATCTCATCCATTTAAATCAAGTACAATTGCTACTGTATTTATGGAAAAAATTCAAAAGCTACATGGAAACCCAAAGATTATTGTAAGCAACAGAGATCCCATTTTTACTGGAAATTTTTGACGAAATTATTTTCTTGTTTGGGCACTCAACTAGCTCATAGCTCATCTTATCATCCTCAATCCAATGGGAAAACTGAGATAGTGAACAAATGTTTGGAAGGATATCTTCTTTGTTTTGTATATGATAAACAAACACAATGGGTGAAGTGGTTACCTTTGGATGAATGGTGGTATAACACTTCCTTCCATACTGCGGCAAAAATGACCCCATTTATGGCACTTTATGGATATCATCCACCGTCCATCACATCATATTTAAGAGAAAATTATAAGGTTCAAGCAGTGGAGATCACATCGAGCATCAAAAACAAGTTCTCCAACTCTTAAAGGATAGCCTAAATTTGGCACAAAATCGAATGAAACAACAGGCAAATCAACATCGCAGTAAGAGAGGTTTTGATGCAGGAGACTGGGTATTTTTATGGCTACAACCATACAAACAAATGTCCCTCAAGAAAGCTAAGAAGGATAATAAATTATCGCCAAAGTACTATGGTCCTTACAAGGTGTTGCAAAATATTGGTACTATGGCATACAAATTGGATCTTCTTGCTTCTTCTCGAGTGCTTTCAGTTTTACATGTTTCATGCTTAAAGAAGGTTATAGGTGACAAACTTCCGCTTCAAAAAATATTTATAGAACTTGAAGAGGAAGGAAAAATAATATTGGAACATGAAGCACTCACGGAAACACGAACTCGACAGCTACGAAATCTATCAATTTTAGAGTATCCCATCAAGTGGAAGAACTTACCCACTGAAGATTCAACATGGGAGGATGAGAATTTTATACAGAAGCATCCATTTCTATACAAGCATTGAGGAAAACACTTTTTTGAAGGGTAGGGGCATGTTAGGTACCTGTTATCACTATTAAAATTCTCTAAATTCATTCAGTTCATACTTGTTCTTAAGTCATGGTATTAGATAGGGTTTGAGTCATTTTTGTGTTTTATAGGGTCTAAGTCATATTTTTAGAGTCTCATTTCATCACCAAACCAAGTTCATAAACTTTTTTTTTACACTTTAGTAGTCTTATGCCATGTTTTGAAACCCATATTTTAAGTCTTTTTCAAAAAAATTTCGAATAAGCCACGAAACCATGTTTTCGTAGCGCGCTCAGTGTAAAAAACTGGTTCTACGCGACGAAAACGCTGGTCTTTTCGTAGCGCAAAATCCCAAAATAACACTACCAGCGCTATGAAATCAGGGTTTCAGAATTTTCGGTTTAGCTGTCACATCCATAAACTTGGGGTAAAATTTTCATGATTATAGTGTCAATCCACGATCATGGTGTCAGTCCACAAATCCTCCTTCACGCATGCAGCCATCCAAAGTAGTTATGAAATCATTATGAGATTCATTAGCGGTTATTTGTCATTGGTCCTTTTCAAATTTGAAAAGAGAATTGGCTATTATTATTTTTATCTCATGCAAAGAAAGCACTACGTGCATATCTATTGCTGAAAGAGAAGCTCATGATAAGATACCAGAGGTCTCATTAATTTTTCAAGCGAGGCAGAGTTTTCAATCAAGCGAGGCAGAATTCAATTGGTGATTATGTCAGCAGTTTCAATTGCAAATCCAGTAAGTTTGAAAATAGTTGCTGACTGAAACAAGGTTTTAAATCAAGCGAGGCTGAACCAAATTCTCAAGCGAGCCATTTTATCCAACAAGGAGGTTTATTACATTTTTTCTAAAGACACAGGGTTTCCAGGAAGAAGATGGCAGAAGAAAAAAGAAATCACCGGTCGGGTCACTGCCTGAGGACAAAACCTGAAGGTTTAGAAAATCTCACCAGGGATAAATCTGTTGAAGAAGCCTTCAAGAAGGTAGGGTGCTGGAGGTTCTGTGAAAAGCTTCAAGGAGGGCATAATCAGGTCACCAAAGAATTTTCTACCAACTTCACAGGGTCAAACACAAAGGTTGGTTTTCTCAATTTACAAATTTCTCCTGAAGTTATATCAGCAATCACAGAAATCCCAAGAGGGGAGGAAAGATGGTTTAA
Organism: Pinus albicaulis; assembly: GCA_034641835.2. Lineage (NCBI taxonomy): Eukaryota > Viridiplantae > Streptophyta > Pinopsida > Pinales > Pinaceae > Pinus > Pinus albicaulis. The sequence continues at coordinate 2,662 of JAXQQM020058083.1, forward strand.
GAATTTTAGGTTTGAAATGCAACCTTGCAAAATATTTTTGAAACCAGAGTTTATGGATACTGATTTGAATAAATTTGTGCCAAGAAGTTATTTCAAGGATGCATTTTCCAACCTGTTCTACAATATCCAAAGGTACTTCACCTGCAAAGGGAGATATCACAAGGCGTACACTTATCACTTTAAACTCTTATTGCACTTCATAGGAATAATATCTCTAGACTCACCTTTCTTTCTATTTCAAAGTCTGGCCAAGATGGCAGACAAAGTTCAGATGAAAACTCAGGCATGTGAAACCTATTTATTTCATCATGGTCTAGTCAAGTTAATAGTTTTCCATGAGCTTCAGAAAGTGAAAAGAGAATGGTTTGCATTTCTCTTTTTGAGTGGAATAGGGGTTGAAGGAATAGGTGCTAGCCCTCAAGTCAAAGAAACATCTTCATCAAAGACTACTGAACCTGCAGAAACAAAATCAAGGAGGTTTGTCAAACTTAAGCCCAGGAAACAGGTTAAGGAACCTATGATAAAGACATCACTGAAAATCCAAAGGACTCCTCAATCTGCACAGAAGAAGAGAACGAGGTCAAAAAGACAATTCAGGAATAGTCAATTAGTAAAACAGCTCAGAAGAAGTTGACTAGGAGTCAAAGGTCAAAGGAGAAGGGTAAGGGTTTGGTCACAAATGAAAATTTACAATTAAGAGGTGACTTGAATGCTATATTACAAGCTATTGACATTGAGGAGTCTCCCTTGGTTCAAGCAGAGTTAATAAAGCTGGATACAGGTGGAAAATCAAAGAAATTGAAAACATCAAAAAATTAAACTTTGAGGATGAGGTGTCAGAGTTTGTTTTTAAGCCTAGAAAACCATAGATTAGGCAGTCTACGAAAATGCAGCAGCCAGAAATGGAGATAGACCAAATAGGAGGTGAGGATGCAAGTGTTTTTGAATAACCCATTAATACATCATCTCAAATACTTGAAGAAGACAAAAACAGAGTATTTAATACTCAGAGAGAAAGGAGTAGTTATGAGGAGGTTAAAGACAAAATCAGACTTGCAAACATTGAGATTGATAAATTGAGGAAGAAAGTGAGAATGCATGTTGTGGAAAGGTCAAACTTTGAAAGGTTGAAAGGTCTGTGGGAGCTGGAAAAGGTTTCAAACAGTGAGTCAATTAGCAGTCAGGATCAATTCTTCATATGGACTGTCCCTGCAATCAAGGAAGAAAAATTCATAAGAATGGTTAACTTCAAATTTAAGGCTAATAATAGAAGGCTTAAAAGGAAGGTTGAAGATCTTCAAATACAGCTAGCAAAGCCTGAAGATCAACCACAACAAAAATCTGTATAAAGAGTAAGTGACATCTCCTAACACATTTTTGGAGTTTTGTGGAAGGTTTCATTTTTGAAAAAAGTTCAAAGTTGATTATTGAGATATTATATATAACTTCAAGGATGGTAGTAGAGGTGGGAAACTCAAATTTTTTGAAACAAGCTATGAAAAGAAATGACACAGCTGTTTCATAGTGCGCTACGAAACTGCTGTAGGATGTAGTTTGATCGATTTTGAAAGTTTTCAAAGGGTAAAAGGGCATGTTTATTAAACTTTGATGCTGCTAGAGGATGTATAAAGACCACAAATGAAGATCCAATGGAAAAACATATAAAATTGAAGGTTTCAAATGAAGTTTTCAGAGGTGAAGTTCTACGCTACGAAAACAACAGACAGTTTCGTAACGCAGCAATGTTAATAGTTTTTGGCACTTCTTGAAAGTTTTGTTTTGGGCACAGCTGGGAGGACGAAGTCACAAGAGTTTAATATGACTTTGCCACATGTTTTAAGCACAAATTGTTCACTAGATGTTGTGAAGAAACATAAATGAAGCAGTACACCTATTTTGCAGGGAGCATGTTCCTATTTTTCAGGGCAGATAAGAAGCAAATCATTACAGTTCAACAACAAGGAGATGGACATAATCAAGGTCAAATTTTATGAGGAGTAGCTGTCAGATAGAAGATTTAATGCTTAGATATGGTTGTTAAGTTATAATAAAGATTTTTAATCCTAGTTGTGTTAGGACTCTAGAACAGACAGTTTAACTGTCAGATGTAATTAAAGTTTGTTTTAGCAGTTGATAGGTGTCAAGCTAGCAAATTCGAATTCTCTCAAGTGTTTGGAGAGAATACAAGAAATGTAATGATGACTTTATAAGAGACAAGAAGTCGAATTGCTGAGGGTTGGAAATTTTCATAAGCAACCATACTGTTGTTGTAGCAGAGAACTGTGTTTTTATGTTAATACAGAGATGTTGGTTTCATCACTCAGGATTCAAAAAGGGTTATGGTTGTGTGATATTCTCATAGTTTTCCTCTTTAAATTACTTGCAGTGGCATGAATGTATGTTACTTAGAATTCACTGAAGGTGCTCTAACTTCCTTCATATATTCATGAACTGTGTTATTTTCTATCCTATTGTTCTTTTGATGCATCTAAACCCTGAAATGCCCTGACTTCCAATTGAAGCTGATACTCATGTTTTGTGAAAATACACTTGACTCCATAATCCCAATAGATGTTTGTTGATTAGTAGTACAACCAATTATCCATTTTACTCATATATTTAGCCATATAATCCTTATTTGAAAATCATAAACCTATTGAGAGAGCCCTCTTAGGTTGAGGAGGCTAAGCCTCAACTAAAAGTCTGGTTTGAAATAGTTACTCAAGGTCTTCTTGATCAGCAGCCTATCAGGGTCTGATTTTGAGATAACAGTACCTATATTACTAGTGTAGTTCCTTATTGCTGTCAGTGTAACCCCCTTATTGTTATTGTTGTACCCTTTTAACCTGCATATTGTTATTATTGTGCCCTTAAATTATTATTATTAGGCCATCTAGGATTATATTGTGACCCCATGGACTCCTATATATAGAAATGATGTTTTGTCATTTGAATCATCCAAGAATTTTTCATTTATGTAATGTAAAGGAGGTTTCCCCCTAGAAGTGGCTTATTTATAAGGCGTTGATCTCTCTTCTCTTCTATTTTTGGAGCTAGTTTCATAACATTTGTTGTTGCGTGATTCCAATAAATATAGGTTGATGACATGAATGAAAATGAAATTACATGCTCTTATATGATTTATGAGTATATGTAATTATTAATCTACAGTAGATGTATGAGCCTCACTCGCACAAAGGAAGGCCCATAGATGTGACTATGCTTGATATATGAAATCAGTTTGTATTCTGAGTCAAGGGAACTCTAACATGTCCTGCCATTGTAAACTGATTTCTAAAGTTATTGGGTCAAATTGTTTATCAAAGTAAATAAAGGATTAGGCATGAAAACAGTTGGTCACCTGGAATATGTTATTTCTACAAATGTGTTGCAGATAGAAGTAAGATCTGTCAGCATGACAATTTCATATGTTTGAATCGAACTTGTGTTTTCAGGTGACCGAGACATTCATATGAATATGTCATTATGTTTGAGGATTGTGCTACATGTTTTGGATGATTGATATAGATGAGTTGTGTTTGGAACTTTGACATGATGTTTTAGAAATTTGAATTGTTGATTGAGACATGTATTTGGATTATAGATCTCCCTATTTTGACTTGATCTATTGATTGTTGATTTTTCCTAATGAAAATTCTATGTGGGCATAGTGACCTTCAGTGTCGTATGTAAGTATTTAGAGTTATGGTTATGTACTGGCCTCCTTATTACTACCACAATGGTTGTTGTGATTCAATATGAAGATGGAACCTGCATGGCTTAACCTTGATGTATACACTTGCGTATAGTGACAGAAATGACTTGTAATGGCATGTTAACTAATAGACTTGATGGCTTGACAATAAATGAATTCAAGACTTGACATGAACTTTACCAGTCACCTGATTTTTTATTTTTATTTTTTGGATTCTAAACTCTGATGAGTTGACTTCGTTGACACAACACTGATTTATGTAAGGCTTTTTATGATTGGCATGGTAAGGCATTCTGCTTGTAGAGAGCGTTGTGTGATGCAAGCTCCTCAATTCATATATTTCTACATTTGACAGTGATATGATGAAGTCAAGATAATGAGTTCCAAGGATAGTCTACCCTTGACAGGTGATGAGCATATGAAAATATAAGTAAGAGGAATTTGGCTTCTAAATCTCATAATGAGGTATCATGGTATGATGAATCAATTTATGGAATTCAGGAAATAAATCCCATGCTGCAAAATTTTTGAAATGTCTTTGTGTAATGTAAATCCTTGGAAACTCTGATTTAAAGTTCAAATGTTGTTGAAAGTGACACGGCATCTGTTATTTGATTGAAGCATTGATGTTTTGTTTTGAACAACCATCTGTATATTATGTGTATAGAACATGATTAAATTCATGATTGAGCTGCTTCATTCAGAATTGCCACCAATTTTGTTCTGAAATATCTGCATGAAACATTATCCTTTTAAAGGTTGACTAATTTATCCAATGATATGTATGGTGATGTTTGGGTTTAATATTGATGAGCACATTTGGATGTTACCTTAATCAGATATCTGCCATGATATATTGGATGAGAGGTCCACAACACAACCGAGGTCAGGTAAAATGTTGCTAGCATGGCTCGTTGTGAGGAAGGAAGTAAAAGCTACTTAGATAATTGTCTAAGCACGATCTAGATAAGACATGGATACACTGTGATGAAAGATAATCCCATATACATATAGTTGGGACTGTGATTTCTCCATTCATTGAGACAATACAGTTGTTCGAGACAAGCTTAGACTTGTGATTGACACCTCCTTGAGAGGGAGGATGATTGCATTTGGATTGAACTCCATGAGGGATGATTATATCTTTTTCGCATTGCACCTGATGTTATAACATAAAATTTGATTTGATTTCCTATATGAACAAGAATCAATTCCTATTGTGATAAGCAGATACTAGATATGAGTGTGATGAGAGTAACACTGATTGAGGACACTGAGAAAAATATTCCTCATTGTCTTAGCTCCCAATATGAGGAATTGAGGTGGAGGACTCCTACGGTTGAGGGATCTCTGGACAATAGGGTACCTCCCTATTTGTTACTCAGGGTTGAGATGTTGCTCCCCTATCTTCATAGGGTCAGAGATGCTGCTCCCCTATCTGGTCTATGGAGAGTATACCTCAGTTGCCATCATACCTTCAAGCAAGTCTTGTTGGGAATACCACCCCTCATTTGGAAAATGAGTTGAGAGTTTAATTGGGGTGTACAAACGAAGTCAATTATGATGCAGGTGTTTTACCACATGATTATTAAGGGTCATCGATGAGAAGATCAATAGGAAATAGGACGGGTTGAGATAACCCTATGCGGTTCCAGGTTGATATTGAGCTCCCCGATGTGATACTAGGGTCGAGATGGGCTCCCTTTCGTAGATGGATATCCTATTGATAGATATGGGTTGTAGAGGTATAGCTCCCCCATGAGATTCTGGGTCGATATGTGATCCCCGATGCAACTAGAGGTTGAGGTGTGCTCCTTGACGATATGTTCTCCGATGATGATTGATGATGATATTCCAAGTAGTAGCTTTCTGGAATGGATTCTGATTGATAGCTTGATATATGAAGGGTGGTAGCCTAAGCTCCCCTATGGTGAAAAATTCTTCTTCTTATAGATTCGAGAATGTACAACATACGATAAGGAACAATCAAGAGATATGCATAAACAAGCATGAGAAGTACATTGATGATTTGTAATGAGAAACTTTTACAACACGACGAATATAGGACATATATTATCAATGACGATATGTGATGATGCATGAAGATACTAGAATGGAATATTGATCGATGAACAAATATTGGCAGGTGAAATTCTCCCTAGTTGAGAGGGAGTGTTAAAATTATGCAACGATGGTAAAATTACACTATGGATAGCTCATATGGTTGATATTATAATTTCATTATATTCCTCTTTTCGAGAGGACCAAAATTGACCTATAGATCACCCTAATCGTTTAAGTGGAAGTTAAATTATGAATTATTTTATCTATTAAAGTGAAATGGAATGGGTCGGCCTAACCACATGTGGAATAGTTAAGTTGGCCTTAACATCAAGTAGACCCACACAAAATATATAAATAGAGGTGACCTCAAGCTCATTCTCACACATGTGCTCAAGCAATCTTAAATTTGCATCCATTATCTTGGTTCGTCTATTTTGCCTTGGCTATTAGGATATTCCAACCCATAGGAAATAGTTAAGTATAACTTGGTCTAGCATAGAGTTTGTTAGGTCCTCGTAATTTGTTAGATTGGCAAGACCAAATGCACAGGGGTAACATCAAACCAGTCCTTGGAGTCCTAGGACCTAGTCTTCCTGGACTCAGAGAGGGCTCTCTCTATGTGTGTGTAAAGGATGTGAACTTGATAGATTTTAGGGTTTGATTTTAGGCTAGTTATTAGGTTTAGGGTTTGTTTGTTTGTTTGGTTGGATAGGTTGTCAAGATAATAGGTAGAGTAAGAGAAAACCAATCCATAGGGCTGTGGAGTCTGCAAAGGTTTTGAAGAGTGAAAAAATAAGTTAAGGGTGTCTCATAGGGAAATTTAACAAGGCCAAATGGATCTAAGTAGGTTTTGTGTGGGTGAAGTGAACATAGAGTTGTGACTACAGTAGTTTAAGGGGAAATCAAGGATCCTTTAACATAACATGAACAAGGAAAAAGCTTTCAGTATGATAGTATAGCAAAACATGAAGAGCACTAAAGGATTCTTCAATCAAACAATACTAAGCAGACCTCAAACAACAGATAAGTAAATTTAGAGAGAAATTAAGGATTCTCCGAACATTACTTGCAAACAAATAGACTTTTAACATAACATTTTAGTAAAAACCAAATAGCATTTAAGAATTCTTTAGCTAAACTTCAAGGAGGAAAACATAGAAATCAAAAGAGGCAGGTAGAAGTAGGGTGCCAAGAAAGCAAGTCCTATTCTCTATTTCTATCTTTTGATTAAGGAAACCATAAACATAATGAATCACTAAAGGAAACAAATACAAAAGTGGAATACATCACCATCTAACCAAGCTTTATGAATCCTAAGAGTGTGCTCAATCCATGGATGCTCAGTCTAAAGCCATCATAAGTCACCAAAAACCAATTTCACCAATAAAATCCAAGTCTATTTCATATTATTCTCAACAAATATCCAACATGTACAATGAGGCCTCAATGCTGTATTTAACAAGCAAAGAGGACCAAAACCCTAACTAGGGTTCCAAAAAAGTCATAAATGCTCATAAATACCATTTATGTCCAAAGAGACCATGCAAGGCCCAAGGCATAAAATATCTATTCGCCATAAATTAGTGTCTTTTGTTGAATTTTGCACACAAGGGCGCATCAGTGAGGTCTAAGGGCACAACGCCTGCACTCGAAAACTGGGTCA